>JAVKLA010000053.1:45628688-45717687 GCA_034782735.1 Sagittarius serpentarius | reverse complement strand
AAGCTTCTAGCAACTTTTAAAGAAGCCACCCCTGTGGCCCCCCCACTACCAAAACCTTGCCACGTAAACCCATTACAGTTTCACACTGTAATGAGACAACTGAGTATGCTAACCACGTAACCGAGACCTCCCTAGAAGTTATCTGCTTGCCATGATTTCTCACTCCTCCAATTTGTGTTTCCTCTACAAACTACACCAACAACAAGTTCATATTTTCTTCTCAGCTGACAGACACCGCATAGTGCTGTTGGTGCTATCGAACAAGAAGGTCTACACGTCAAATGACTGCTGGGAGCTTGGAGAATACAGCAGCAAATTTTGGCAGCACCACAACTCATTCCGTGCAAGCCCTCCAAAGCACCTGGGACTGCTCAAATCTAGGGACATTTGTAGCCTGACCTTTTAATATTCCTGCATAAGGCTGATACTAGATCCTTCCAAACCACCACTGGAGACTCTAGACAGTGATGAAGACCCTAATTTACAGTTACAGTTTGAAAATTTTCCAATCCTGAATCCTTTTCTTTGACAAAGGATGTCCTAAATCACAGTCTAAGAGAGAAGATATAAGAGATGAATGAAATACTAACAGGTGAGAGCAGGAAGGGGAAGAAAATGAAGGCAGGGCAATAAATAATACACAGCACACACCCCTTGGAAAGTCTCTGCTGTAAAAATGAACACAGAAATCCATCTGCCTAAATGGTATTCAGTGTTCACGGATGTTACAGTGGAGGATGCCAGTGAAAAAAGAATCGCTGCTACATTTTGAATACACGTGGGAGGGAAAAAAGTTTCAGCAATGAGGTCAGGAAGGAGAAGGATAATCCCTGCAGTAAATCAATACACAAAACCCATCCTGAATAAGTTGGGCAGTGCACAGAGTAAAAACATTCAGTCCTGGATGGTCTTGCCAAGAAAGGAGGCAAAATGTAGACAATTTTATGTACGTTAAGGGTACGGCTGAGCTCTAGACACCCAAATTTAGTTTTATCTCTGTACGCGGTTGGTATTGATGCTCCCAACACATCCCGATGGGGCACAGAGAGCGATCCAGCTGACCCTCATGCAGACAGTTACACTGGGTCGGCCAGATCACTATCCATGCTCCATTTGCTGGCAATGTTAAGAGGAGCTATTTCTTGCTCAAAGTGGAGGAGATGAAGCAGACTGAGGGTGAAAAGAATAGGATTTGGATGCTAAAATAAAGAAATAAGACAGAAAATTCACGACAGCAGATGAGCATATTAAATTTCTAATGCCACTCTCGTATTTTGTGCATTATTCTCTGTTACCACCTTGATACATTTAACGTGTCATTTTCTAGAGACAAGATAGAAAGGTTTCCTATGCCTATTTCCTAATGTCATTCACCTCATCCTAAGCCTCCTGTAAAAGCTGCCTTTTTATTTCCATTTTCCCTCTTTAAGATGTCTGAAGATACTTAAACTTGGTGCTCACTGGAGAGGGAATAAACACACAATTTACAACCCCATCTCCTCCATGCCTGATATGACACAAATTGTTCCCATTTTTACTTCAGGTCAAGATTTACACTCTGCAAGTCCTGAACTTTTGTTCAGTGCTCTAAACTCATTTTCCTACAACTATACATTTGCTATGCCGTGTTTGCACACCCAAAAGGCCCTTTAGCCAGGAGGCTGAGGAACATCAGCACTGACATGTGCAAGCAGCTGTTCAAAGAGGATTAGCTGTAGAAATGAAAAAAAAAAAAAATAAAAAATCAGGAGAATCTTATATATTTTACAAGATCCTGATGTAAATTCTGGATTTGCAGTACCCTGCTTTCTTAGTAAGGAGTAATGCAAATTTAGTTTCAACCAAATGATGCTGCTCTGTTCCATTAACCTGATACACCAAGCACAGCTGTACAACTTCTCCCAGCACATTTCCCAAGCAATATTGTCTACATAATTTTGACTACTAGACCTTTCAACACACTTCCTTTTCTGTCCTATACATATCTCAGATTAAGCTTCAGCTATCTACTTGTCACTCTGCACTGCGATAAGAAGTTAGGCACTTCCAGTGCTTATACGGGAAGCAGAAGTGATTGATAGCTGGGAATTACCTGCAGATTGCATTATATTTTACTTACTTTTGGGTTAAGATTAGAGAACAAGTGCAGAATTACTACAGCACAACCCATGGGAGACAGGCGACTATAACTTGACTACTTCTAAAAATACAGCCCAAACCAGAGGAGTATCTTCCTCCAGGGCTGGAGCATATATTAACTCAAAGCTTACAATATGCTGTTTGAATCAGGTGTCCTGCCGCTGCTGCTTCATCACCTTTCCTTTCCTCCTGCCTCTAAACTGTAATACGGTGGGAGGAGGGGGAGGAGGTGGTCTCCATCAACTGCCCCAGCATTTATAGAGGGGGGCGGGGGGAGGTGGTAAAACAATTTTCCCAGCCCAGCCTGCAACCTCTGTGACCCAAGACTCCTGTAAGGGTAACGGAGAAAACCAAAGAGAGCAGCCACTTGCAAGGGAAGGAGGAACGGCAAATCTAAAGGTCACACGCTTCAAAACCATCCTCAGAACAACAGATGGGTAAACTTGTGTACACTTAAAACTTGCAGTATTGTATCAATCATTATTTTAACTACTAATGTTTAAAAGGGGCCTTGATAGGATTTATTGAGAGTCCGAATAAAAAAAATCTTGCAGGCTATAAAATCGTCTTAGATAGTATCAAAAACTCAAAGAACTTTTGGGCAGACTTGTTTCTGGAGACAGTATTAATATATCTAATAATGGCATGGCAAATATTTAAAACAGTTTCCTCAAGTTTTACAAGTATTTCTAATAGAAGTGGAATGGAATAGCAGAGATCTACGAACTACAAGATAAAGTCACTAGATGTAAAGAAGGAGCAAGACATGTAACAGCAAGAGACAGGAATCTGCCAGGAAAAGAACACACTGATGAATTGCCCGTCAAACAGCCACACATGTAAACTCAACTGAGACTAAAACACGCCAGTATGTTGCTAGTACTCCAGCTTTTTTCCTTAAAACACGCATCAGACTGAAAGTTATTTATAGAGACATTTTTCATTTAGGCTACTGCTAAAATATTTTAACTGAGCTCCAAAGCACAGTATTTACTTCTCAGTCTATGTTCCTCATACATTCCTAGATAACATTTAACCCCAGGAGCCAACAGGGAATGTTATGCTGACTCCAGTTTACGTTCTTGCCAAGAAAGTGAGAAGGAAAAACCAGCCGCCCTAGTCAAAATTTATCTACCTTCAGAGAATATGGAAAACCTCAAAGACTTAAATTATTTCAAAGATTAAGGGTTATCTGTTTGAAAACCACTGAGCGTATTATCCATTTGAGTTCACTAGTAAGAGTAAAAACATCTGAAGCAGAAAGAGGAAGAAGAGGAAAAGAGTTATCAGACATCACCCTGCTTTATTATTAGAAAGGAGATCCTTCAGATTAAATAAATTTAAACTATTCCTACTACTGCACTGGAAAGTACAGCCAGACACAGATTTTTGAAGATATGCAAGAAACGGGCGCTTGCCCAGAATTTCAGCACTGTAAAAATTAATCCCCAGAATACTCTTGATCAACTACTCCATACGAATAAAACACCCTTGAATAGAACAGGTAGACGGCTGGGTGCCTCCAACTGCCGACAGCTTCATCCCAGCAGGACAGCTGAGAGGAAAATCTGTGAGAATGGGCAGATTTCACCCTAAAATCCAAAAGCAGGGGAGAAACGCATCTCACTCCTTAGGAAAAGATATCTGGTCTCAGGTGATGACGTATAGACACTTACATATAGAACGTGCACATGGACTCCCTTGAATAAAGTCTGGCTTCTCTCATTTTGCGTACAAGTAAATAGATTGCACAAGACAAAGCTCCTAAAAATAATCCCAGGCGCGGCCCAGCCTAACCACTGCTATATTTGCGCATTACAGAGGGCTCTGCCTTCCATGGTTTTAGTGTTTACCACAGCAAAAAAACTCCAGGAACATGTGGTCGTCTGCCTTGCAGCACACAGGATTTGTTTTGCTTCTCTACACAGCTCTTCTATACGTTTTTCTGCATTTGTGCTTAAAAATGAGAAAAAAGGACACATTCTTTATGTTTTTGAGGGACAACACATTGGCCATCCTACCTCGGTCACCCTGCGTGCTTTGGGTGCAGCAAAATTAGCTTCAATTGAGAAGCAGGAAAAAAGGGTGGTGAAAAAAGAAATCACCAAATGCATCCAGTATAAACAAGGCGGAACTATAGTTTGGGGGGTGTAAAGCACACGGTTTTTTACATGCCGCAAACAAGAAAAAGTTGGGAAGCTGGTATGGTCCATGGCTCAGTGAAGAGGAGAAAGCTCTGGCACTAGAAGTTGCCTTTTTAAGTTGTACACTACAGCTTTCCAAATTGCAGGTAGCTTCTCCTACCTTTCTCTTATATTACTATGTTCCAGGGGGAAAAAAACCAAAACAAACCCACCCACAACCACCCCAAAACATTTAGATAAGCTTCTAATTTGAAAATGCGTACTAGCCTGTTTTTTAACAGATTAAAGTGGGAGCTAATGTGGTTCAGAGGTTCAGCGCAGAAACTTCCTCTTTTGAAACAGATGTAAAGAATCTCCTCATTTCTGGTGGGTTTGTACTTATGATGTCTAGAACCCGAGTTCTGGGAAGGCAGGACATTCACCCCTATTTTTTTGTGCTTCACAGAAACTGCAGCATCAGGATACTAAAATAGCATCATTTGTCACTGAAACTGTAATCGAAAGTACACTATTATAAATCCCCAAACAGTAGCATTTATAGATCAGTGGAGCTTATCCTTAACTGAAGGTTAATGCTATGCATACGTGAATAAATACAAGAGAGAACAACTATAAAAAAAGTCATTTAAGAGATAGCATTCAATTTTGTCATTTCAACCTCTCTTCGTCGCGACGCCCAGCAACTTTGTTTAATCTTCCAAACCACAGCTGCCACCAGGAGCAAAGACAGGAAACAACTGTCAAGGGAAAAAAAAAAAAAAAAAAAAGTTTATTGTCCTTGTTCATAACATAATGGCAGTTGAAAAACTCTAGCAAATCAAAAAAACCTAGACTAAATGTTCATATAATACTTAGAGGTACTTTGACGAAAGATAATACAGCAGTGCAAAGTGTTTTGCACAGTTCAGTGCTCATGATACCTGGTGAAGAACGATGTACATCTATTTTCAGAGAAAACTGCTGTTCCAAAGTTACCTATTTGACCTCCTGATACGACATCCACCAATTTTCCCCAGAAAATCAGAACAGTAAGGCCAAACAATTTAATCAAATTGGAAAAGCCAGTATTGACTATCTTCAGTGACACTTAAAGTGAGAGGATAACCCCAAAAAGAAGTGTCTTGAAAGAAGCAGAGAAAATTGATTATTTTTCCTTTTCCAAATTACAAAATAAAGTGTATAGTAGTTGGATCCTTTTTAACTGGCTGCTGCAGAACTATAGGCATTTCTTGATTTCCTCAAATCTATATTGCTTTTCCTAAATCTAAAGAGGAGAAAAGGATGAATAGATTTATCAACTGCTAGGGAAAATGCAAAGAAGCAGATTTAACAAAAAGCAGTTATAATAATAATAATAATAATAATAAAAGCCAACTTTATTGACAGTTATGATCTTATCACACTGAATACTTAATGAGCAACTTCAAGGCACACAAGCTTTCTAAGATTAAAATTTTTCTTTTTGTATATCGGAGCCCCAGTGAAAGCCTCTCTTCTCAAGCACCACACTGATGGGTAAGAGAAAATGTCTCCAAACCTCCTTCCCCACGCTTTAGCGTATATTTAAAGAGAGCACTTAAAGGAAGATTAACCAGAATAGATTTCCTAAAGTGCACTATTTATGCTGGCCGCTGCGCTCTGCATGCTTGAACAGGGATTTCTGGTGAAGGGGGAACTGGCGTGCCCCTCTCCCCGCCTCCGGGCACGGCTCGATTCTCGCCATTCTGGGGCTCCCAGCGGAGACCCACAGCCACGCAGGAAAGACTATGATGGAAGAAAGACCGCGACCACTCAAATACTCCCTGCTTTTGAAAACAAATTGAGCTCTGCTTCCAAAAATCGATCATCCTTTTTGCAGAACCTCAAACTTCTTATTTCCAAACAGTGCTGTGGTTTCCACTGTGCTCTCCCACCCTACTCATACAAATGTCCATGACCCCGATGATGACTTCTTCTACTTGGACGTGAAGGCACTGTTGCGCTGCTGACCAAAAAAACACAGCTTATGATGATGGATGGCATCTCATCCCACCACACCCATCCTGCTGTTTCCTCTCTTCATAAAGGCTGTGCCGTTTGCCTTACACGAGCCGTGAGGGACCACAGATTTTGTCCTTCAAGCACTACTTCAGCAACTGGGAGTCCTACTGTACAACGGCAAATTCTTGAGCAGAGAGTAATGCAAAGACGTGGAAATATTTATCATTAAAAAAAGGACAGACAGCAGGAACCATTCCCTGAGATGCAGAAGGAGGAAAGCCTGTTCCTGATTACCTATCCCTATCCATAGCCTATATATTATGAAAACTGCGTGTGATCAAGCACCGAACACTCAAGGAGGAGCCACTAGGCAATGTGATTATATTTTTCAAGCTTAGATATGCACAGAAATATGTTTTACTATCATCTAGTATATGATATTAAGAAATTGGCACTTGTGTGACTTCAGCATTAAAACGTCTGCACAGCTTTTAAAGACTCCTATGGTGCCTATTATTTTATAAATTTAAGCAGGATCATGGAGAGATTTGTTCGGCCTTTTTCATTTTAAGAGGTATGTATTCCAAATCACTTCCCCCACATTTTGTCTAAATGTTAAAATCTGACATTATTTCACTGTAAAAGCCTGGCCATTTTTCTGCAAACACCGATAGTCTAGACAAGCACTTTTAATGGCTATTTCATTTTCCTTTCTGAGAGGTACTGGTTTATTACTGACTTTTGCAGTAAAAAACAATGTGCCCCCATTAACTAGTAAAGCGTATACATTAAGTCTTTAATTGCTATTTTGGTAAAGAAGCTAACATGCATTATGGATGATGAAGGATTTTATACCTTCAGCTTTCCCTTTCTCTCCCGAAGCTCCCCGTCACTGTATTAAGCGCAATAGCAGACGATCGGTACCACCTGGAAACAGGTCACGTTTGGACTAGATGGATTTTCACTTTTGCCATACCTGAACAGGCACAAGTGAATGATGGACTAGCAAAATGTTTGAGCGCCCACATTTGTCTTGGGACTCCTGTTAACTCCTCACGGCATGAATGCCACCATACTTACTCAATGGCTTTCGTAAGCTTTTTTTTTTTCTTTTAAGCTCCCTTTCCCTCAAAGAAACCTAAAACCTTTCTAAAGTGCAATGTTTTGCTTTGTCTCTGAGGCCCAAAGAGGACAGTGCTCCCTGAAGAGAAAAAAATCCAAATGTGTTCATGCAAAATTAGCACAGCTAAGACCATGAGCTAAATCTTTGGTCTGCTTTGTTTTCAGTAACATTTTAACATCAATGTACAAATGGAGGGTGGAAATAAAACAAAATCTTCAAGGCAGTGGGGAAAACTGTTCCTGGCTCCACATTTAATTTGACCATGAAAACAATAATGTTCAAAACATCTGCAGGAGTCCCTAGGACAGGCTGCCAAAGTGCAACGCCTGCCAGGCAATTGCGTTCACGTCCTTACTCCAGCGAGAAGCTTCATTTCAGGATAAAACATTTTTGATGCAGCTTACAGGCAACGGCTACTGCCACGGCTTATCT
Organism: Sagittarius serpentarius; assembly: GCA_034782735.1. Taxonomy (NCBI): domain Eukaryota; kingdom Metazoa; phylum Chordata; class Aves; order Accipitriformes; family Sagittariidae; genus Sagittarius; species Sagittarius serpentarius. Next base: position 45,709,869 of record JAVKLA010000053.1, on the reverse strand, counting down.
GAGTCTACCTCCTCAATACCCCTTTATTTGAGGAACGGAGATGGAAGTCCAAAGGGCAAAGGAAAAAGGCCAGATGCTTCATCAATCTCCAGCACCTCTGTCTTACAAAGACCCATTTCAGAGAGATTTACCTTCAGGGGGAGTTTCTCGAGAGACCAGGCATACGGACGAAGCTACTCTGTGCCACGCACAACCAGCAAAGTGAGCGAGATCTCCACCTTTCTGCAGGTGACCCTTGCAAGACGTATACGCTCTATTCACGTGTCTCTGTCAGACAGCACCAGAAACATACATGCCGAACCGAAGATACGTGACAAAACATGCTGAACTCCTATGAGGATGGCTCCTTTTTAGGAAAAATGCGACCTCAGCAAGTTGTAAACATCAGGTTGGACCTCTTATATTTGGTAAATTTGAACACGGCATCTCCCTACATATTCATTTACTCCCTCGGAGAAGAAAGCTAGAGTGTAGAACTAAGAGGTTCACCTTTATCCTTACGTTAAATCCCCTTTCCAAAATGCAACACTGCACAAGATTGTACGTGCCAGAGTCTTTCACGGGTTTCTCTTTCCTGCCTCACTTCTGGCACCAGAGCCAAGACTTTCTGAAGAAAGCACAGAGAGGAATTAACAATTAAGGACTAATAAAAACTCCTTCTAAAACGCTCACCACAGTATCCTTTATTTCAGAGGAACAGCACCATACATCTTCGTACTGTCACAAGGAGGCAGCAAATACCCACAAAAGCTATAAAATCACTAAGGAAATCTATTTTCCCCCTTGCACTACCTCCCCTTGGCAGCACTCAGAGAGGAATAAAAGGCAGCGCCTGCTTGCTGGGCTGCAGTCCATCACCTGATGGAAGAGCCTTGGGGGTAGTGTGAAGTCAAGATCTATCTGCTGGGTTTACTCAGCCTAAACCATTCTGAAATAAGTTAAAAAGACCTGTCCTCACATCAGTAGCTTTAAAGCAGCTTTTTTTTTTTTTTTCTTCCATACTTTCTACCTTCTCTTGGAAAGCAACTGTGTAAATATGGAAGCAGCAGAAAGAAACAGCTGTGTGGAATGAGAGCCGTGTTGGAAAATGATTTGGAGTGAAAGTCTACGGTTGGCAGAGTCCTGGTCAAATGCTGCGCTCTGCCCTGCTTTCTCCTGAACAGCCTCAGAGATCTCTCTGCCAGCTATGAATATCCACCCATTTCCAAATGGCTTTAAAAGTAAACCTTTGCTGCAGGACTTGCTTTACCTTCTCCTTCTGTTTTTTTCTCCTCCAAAAACAATAGCCTAGCAAGAGCCTCCTTCATCCCTGAAATCCACACTGTTCATTCAAGTCTCCTCTCTACACCTCCCTCTATCTCAAACAATGCTCTTGTATTGTTTCTCCTCACCCGTCTCTCTGAAAAGAAAGTAAAGGGGACAGAAATGTTCTCGGGCTTGTAACATCCCAGGGCAGTCTGTACGCAGTCCTGCCAATGTCACGTACAGGCAAAGCAGCACATCCAGTAGCTGTACCTGAACTACCAGCTGTTGGATTTCCATTTTCCTAAGGCCAATGATGAGCCCAGTTTGAGAGCTGTTCAATTTTTCCAACAGCAAAAGAGGAAAACAGAAAACTCAGATGTGAAACCAGACTGGAAGGCAAAAGAGCCACCCAGAGATGTCTAACATCCCTGGAGAGTTTTTCATCCCAGGGAAATTTGAACATGACTCCTCACTGGGGTCAGGTTCTACCAAATGCAGCTTTCATTGGCCCATACAAGTTATAAAAGTTTATGCTTATGCAGCATAAATATTGCAATACACGGAGAAGTTACATTTACATTTTATGGACAATATTCTATTTGTTAAATAGCTCAAGTAAGTAATTCTTAATTATTTATTACATTATTTAAGTACAATAAATGAGCAACATGGTTATAAGTAATCTCCCCTCAGCTGGCCTTAACACATGCATTAATAGTTAGCTGATAAGCCTTCAGCACTCTTTATACCACAGGTTATTCCCACCCTGACACAAAAATCTGAACTTAAAACACCTTGTCTGGTTTTATTCTGTACTCCAAGCTCCTTCTCATAGCAGAGAGGATATCCTCTTCTCTCAAGGTATCCTTAAAGCTCTTCAAACAAGTACACTTTCATTTTTAAATGGCTAGAAAACTTCATCAGCACTTTGATATGATGCCTTCTCACGAGGAGAGAAGAAAATCCATCTGGCATATTAGGGCCCAATTATTAAACTCTCCTACAATGTTTATCAACATCAGAATTGCTAGTAAAAAATGGCAGTTTTAAATGCCAAAATATACAGCAGCTTCAATACTAATATGCTTTAACATATATAGGTCACTTAATAATTTCAGAAAGCACTGCAATGATTACTAGAAACACATCCCAAATTATTTTGATGAATTGGAAGCTATTTAAGTGCTATTTAAAAGTACATTTTAATATGCTGGAGAGCTATAGGACACATTTTTAAGTACTCGATGCACTAAACCTCAAAATAATTGGAACAAGTACATAATGCTGAAGGAGCACACAGGGTTTGCACAGCTGGCTTTTGCCAAACAGCTATCTGCAGCCAACAGCAAACCAGCAGATCTGATCTACAGATCAATGACCTTACCTTTCTGCTGAAGATGGCATCAAGGTTTAACAAGCCACGTCCCATCTTGTCTGCGGCTGGTGATACCATTTTTCTTTTGTGCCTGTTTTAAAAATCTACTTACACACCCTGTAAAATGGTGGTAGCTTCCATAAACACAAGATCAGTCTAACCAAAGGTTTGAGGTCTTTTGGGAAAGCAGGTATTAATATATTTGCCTGTTTGTTTGGTTGGTTTTTTTTTTATTTGGTTTTGTTTTGCTTTTTAGGGTTCAGATTTGCAAGTCCTTCTCTGCTATCAAAAAGGGCATAACATCAAATAAAGGGAGAGAGTCCTCTTGCAGGTGTAGAAGATGGAGCTTTAAGTAACCACACCAAAATCATGGGACACATGGTAAAACTAGAATGGAAATCAGTGTTATTTTGACACGTATTTTGAACGTTTTTCCCTCATACTATTTTCAGGCATGAAAACAAGCTACTCTGAAGGCAGGGACATCTGAGCAGGCTGTGGCTACGAGCGGGACCAGGGACCAAGCATGGCATTGGCCCTGTACAACTCCTTCCATTGCCAGTTCTCCTCTTCTGTGGTCTCTGCATTAACCTGGTCATCTTGCCAACTCAACTCATGAGAAACACCCAAATGAGCTACAGTCAGTGATCCGTGGAGAGCTATGGACACCTGTGTCTGGTAACTGAACTGCTCTTTGATGTCCGTCACCTGCACTGACTAGAAGAGCTTCGACACAACACACACAGAAACCTACAACATTAAGGTGTCAAAACTATAAACTAAATCCCACTCAATAAAGGTTTAAAAACCCAAAGTGCTTATATCACACCCCAAACCGCTACGATGTCACAGGAGACTTTAGAGGCCAAAAGCATAAATGAGCAGACAATGATGGGACTAATTAATGGAGGAGAGACTAAATGGCCTCACTGCTCTGGTTTGTGTGTGACCAGTTAAACCACAACACCATTGAGGAGGACAAAGTAGAGAGTGATGAGGACAACATGGAAAGAAGGAAGTCATGGATGCTGAACTGTTGAATTTCTTCATCTTGTTACAAATAATGTGAAGATATTCCCAAGCTCTTCCTTTTCCTCAAAAAAAAAAAAAAAAAAAAAAAAAAGGGGGGGGGGGTGTCAGACTGTATTTTAGGTATGTATTTAGTAATGCCATTTGTGCTCCAGTAAAAAATTATTTAATAAGCAAAAAGAGTAAATAAAATCTCTGCAGCACAAGTCCAGATTTGAATTATTGCAACAGGTCATTCCCACTTATTGAAAACACTGGGCAAAAGCTTACAGCCAGGAAAAATAATATACAGCACATTAAACCATCTGCCTGACTGTTGTACGGAGACAAATACTGCTCCCTCTGAAGTTTTTCTGAGGAACTAGTCCAATTATCTGCACCAAACTAAAATTACATTCTTTGCTATTCAGACCTTAGTAAAGGCATACGAAGTTTCATGTGCCACCATGAAAACACAAAACTGGCAACTTTTGTTCCATTTGTGAAATACACCCATTTCTCTAATAATCATTGTGAGACTACGATGGGACGAGAGAGTCAGCGTTGAACACCCCTAGAAGGATGTTTCAAGGGCAGATATGAAAGAGGAGACATACAGCAGTCAGGAAGTGGGGTGAACTGTGCACATGAGGACACAAACAGAAGTGCAGTAGAAGACATCAGAGGTCTATGGTGAATCAGTGTAGCAGAGCTCAGGATGAGACAACAGAATAGAATCGTAGAACCACAGAAGGGTTTGGGTTGGAAGGGACCATTAAAAGTCACATAGTGCAACCCGCCTGCCATGAGCAGGGACATCTTCAACTCGACCAGGTTGCTCAGAGCCCCGTCCAGCCTGGCCCGGAATGTTTCCAGGGATGGGGCACCTACCACCTCTCTGGGCAATCTGTGCCGGTGTTTCGCCACCCTCACCGTAAAGAATTTCTTCCTTGTATCTAGTCTGAATCTACTCTCTTTTAGTTTAAAACCATTACCACTTGTCCTACCGCTACAGGCTCTCCTAAAACGTCTGTCCCCATCTTTCTCATAAGCCCCCTTTAAGTATTTAAAGGCTACAATAAGGTTTCGCTGGAGCCTTCTCCAGGCTGAAGACGATTATAGTTAACAAAACCTCAGAGAAAAGTCGATTATACCCGTTCCCACTCTTACACCCACAAATGCCCAATGTATTGGCCAGCTGGTCCGGCCAACATCACTTGCGTCCCACACCGAGGACAAAGGTTGCTAGCTGTCAGATCCTCGCCACATCTCCTGGCTTCTTTCCTAGAGACAGCAAACCTGGTTTACAGAGTTTACAGGTCTTTTATACCCTGTAGGGGTCAACAGCTTCCTTGGCAGGACGCTTTAGCTTCAGTTTTGTTCCCTTCACACTTCTGATCTTTTAGGCAAGTCTGCTGGTCAGTACCTCCATCTCCTCATTTTGGGTTTCTTAGGGCTGCTACTCAAGGAAAAGGAATGGCAGTGGTGACGTGCTGTGACCTTGCTGCCGCCCTCCTAATTTTGGAGAGAGAGGTCTCCTCCTGACCAGCTGCAGGGTTACCAGCATGATCCTCGACTGCTTTACAGCCAACCGTGTTACCACTAGGAATACAAGCCATGCTTTCAACTCTTGTTCTGCTGTTTCTTGTGGTGCTTACAGATCCTTATTTCATTCAAACCGTTCTTAATACTCCTCTTATAAATCTCTACAGAACCGGCCAATAAAGCAGAGAAGCGTGGAAGAAATACAGATGCACTTTTTTTTTAAAAAATAAAAGGAACGGAAAGGATAATTGGTGAGCAAAATGAGTTTAGAAGGCCAAATATTCAAAATAATAAATATTTGCACATCATCTGTGTGCAAAAGTAAACTGGTGAGAAATACAGATTATAGATAGGTGTGGTGGCATACACAGATTTTTTGGAAGACAAGGAAGCACAGATACTAATAAAAATGTTACTAGAAACTGTCAAAACAGCTCAAACTACCTGCTGAAAGACAACAGCAAGATTTGTAAATTAAAGAGCTACATTATGAAAAGCAGAGGAGGAAACAGAAAAAAACACAGTTTGCTTGCAATTCATTTAGCTTTGCAAAGGTTAACAACGGTTAGAATATCATTTCTCCCGTGGCTCCAATTATAATTCAGTATTAACGACCCCGTAACTTCACCCGTTCTACCCAGCCTTTATCCACTGACATTTTCTTAGCTTAAAATAAAATGTTAACACGTTGCAAAATAAAATAATGGTAACACACAGCCACGCGCCTGGCTTCATGCTGAACACCAACTCCAGAAGGAGCTCCAAGAGCCTAACAGCACCTCTAAATGCGAGGCACGCCTCCTCTGACCCACGATAGCCCAGCTCTTAAATGAAATGGAAACCAAGTCCAGCAGTCACGTCTCGTACTGCTCCGCACTGCCTGATGTTGTTTAAATGCACGGCCAGGTTCTTGGCTTCTCTGTAACGTTGTGTGCCCCAGCGAGTCATCCTAGCCAGTGCCTGTGATATTCCAGAAATCCAGCAGTACTGGAGTTTGGCAATCCAGCTTGCACTTCAGTGCTCGTTGGAGGGACTGACTTGACCTAAATCATCACAAATGTCAGCAATGAAACTGAAAATCTAAATCCCGTTTCCCTGTATGGTTCTCCGTGCAGCTCAAGGCACACCTGTTTCTTCCAGTAGCACAGCAGAAGCCCATGTTTAAGATGGGGTTACAATGAAGTGGAGAAGGTGGCTTCTAGAAGATGGAAATGTGCCACAACATCACCAGCACACAAATATTTCCAGAATTGCCTGCGGAATGGCAAAACAAAGCAAGACCCTTGAACGTGCTAACAGAAAGTCATTCTAAACATCCATTTGCCAGAACAAAGCCTCTTTTTGTGTCCGTTACACTCAAAGAATTGATATGTATCTCAGTTTTCGAGTCAGAGGTGGCCTGTATCTCAAAGGTGGTTTGACCAACTGTCTTTAAGCTTTGCAGAAAGCATTTTCATTGCCTCTACTTAGCGTGCAAATTTTCAGCCAACTGTATCTCATTAACATCACAGGGGGCTATCAGATATTTCTTATTTATGGTCTAACTTGGATTCAACTGTAATTATGAAATGCACCCTAGAGCATTAAAAATGCAAGCGTTTCAGTAGTTTCCCCTACAAACAGCAGAGATGAATCATGCTGTTCTAACACACCGGTTATTTAGCGAGTTATAGTGACCGTAAAATATACCGGGAGAGGAACTTCACAGTAGTTACAGTTAGAGAATCGAAGAATTTTTAATGCGTTATAAATGCTTAGTTGGAAAACACCAATAAACTCTCTTCTCCCAAACACACACGTTCTTATTCCTCTGGCATGTTAAGATGTTAAATAATATTGCAACACTACTTCTGAAGGAGATCCATGTGATAGCAGTGAGGGAGGGAAGGAAGATCACTGTTGACTATCTTCAACCTGCCTAACTTTTGGACATGTATTTTCAGCTGCTTGTGCTCACTGAGGTATATAATGCACGTATCTTCTGCTTCAAACTGTGATTCGTTTCCAGTAACGGAACTGGAGGAGTCACTCACATTGAAGAGTTTCAGACTCCCGTATGCAGGTGGATCTGGGTCTGTAAAGAACTAATGGATAGTTTTTAAAGTGCGGATTGATCTCATGCCATTGAAAAGGAACTAAGGAACCAACTGCTTCCCTATTCATTCTCCTTATTAGTCATTACCCTGCCACAAAGATTTTCAGGGAAGACCTTGACTGTGATGGATTCAGCAGAACAAATGCTGAAGTCTGATCCAGGAGTAAACACTTACTCCGTATCAATGGAAGCAAGGTGGTGATTCAAGCCTGATGTTTACGTGGGATTGCATTAAAGCACACTCCACTCTGTAAAAGCTACATACTAAAAAAGAAAAAAAAAAATAATTATGATATAAACCACTTGTCTAAAGGACCCATCTGGAGCTCCTTGCTTTAATTAAATTTAAGCATGGAATCTAAAGCAAGATATTATTATTCCCACTGCTCATTTTAAAATGGGCATAATATTGCCTACTTTAAAACAGGTTGTAAGATCTGGAGTACTGTTTACTCCACGTATATCCCTCCTGAGGGAGTTCGCCTTATTGATCAAGTATTGGTTTATATTTGTGGAGTATTAACAGTTCCTAAAATAGAGGCTAACACATTAGATTTTGAAACCTTAAAGAGATGGCCTGCTATGCTTCGGGAGACATTTAACCTCTTTGTTAGGCCTATACTTTTTTGGAGGATGGAAGAAGAAACAAGTATTGAAATTGCTTCTGTTGGTCCCATCTCCTAAGGAATCACCAGTTCATTTCACACTAAGAAATGAACTCTACCAGGCAGTTCAGGAAGGACGGAAGGGTATCTGGCTTCAGTTGTGTTGAAACATATGTTTGCATTTAACTTGACATATTTTCAGAGTTCAGTTTAAAATCAAAGGTGCCACCTGAAGAGTTTGAAATTAGTCCATGCTTAACTCTGCAAAATCACTTCCTTAATTTATGATTTGTGTCTGACGATGTGTGAATATCTGCAGTTTCTGTAAGTCGTACATTACTTGTGTAATGTGGCAACTCAGAAGATGCCTCTACCATTTGAAAAGTAACTTCTCCATTTCAAAAAGCCTCCCCCACCCCCAGCCTCCCTTTTCCCTGCAGGCACAGGACAAGATGCATTTGCAAAGACGGGCAGACAATTTTCTTGACATATTTCCTAATTAAATACTTCAAACGTCGTAAAGATTTCCATTTACTAGGCTGTGATGTTAAGCAGGATGTTTAATTAAAAATAAACAAAACAGCAAAAACCCAAACACCATACTGAAAAACAAAACCCAAAGACCTTTCCTAAAGAGGAAACATTTAGCTGTCTTAAATGAGAAGTACCTGAAAAATGTCACAAAGAACTGTACCAGGTCCATAAAGTTGCTGTGTTGCGAGAATGCAATCTGCAAAAGAAAAGCAAATGCTTTCTATTACTTACTGAAAAGAAAATTCATATTTAAGATGCATTGTTGCTGGCATCAACAAAGTACAATGAAATACGTCTTTACTTCAGTCAATTAACATTTTCGCACACTGTTTTGAAAAAGCACTGAAATATTCTGAGGGAAAAGAAAACAAACTGTAACTTCACATTATTTTGAAATCATATATCCAAAAAATGAATCTAAACAAGTAACATCTCTCTCTCCCAACAATATTCAAGGAATAGTCTTCAGTGCCCATTAACTACCTTGGAGAAAACACTAGTTCAAAAAGTTAGAACACAGAAGTTTCACAGAGCTAAAAACAGAGCACCTTTAATTATTGTATACACAGCCACCCAAAGTACAACATTTAAAAGTTCAAAACGCATGCTCCTATCCAAACAATATTCATACATCAAAATCTCCTTGAATAAGTAACTTACACCAAAAGCAGCAAAAAGGCATGAAACACAGAAGATAATAGATACTGTAAAAACAGCTATGGCATTCATCTTAACTCACTTTCCTGCAATCCACTCAAACTGCAAAGAAAAGTGAAAAACAACCGAGTATTTTGGACAAAAAACAGAGGGAAGACGCGAACAGGAAATTGGGAGGTGGTTAGAGGCAAAAGGAAAGATTAGGGAGCCTAGTTAAAAATAACAAAGCAGAGGGGAGGCAAGCCAACAGAAAGGCAACTTCTGCAATATTAGGAATCAGAAGTTCTTTCCAGGTACCTCCTATTTCCTCTGACTATCAATCTCAGCACCACAACAGGATATTAACTCTTTCATGAAGTTAGCAGAATTTACTTCAAAACTAAACTCCAATCTGCACTTACAAAAGCTTTCGATGGATATTAAATTCACTTAAGGCATCATTTGTTTGTTTTTTTCCTTAATAAACTGCATGTTATGGTACCATTAGCATAAATACAAATCTCTCCTCCCAGCCATAGTCACATTCCAAAAATCATGAATATATGCAAAATGAGTTATTGCTTGCATTTCTGTTGCTCTAGAATACCTTCTATTATCATATTTGCTTTAAATATCCATTGTAACTTCATACAGAAGCTGACCAAAATAATTTTCTTACAAATACATTGAAATGCTCTTAAACTGAAAGCTCCTTTACAGTATGTAACTTCTCTTTCGCTGGAAAGCTAATTCGAAACCTGCAGACCAGATGCTTGTGACCTCAATATTACTGCCTACAAAAGACAAGAAAACACATAGAGTCTTGCTGATTTTTTTCCTTATAAAGTGCTTCCCAACAGCTTTCCGATTAGAAAAAGAGAGTGAGTATGATTTCACTTTTTATTTTAAAACTCAACGCATGGTAACTGAGGTGGGTTTTATATTCGCGTAACTACTTTGGCATTTCTTTAAGGCAAAGAATTTTCTTACTAAAATATCACATCCCGAAATACAAACATGTAATAATATATCCAGTATATAGATATATGGTCTGAGAATAACTATGATGTTGACTGACTATGAAAGATGCATTTCAAAGCAAAGACCTTATTATGTATCAACAGCTTATATCTAAAAATCCTTTTGTAGAAAAACAAAATTAAAAGCACAAAGAAATCATCAACAGGCCAGTCCTCTGCAGACAACCATTAGGACCAGTTTCTGTGATGGAAACCAAAGCTTGCTCCAAGTAGAAGAAGAAACAACTATCTGTTAATTTGAAAAAAGGACAGATTCTACGAAAGATTAATAAGACTGCAAACTCACTCTAAACTGTTAGCAGAGAAGGGCTTCTCATTTTTTGATAATATGAGTGTAGGGAACAAATAAAACAGAGAAGGAAAATTTGGGTTTGTTTCACACAGAAGCACTATAAAATGCTTTACCAGTGGTGGTTCTTTTGACTACCTGTTGGAGCTCTTCTCTTGCAAAGACCAACTGGGGATCTGTACCTCATACACGGATTTAAAAAAAAAAAGCCTAAGTTGGTTTCTGCAATTTACTTCTCACAAGCTGAAAACACTTTATGCTATTAAACCTGACCAACCTGTGTCACAGGCAATTTAGTATCATAATTGTTAATGGTTTGCTTACTTAGAGCTTAATTTCCCCTAATATAATCTGTTCCTAGGACTTAATTAATCCAGTTACATAGAAAGTTTGGTTAGAAAGAGCTGTTAAAAGTAGACTGTTCCTTCTGGATATAGGAAAAATATAACACAAATTTCTTAGCAGTAAGGATTTTTAATTAAGTTTAAATGACAGTAGAAGATTCATTTATCCATTCTCAAAAACCGCATTTTGTACCGAAGGAATAAGCAGTGTAACTGCAGGAAACCACCGTGTACCTCGTGCGGGGCACTGGGAGGGCCTCCACCAGCCACTGAGCAGAACTTCAGCGCAGCTGCAAAACCAAACGGCCACTTCCCTAGCACACGCATCCTTCAAACGTGTTTTATACTATGTTCTTACGAATAATGCAGTATCCTTAAGTAGTTAAGATCAAAACAGATCAGAAAATTAAGTACGCCAATTCCAGAGAACATTATAAAGCTTGTGTTTATCTGATCTGAAAAGGCACCTGAAAAAGCACACCAATCATGCTTTTTCTAATGCCACATCATCTCAAGTATCAAAAAAATGTGGCTGCTTGCCAGATGAACAAAAAGAGCTGGCTACACAGACTGATAAAAATGTATAATTAAGAGCTTTACTTTCTTTATCATTTGATTAGCATAAAATATTAAGCCAAGCAGAAAATATGGCTGCCTCTTAACTAGTTAACATCATCTCAAAAGTGCACTAGTTTTGAAATCAGTACACACACATTTCAAAGAAGTTAACAGCAGAGTACTTGGCCACAAAATATTCTGAGTAAAGGAAAAGCAATTTGAACCCAATTGACATTTCAGTAACAGTTGGTATTTCAAACTCAAAACACTTTTGGAGTTAAACTACAGCCTGTGACTGATACAAATTTTGACAAACAAATTGGGATGATTACGTACCAGGATCTGGTTTGCGTTAGTACTCGCCTTTGTGCTTCAAGAGAAAAGAAACCTGAGAATAATTTCAAGAAAATAATTTTGTACAAAAATGGGTCCAGCTGACTCTTAGTCAACTTCTTATTTTGAAACAAGTTCACCTTAAGCCTCTAAGTGCAACCATATCCAAAGTTATTTAAGCCTCCATTCTTCTGATTTACAAGTGCTTTGAACTCATTAAAAAGTACTTGAATTTCACATATCACTAAGAAAAATTAGTATCACCAACCCAATGGGAAATTCTGCAGAAGTATTTTTTTCATTAAATATAGCAAGAAACAAATTGGAGTAACTCCTCTCACTTAACCTGTAATAAACAGATTTACAGATAAATCATCACAACATAACTCCTTCCACTTGTGCTGGAAGTTACTGTTATTTTAGACAAATAGAAGGCAAACTATTAGCCACAATGGGGATGGGGCAAATATATCTCCAAACCCAAATAATTTCCGATATTATACGTAATAGAACTCCTAATCTAAACTTGTTAACTGAAGAACTGCTGATGTACTGCAGAACATTTCAAGCATTGTATTTTCATAACATAATTTGGTACATTTTGGGTATCTAAATGCTTGAGTAAACATGAACAAACACCGAAAACATCGTTTCTAAAACTGTTCTTTCCCTGCTAACAATTCAGAATTATTACATGCTGTATTTTTGCCCTTCTCCACTATTGTATAAAGTGACTCAGTTCACATCAATGCTGCCTTTTCTTTTCAACCCTACTTCATATTAGGGAAGAGAAAAAGGGAAATTGGAAATGATATTTGAATGGGACACACTTCTAGAATAGAATTGTAAAGGAGAGAAAAATAAGTCTAATTAACTTGGGAAACCAGAGAAGTACAACACAGAAGACGCACCGTGAAGAAGGCTACCGGAGTTTGGTGCTTGCTGTGAATTCAGAAGATATCAAAAGGTCCCTACTGCTAGATCCATTAACCTCACCTAGCAGGTGGGAGAATGCTACAGCGCTTGTGTTTTGAAAGTCTACGGGACCACACAGCACTGAAGACCACAGAAATTAAAGATTTTAGGCTGCTTTGCTTTTTATTTAAATATAGCCCCAGCACCAAAGTTAATGAACAAAAAAGCACGACGTAAGACTGAAAGGCTCAGAGCTCCAAGGGCTTCCAAAGAGAGAAAGCCAACAGCCAAAAAAGCAGCAGACGACATTTATGTACGTCTTCCTCTATTGCCTCCTCAGCACCTCCACTGTCTTTTTTTTTTTATGGTTAGAGGCAAGGATTCAATCTGACCTTGGAGAATACAGACAACAGTAACAGGATGTCGTGGCTTGAATGCTGAGTGCCTGCGCTTCTGTCAAAGGACCAGCTGAAAAACAAATGGTTTTTAAGTATTCTTGAGCGACGCCAAAGTCATCAAAACATTCATTTTGCCCTCTATGATAGCGATGGGGGGGAAAGACTGCTCTTCTGCTCAAGAGAAACATCGCTCCCTGCTTCAGTTCTCCTTTAAACACAAATACAACATGCTCTAGTGAAACACATGGCAGAAAATGCGTATTGTTCTTGGTGCTCTCCACTCAACCGGAGTAGTGAGCCAACTCCAACAGCCTCGGCGGCGAGGTTTCAGGAAAAAACACGCCAATAGAGCAATCCAGCTCCACCACCTAAAAGGCGGTCTCGGCTCTGCCACATGCTGTTGCTGCTGTTGCACATGTTCTGTGAACTTCTTTAATGAGCCAAGGCAAGTCGTTAAGCCAGGAGAGAGCTAACCATAGGAGTGCAGGGGGCTTTGCTGGTATTTTGAGCTGACGCTGCTCACTGAGGGATGAGGCAAACTCACAGCAACCCAACGGAGGAGCAGGGCAAGGTGACCCTTTTTGGGCAGGTGGCTCTCGAACCGTCTCAGCAACGTTAGCTCCCAGGACAACTTTTCAGAAGGAAGCATTTGTTCACCTCTGCAGATGAGATTTATGAGACTCAGACACAGATTAAGACATCCGAATACAGGAACACAGAGATATGTGCCTATTGTCCCTTTAGACTCAGTGAAAACCTCATCTGTGATTCAGTTGGCCAGTATAGGTGTCTAGCAGTACAGGATTACCTGAACAATTCCGTATCTAAGTCTCCATCTATAAGGGGACCTTGAACACCGGAGGCGCATGAAGACAGCTGTAGACCCCTACATTCAGATGGTGCACCCCTGCCCTTGATTTCATGGATACACTAGAAGCTCCATTCACTGCCTAAATAGGGGTAACCTGTTGCCATTCCGCTGCCCTAGAACATCTCACCTGGCCTCCAGCTGCTGCTCCATGGGCCTCTGGTAGGTCCTATGTCCTATCCGCCATCCCCATGGCACTACAAGGCCCTGTTCAGGCACTGAGTATTACCCCACACTGCTGGACGGAATGCAGCGATGTTGGTGGTAAGGCACGCAGACATTGGACCAGACGCTGAGCAACAAAAGGAAGTGGCTACTGATTTATTAAATCAGCTTTCGGTGTCAAGAAGCACAGAGACTGGAAACTGGGTCAGCATGCCCCAGTGTTAAAAGCTTAGATGATTCAACGAAAATGATGGAAGAACTTCTTCACTGAACGGAAGAACTCCTCAAATCAGGGATTTGAGCTTACAAGAACCACTTTGCCTCCTGCTTGCAAAACTCTTTGATGTGGTGGTAAGCTTAAAAGTAGACCTTAATTTTTGTAAGTCTGATGCAGAGTGGCAAAGCGTAGGAAAAGATCACACTATAAGCCTGATGAGCAGGTTAAACAGCCTGTTCTCCCCACCCCAAAAGACAAATCCGTAAACTTGACTAAGATGAATCGGATAAATTCAGGCTGTAGAAGCCTTGAAAGGCAACTAAATCCACACAGAGACCTGACCAACATGTCCCAACGTTAGGATATAGGTACAGAGGGCATGTCTCATTATTATAATTATTTCTACCTTTCAGATCAGGCCACGGAGTAAACGACAAAGTACAGAAGAGCAGGCTAAGTCAAGACCAGCCGTCCTCTGCGTTAACACTGTGTATCACACTGGGAAAGAATACGCTCATTAATACCTGCTCTTTCTTTACTTCTTTGCATTATGGTAGATCTCAAGGACAATGAACGTGGGCTACCACCTCACAAAATGTTAGAGAAAAAACACTGTAATCTAGGTATAAAAAGTAATAGGCAAATGCAGTAGGATGATCAATTGCGGAAAAAAACCACAATCTTCTTTAAAATAACCTAACAAATCCTGTTCTAATTGTTGGTGCTCTAGAAGGAGAACATATACCAGCTTTGTTTCGGGAGCCTTGTGTCACTGTCCTAAAAGGCAGCTTCTTTTTGGATGCAAGGGGATCAGTTGTTCTTGGTCCATCTTCACCTGGAAAAAGGCTGACTAGCATCAAGCCCTGTCTCAGTCAAGACCTAAACTACGTGCATTCAGATATACCAAGAACAGTTTGGCAATTTAACAAATGGATAATGGATTACAAATTTCAGTGAAGACATTTGCCGGTGAAATGTGGGTGTCAAATCTCCAAAAGGGAAGAGAAGCATTACAGTTCCTTGGCCCTGTGCAGGATTAAGGTTCAGTTAAGAGCAGAACAAGACACCTACTCTGAAAAAACGAAAGATATTTGCATCCCTAAGGGAAGAAGGGAAGCTTGTTACAGACCATGATTTCACCACCATTTTAATCGCCCCGTAAGTGCTGCTGGTGCCCAAGTGTGCACCCATTCTCTCCCTTTAACCATTTGTTCCCCTATTTCCCATTATCCAGCAAAAGTATACAGTGTATTTGCAGCTGTACACTAAACCAGATCCCACAACCCACTGCAGCTGAAAACTAATCTTTGCTGAGTCAGCTTTCAGGTGGATCCATACCACGGTCACAGACACTGCACCACTGCGCAATGTGATGCCACACCACAGAGGCAGGAGGACATTCCCTTTCAGAGGCACCGTGGATCTGTTTTAAATAAACAGCAAAACTACATCCAAATTTTGAGTCAGGAAGAAAATTTAAGCTGACTTGACCCCTGTAAGTCTTCAAAAGCTGCAAGACAACCTGTACAACAGGGAAAGATTCTCTAGACGGGAAAGTTACACCGCAAGTTTGAGAGAAGAAAGGGTCTTAAAGCAATTAACTGTAACTTGAAAAACTCTGACACGCAACAAGTTGAAGTGGAGTATGATTCAGAGGTGGGAAATCCCGGAAAGTTTGTAATACACCTGATGGTGTAGGTGTGAACATCAGAAGCAGGAGTTGTGATGCTCAATAGGAAGTTGACAAATCTGAGTGAGGGATAACCATCCATAGCTGCAACAGCAGCTGATCTGACAGCTAAAGGTTCAGGAGAGGTGGATCACAGAAAGCAGAGAAGTCCCAGACATTAAGTCCAGATTGATCCGTTCCTGCTTGCATTAAAAGAACTACTCATTGCTCATCAGAATCTCAAAAAACAATTTGCATCCAAGCACATTCAACAGACTGCTGCTTTATATTTCGTAAAAGAAAAACTTCTGGCCAACTTGATGCAGCTGAAGAGGTTCACATGCTCAGATTTACATTCTACAACATGTAAAAATAAAATCTCCACTAAAATTTGATTTTCACACCTACTACTACGAGCCACGTTGCTCCTGTGTGAAGGGCCAATGAAAGAGATAAATGACTTACTTCTCACTTGCTGCAATATTAACTAAGCCATTGAGCTTTATGGCACTAACACTCGATACCGTGCAAATATAAAAACTAGTTCACTTCTGAACTTATACCGAGATGGAAATCGATTTATATTCCAATACTGTGTTGCCTTACTGCAGTAGTCACAAATTGTCACTTCTCAGCTAATTGGCTGCAGTCAGCAGTTGGCTCAGAAATGCCAATTATATATGCTTTGTCTCCCCATGTGAACTCTCAGATTGCTGTGCAGAGCAAACACGGGCATAGTGGCCTCTAAATTAAAAATAGTGCTTAAAATTTAGTCCCCCATTTCTCTGCATCAGAAAAATTACCACACAAATCTGACAAACGGGAAGTATTTGTTCAATAAACAGCCAGGTGTTGAATAGTGATGCTCATCTAAATTTAAAGTGCACTAGCAAACAATGTTCTGGGAAGTCCTGTAATTGGAACAGCAATCTCAGATCAGACCCTGCACACCTACTCATGACAGTAACGCACTACCAAATGCCGCAAGAAACCTGAGGCAGGGCCAGAAGAAACTCAGTTCTTCTGAATGTCAGGCAAATACCTTAAAACTAAAGATCACCTGTTGCCGTAGACCTCTGCCACATCCACTCTCTATCCTGTCCGCACGCTGAAGGTGGCAATGGGCATGCAAGAGAAGAGTGGCGAGGTAACTGGAGGCTATTGAAACAATTTTGCAGAAGAGAAAAACAAATACAAAAATAAAAATTTTATAAATAAATAAAAACCTAAAAATAAACAATAAAATGAAAAATAAACACAAAACAAAAGGCCCTGGTTCTTGCTTTCAGAACGACGGCAACAAGAGGGAGTAGCTGAAATACCAGCAAAGGTAGGGCTGCGGTGGTGGCGAATCTTATGGGTTGTGCAGGCACCGGGGGTGGTGTCAGGCGGTAGGAATACACAAGCAAGAATTCACAGCCTTGTAAACTCTCTTTCGACACTGGAGTTTGGGGTCAGTTGCTGGATGCTCTTTCCTGAGAGCTCCTGCTCTGTGCCTGCTGTGAACAACAGCAGCACGCTCGTGGTGGGTTATTAAAGGATTCTGAAAGATGATTTCTGATAAACCTTGCTGCAATGGGTTAAGAAATACTGTCCCAACTCTTCTCTCAACCAGGAGCTAAGCAGCCTCCAAGGAGGGTTAGAGAAGGAATTCACACCTGTAATTCTGCCCCAGAAATGCAAAGTGCAACTTTCCAGGCTGATGTACAAGATGGTGGCTTTCCACCGAAGTCCTGTGTTTTGCATTGCAGCAACGAGGCTGTCCTGGCAGGTGACTCCACAGGCACAGCAGCCAAGATGAAACTGAAAATTCAGGTAGCAACTTCTAAAATAACCTCAGCAAAAATCCCCATTGGCTTTGTAAAATTTGAGAGAACATTCAGTGAAGAGGCAGTGTTCAGGAGGCTGAGGAGTAAGATCCAACGAGCTGAGATGGCCAAGTTATTAAAACCTCAGTAAGGTGGATTTCCATGGGGAAGAGGATCTCTAAGGTGCATTTCAACTCCTCCAAGCTTCGGGTACAATCCCTCCCCACGGCAGAACACACAGTACACAAATAGTTCTGCCTCATTTGGATTCTTGCAAACAACTGAACTGGTTGTTCAACTGTTCAACTTCTTGTTGTTGAATTCTGGTGAATTTTTACATAACTCACTCTTAAGACTAAAGTTAAAAATAGTGTATTTCATGATAACGGCAATTAAGTTCAGGCAAATTACTATCATCAACTGGAGACAAAGACTAACAACGTTAATCACTTCTAGCAGTAAACAGCACCACAGACTTCAGTTACAGAAAAGAAACTCCTTTAAACTATTTTAAGGGTTTTGAAACAGAACTGAAGAGTCAACATTCTCCCAACCTCGCATACTGCTTGCAGGCAAAAATCTTTACTTACCATTGGCCTCTCAAAATCTACGTATTGGTAAGGCGTGCAACTGAACACCTTTGAAAGCAAATTTTACGCTTGGAATTCAAAAGGAAAAGGATGAGAGAGAGAGAGAAGAGATGTTGTCATATTGCTCCTGACCCCAGCCAACACACTTCCAAAGTGCTTCTTTTTGTCCAAGAAGGGATTTCCTGTTGCTTACAAACTCTTGTCCATGCCTGCCTTGAAGACTGACTGACAGGTTTGGAAGAAGTCACCTGAAAAGGGATTCTTGGAGCAATCCTATGTGTTGCTTGTTTTAATTCAGCAACCCCTAAGCAACAGTACCTTCTCCAGCACAGCACAAAAACTTCATGCCTTTTCTACTTTAGACATTTAACTAGAGGAAAAAATGTTCTTTGCTAAAAGGTCTTCCTTATTAAATGAAATGCAGGTAAGGAATTCACTCCTTTAAGAGGAATTTCCTTTAAGAGGAATTCAGCTGAGAAAAATAATGCCATAAAATCCCTCATTTAAAAAAAAGCACATTTTCTACTGCTCGGATTAAAAGCAACAAGTTCCAAAAGAGGAGACTTCTTGAAAACCTATATAAAATATCAACTGCACTGGACCTCAGATGTGTTTATGCTGCAAAGCTGTTTCGAGTTATCTTGAACTTGGCAGCAGGGATACTGCACTCGTGTTAGCCTGAACGCCTGAACAGTTGGCCGGCGGCTTGCAGGGGACGTGGGCACCGCTAGCCGAGCCGGGAGCCCCGAGACAAGTCCCAGCAGCAAAGCTCGGCTCACTCACAAAGCGCGAAGCAGTTTGCTCATGCCACAGAAAGAAGAAAAGAGGTTACAATCTGCAGCTGAGAATAACATTTTGGTTATAGAGTGAGGTTTTTTGCTACCGTGTGGTCTTTTAAGAGAAAAACGTTGACGTGTTCCTTATTTTGAATGGATTTGGATTTATACACAACTGCAACAATTATTCTGGAGTCAAGGCAGGTTTGAGCTACTTTGAAAAAAAAAAATGTTAAAAATAAAAATGCCAAAACTAGACACAGAAAGTGAGCTGTTAGCTTTAAAACACTCCAGTCTTCCCAGTTGCAAGTCCCCAAGTACCTCCCTCCAATATCAGACGCTGCCGTGTGGATGCATTTGTGAAGGATCCCGTTCCTTGGCTTTGTGCCGAGCAGAGCTCTGACACCATGTGCGTGCAGGCTAAGTTATGTTCGTCAGCATACCAACTATTTCTGGAGAGCTTCAACATGGAAAATATTAAAACTTTACCACACAACAGCTCCAACACTCTCTCAGACCCTGAAAATCCAGCAAAAAGATGAGCTTTACAGTCTACAACCACTTGAGTGCCAAAAGCATAAAAGGAATAAAAGTTGTTTTCCTAAAGAGTTTGCAATGTAAATACACAAGCAAGAACCAAGAATAAAGAGTAAAGCAGTTAAATACATATTAACAATTTTTTTTTTTTAGGCTGCAAAATAGATGACAGATGGAAATAGGCAAAACCTTATGTCTCACGTCTTTTCTGACCCGACAAAACACGGGAAATATATGCAAGACAGAGCTTGGTGTTGCAGTGGTGTTAGTGGAGAAAAAGCTCTGTTTCCCTGTCTGAGGAAGCCGTGATTTCTAAGGATCATATGGGATGAGACATTTAAAACATTTACCACCCTGTATCACAAAAGGTTTAAAATACACCAGCCACAGAATTTTCTGCAGAAATTCTAAGGATTTTACATCCCTAGTAAAATAAGTATATATATATATTTATGTACTATGTATAAAAACTATATATATAGTTCAAAGTAAAGTAGGTATATATTTATATAAATAACCAAATAAAAATACCTTTTAGTGACACCAACATTTCTCACATTATTACACAATCCCAAAGCCACACGCTGTTTCAAGCCTGGTATCGCATCATTACTATGTGAAGTGGCAGTAACAAAAAAACCCAAACAAAACCCCCAAAACCCCAAACTTACTTTTAACAAACTATCTGTTTGCAGGGAGAAAAAGAGAAGATGGAATAACTAAAAACTTGTGCAATAATTCAAAGTTCACCCCATTTTAGGATTTTTAAAATTATGTTCCTGCATAGTTATGAAATAAAATGCTGGGAACTTTAACAAATTTATTTTTCTCCACTGCATACCCATGAGCTGGAGAACTGGCAGCCTGATCTGTGTTTCCAACATAAAACCAGAGGAAAAACATCAGGTACTTTGGAAGGAAACTTTATGCTGTGGAGCACAGGGTATGCGAGCTCATGTAAGGGCTGATCAAAGGGCTGCCTCATTACGCAGTATCAGTAACAGTTTTGAAAGCTGTCAAGTCAGAAATCATAGGCTGGGCTGTTTTACTCATCAAGGTTTTATTTGTCAAGAGCCTCGGCTATGATTTTGTGTTAAAGAAATCTTAACATGAAAAAATAACACTGCTGGAGAGGGGAAAAATGAGCAACCTATACATAAGCTCGTATATTAGCATTAAACAAGGACAGGCAGTTACCATCTATTGCTAAAGGCTTTCTAGAACATGCATTTCACCATTTTGTCATTAAGAACTTCCCAGTAAAGAACTGAACTGACAAATCAATCTATCATGATTTATTTCAATCCCCGTGGTCAAAATAGTCACGTAATTTAAAGAGACTTTGAGTCCAGGTGTAGGAACCAGGATGGTGCTAGTCTTGTATGCAAAACAGACCGTTTTAAGGAATAACTATACATGACACTCATAATTAAGGAAAAAGAAAAAAAAAAAACCAATTTAGAAAACAAAACAACAAAAATGCCTATTGTTCCAGAAATTTATTATTACACAGGGCTGTGACAATACTACACCGCTCTGACCCCAGCTCCGCACACTGCTTGCCAACACTGCTGTGAGCAAGATTCGCCAATATGGTAGAAAAAAAACCTTAATAATGTGAAGTCAGGAAACTAAGCGAGTGAAAAAGAAGTTTCAGCGACATTCCAGGAATGGTTTGTTTTTAACAAAAGCAGACCCACAGAGCCATCTGAGAGCTGTTATTTGAGTGCTGGTGGCTCTTTCTTCATGTTGGTCAGCTAAACAAGCCAGAGGCTTTTTGGTTTTGTCACCTTGTGTTAGTACGGGATGTATTTTTCCCCCGTGGCTTAGCCAGGCTATATCTACTGTTGCATTTGAGTATGCTGCCGTCTTATATTTTCTTGGCAGCACACTTCTCTTCATTAACTCTGCTTACTATTCTTTGACTCTTTAAATAAGCTTTTGTATAAGGAAATATATCTAGCTCTTTTGGTAGCTGTAAAAGCTTCCCAGCAATGGCCCACGTCGCTCATTTTCTGAAATATATTTGAACTTGAGGTTTACATTTACATTCAGCAGTGGCATTCTGTATTTTCAAGAGCTATTCAGCACAGAAGTACAGCGACTGCAAACAACCAGCACATCACCCTGGGCCTTACCCAGGAGAAATTAATTGCCCAATGCGGACTTTGCTTCCATAGAAAATTAACTCTGCATTTTTTTGATACTACGCTTTCTCGCCCTGCCTCTTAAAATGTAAAAAAAAAAAAAAAAAAAAAAATCAGCTTCCTTAAAAGTAAGACAATCCATACATGTCTTACCCTCATATCCAAAACCCACCTCATCTTAAGAAATCCTCCTGGTATTATTAAATCTGAATCTCAGTCTATGTCTCTCCGTTCTCCTATAACTTTTCTTATTTATGCACCTAAAGTTTTGCAACAGCCACACAAACAGACTTCCAATGCTACATGAAGATATTACAATAAACCTCGTAAACAAAGATATGTGAGTTACTACAGTTCATCCCAAGTATAGCTCAAGTTGTAGACATAAACTCCTGAGATTTCAGTGGTTGGATAAAAGAATAAAAATCCCATGCAATAATACAGCACCTGGAGAAAGGTTAGCATGAGCTATTTTCAAGGCTGCTGAAGCCACGACCTCTAGTAAAAAGTAATGAAGTTGCAACACATCCTAGTAAGGGTTAACTGCCTTTGAGAGAAACCCTAGTTTTTAAGGATTTAAGAAGCTGCTAACAAAAATACAACTTAATATGAAAGGGAACAACTTCTAAAAGGAGAAAAATGTCATCAGTTGATGCCAAAAATAAGAAGGCAGGAGCAGAAAAAAAAGGAAGCAGCTGTTTCATGTTTTAAAGTATCATTCAACTGTTCTGTTTTAAATCTTTCCGTCCCCAGCAGAAGATGTCAGTTTGCCTGTTCTGAAAAATCAGCATGTAATTGCATGTCTCCAAAAGTAATTACATTCAACAGCAAATCTCATCAGATTAACAAATTGATTTACGTTTCATTGTTCGGTTTAAATCAAACCTCTCACCACAGCGAGAGAGATGCAGTGAAAGAGGCTCGAAAGCACCTGCAGTTATAGCCAAATAAAGGCAAGGGACATCATTAGCAAACAACTTTGGCATTCCAGTGCTTTCAGAAGCAGAAGAAAAAGAACATTTTTGGAACAGAAGGGTCCCAGAGAGCTAACCCAGAGAGCACCTACATCTATTCCTCATTAAAGGTGCACGAGGCACACTGAGGACCTAGCAGGAAAGGTATCAAGATCACCATCCTCAGTACGGTTTCAAGCCTACGTAATTATTTTATCAAAGTAATCACTACCTATCCATATGTATTTTATTCTCTTTGGCCAACAACAAAGACATTTTTTCTTTCCCTTTACCCTTACTGAGAGCTTTCATTTGATTAGCCTGTGGCTTTTGATTACAGAACGACATTAATTTAGAGGAAGGCTGGAAATCTCCACGGGCCATGTTCAGTCCTCAGGGATATTTATGCCCTGTATCAAATACCTAATATTTCCTCCAGAGACAAATCAGGGTATTAGAGTCAGTTACAGACTCTGCTTTTTAACTGCGGTACGGTTTCTTCGCTCTATCTTATTACATGCATTATCAAAGCCTTTTAGTTAGGCTGTAAACCTCAAAGAGGTAACCCTAGAGAGCACCGCTGCTGGCAATATTCATGTCACCTTAAAGAGGTCGAAAGCCTTAAATAAAAGGAACATGGAAGCGGGGGATCTGACGTTCCTCCAGCTCTCTTCTTAAGCCGAGGGGTACCATCTTCCTCACCTGGCAGGAGCTAAGGGTACCCCAAAGCTTTCCTCAGCTGTAGCAGAGTGTCATCCATCATTTCGCTCTTCACGAAAACGAATGCTTCCCGAACCACATTAAACACCAAATGGCAAGTAAAATTAAAGCTTAACTGAAACTGGTATTAAGATTCATGCTAATGGAGACCACCTGTTTTATGGGTAACATTGCCAATAGAAATAGCAGGACGGGGAAAGAGTATCAGAAGAAGAAATTTAATCCAAAACTGCTTTAATAGAGGAGATTTCCTTTGAAAAATGAGAACTTGGGAAGATTTCTGTATTTGCATACTGCTGGACACAAGAACCATGAAACATTAAAATAACGATGATAAAGATCACAGTAAGAGCTTTGTCTGAGGGTTGTGAAAACTTTTGAGGAATGTAATTCCTGGCACTTTATAAAACATTGGCTACTATTTCCCACTTAAATAGCCATGTTCAGCCTAAGAGAAAATGAGCCCACTTTAATCAGCCAGAGAGCCATTCCTTAGAAGAATCTCAGTCTAGTTTATAATTCTACTTTACTCTGAAATCCAGCTGACACCAGCAGCATATGGCTCCACGTGAACTTTGCCTACATACTAACACAGGAAATACTTACTGGCTTAAGAAAAAGACACATTTACAATGTTATTGGCAGCTCTGCAAAGCCAAAGAGATGTGAAGAGAATCTGCTCTCTTACATTCCTACATACATTTTCAGCATATCACTGTAAACCAGTGGGAACTGTTTTACAGGTCAAAGGAGGCCATTAGTGAAAATAATACAACCCCAGAGCAAACCCTTCGGTTGCTATGAGAGGCAGAGCAGAAGTCTTTTGATGCAGGGGAATAAACAGAACTCAGGCTGTTCCCTTAGACTAACAAATAAGGAAAGAAGAAAAGGTCATAAAAACGTATCAAAATTAGTAGTCACAGGTCTAATATACAAAGCACTCGAATCCAAGGAGGTGTCATTTCTGAAAGTTTATTCAGAGCAGAATCGCGTTCCCACATCTATTTGAAATTTATTCAATCACAGCAGTGCAGCTCTTAACTGGAGCACTAAAATGTGTATTTTGCTTTAAAACTTGGATGCAGTCATCCTGGCAATGTCTGTGCCAACGGTAAGTTAACAAAAGCAACATAAGGCAGTGACGGGAGGGCCCCAAAGGAAGCTAGTTCATTAAAGAGCACATCGTCCAAGAGGTTTGCACGTAACGCTTTACATTTCATTCCCTGGGACAGCGCACGCTATGGTTGCTGTATGCAGCAGGCACGCCGTGTAACCCACGGATGTGCGAGCGTATACACCCAGGTGAGTGACAGTCACCCAGTCCGTCACCGAAAGCAAACCCTGCAAACGAAAGGCTGATTTAATTACAGCATATTTGAGGATGTCCTCAATTCTCAGGTCTCCCATTTGTTACAGTTTCTGTGCTTGAACTTTTAGCAGCTCCTCCGAAAGCAGCGATCAATTTAAGGGAGATAAACTGTTTCCACCTTTCGGTTCACCATTCACAATTTCAGCAGATGAACTAGACAGCAACTCAACATTTTGAGTGGGTCCACAAATATTTTCCGATCACAGTAAAAAGCGTATTTTGAAATACGGAGAATAATTATGACAACACATTATGTGACTGAATTAAGCTATCCACAGTGCATTAACTTTCTGTGTAGAAAGGAATAAAGCTTTAGAAGGGGCTATATATAGTCCTGAAATAAATCAACTGGAGGAACCTGGTGGGGGGGGGAAGCTTCAACAGCCCATGCAGAAGCTTGAGAAACTAAAAAATGAAAAGAGCAGAGGCAATTTTAGCTATTTTTCCACTACAGCCTTTATGAAATCAGAGTGGAAGGCAGCAACTTAAGTGACTTGAAAATATTCCACCGGTTATCAAATACTTCCAGTCCTCAGACAGCGTAAGCTGTCTAATGCTGTTGCAGTGCTCCACCAAGCAGCACGTGCCGCGATGCTATGTAGTCACGGCGGCACTTTTTTGAAGCCCAACATGACGAATTGCCGAGCAAACAATATATAGTGAATATCTAGCAAGATTCTGCAAATTGGTATATTTTGTATGCAAGAGGCTGCAAAATCCGTTCGCCTCTTTTTGTTCCTTGAAGCATTTGGCTCATAATTAACGTTTAAGCGCATTCAAATTAAAATACTTCAACCAACACGAGGGAAAGAGAGTAGGCAATTGCCAGTTAATGATACAATTACAAACTGTGTTTTTTCCTTAATCAGCTCCTAGGCGTCTTACATATACTCAGAAAGTAGAGATCAATGAAAAGGCTTCATAGCAAGGGCTCTGAATCTGGGAGAAAAGTATCTAAAATCAAAAAGGACAGTGTGTTAATGAAAACAACAGTTTGGGTATGAAACAAGACAAGAACACAAGTTTATATTTAGTGAGTGGCAGAAAACCCCTTCAACAGTAAGCTGTAATGGAGCAGAAAGCTTACAGCCATTAAAAAGGGGTTGAAGTTACCTATATTAGTAATGCTAATTTTCACCCCCTGTGCATTCAGGAGAGGGACTCACTGGAATCTGCTCCAGGTAAATAATGCTAGTTTAGATGTTGTTAAAAACTGCTGACATTTACAAGTATCAAAGAGAGTTTCAAATTCTCACCATTAACTACGTGTCAGCTCCAGAATGAAGTTTCATCTCTGAGTGAGCTGACTTCTGTCTGGATTGAAACCCATGAAAAGAAGTCCTCTGAAAGTTTCTACATTGATTTTCCTTGCTTCTTACTGCAATATAGCTGATTATTTGTATTCTATAGCTCTTTTCTAATCTGAGATATATTTTGAAAGAATAACAAAGCAGATTTGCAACAAAGATTAAGAAGACAGAAAAAATAGTGGGGAAAAGGATCATATTACATTTACATGACTACAGAAAAACATCAACCCTAACAACATTCACTAACGTCCTTTTCTAAAGGGTGCACGCTCAGTTCGGTGGAAGATAAGGAATATTTAGGGCAGTGCTTTCCAAGCAGAAGAGAGAAAGGTGAACAGCTATGGTTTGCACAACGCTTATAAAGTCACTGTGGCCGTGCCAGGCAAAGTTTGTTAGCAGAGAGGAGCCGCAAAGCAGAGAGAATGGAAACACTGAGACGTTTTCAACAAGACCTTACCTGGGTTTTCAAGAAAGCTTGGCAAGCTAAGCTTTTAAGTGAACTCCGCAATGTAGCTTTCATACTCAGAAACCACTCAGACAGGAGGTATTAGGAAGCAGATTGCTGCATTTTGAAGGCTTTCTGCATTTTGCAGCTGTAGTTCTTTCACAAAATAATCTTTTCAAGTCATTAAAGCAGGCAGGGAAAGACATCCTAAACCAATATACTTCACACACACAGGTCCCGTCCCCGTCCCCGTCCCCCCCCCGCTGAACTGAAGTGGTTATGAAGAGAGGTGGAGCAAGAAGGAAAAAAAAGCCAGAATTCAACATTGGCAGGGACACGGCTATCTTTAACACAAAAGAGCATTTATACTCTCCAAGTCTAGATTTTAACAGGCAAGAAGAGAGGGAGAAGAAACTTATTTCAATCAAGGACTTCAGAAAAAAGTTTCTAATATTTAAAAAAAACCAATGTGGATTGTAGATTAATCACTCTGCAGTAAAGACTGTACATTTCTGAAGTTTTCTGTTGCAAGATTTTATATACGCATAAACACTTTGTTTAGATATCTCTACTGTACCTAAATGGAAAATAAGCCAGGATAAGAGAGTGTATGTACAATGACTGTTTATTATGTTATTCAAAACAAAAAAAAAAACAAAAAACACCCAAAATCCCAGTTGGACATGCTGCACAGCAAAGGAACAGACCAAACACGTGTGTAAGCTGCAAAGTGACGCACACACACACAAAGAGAGAATATCTTCTAGCAGTCTGGCAGTAGCAGAGTTTCACGGACTTCATCGTACTTCTTATATTAAAAACACTCTAATTTCAAAAGGGAAATTGAAACACATTCTGTAGCTGCAAAAAGTTTCATAGTATAACTGCAATGAGCAGAACTGCAGGAGGCAGTCTCTGAAATAGGAAAAATAGTTTGCATCCTGGCCATACTGTAGCATGTAGTTTTAATTAATGAGCTGAGAAGAAAGGAGCACAGGGTGAGTGCTGAAGGAGCAGTCAGGAAAGCAGAGAGGTCAAGAAGTGAGAAGTCACCCCACGGCTCTATTTTAAATCTTGTAGTGAACCTCAGTCAGGGATTGACTGCTAGGAAGTCTTTGTCACAAAAATCCATACCTTGAGTTATCTTCTGTTTTAACTTATTGAAGATAAATTTCTAGAGACTGCTAAGATTTTACAAAAAAAGGAAAAAAATAGGGAAAGCAAATAGGAAAGAGGTACAGAAAGGGACAGGTAGGAACACAGACTGCAATTAAGGGCAATTGAGGGCAGCTCAATCCACCATGGAAGACTGCACAAGACCTGAAAGGACACAGGTCCTTTGTCCTGCAGACAAATCGTACTTTTTTTCCCTGACTTTTCTCTTGTTTTTCCTCTATGGAACCATTACTTTTCATAATATCATCTCCTACTCAACAACCGCTCTGGGAAAAAAAAAAAAAAAAAAAAAAAAAATCTATCAGGATGGTGAGAAGAAGAAAGAAATTAGAGTAAAGCAGTACCCCTGGCTGGTGTGAGAAGCGTAGTGTCAAACTGTATAGTGTCTTAGCATCCAGCGTAGAAAAGCTTTCATGTGGCATTAAATCTGACAGCACGGTTTCACCAAATGGTGAATGGACTGCAAGTACAGTGTGATACCAGCCAAAAGCAGATCTATATGGTTACAGGCTCTTTATGAAGGAGACGTGACCTCCCTCACAAGGGTGGACCTCGCAAATATGGGCTAAGATGAGGAGACAGTGAGGTGGATTGAAAACTGGTTGAACGGTTGGGCCCAGGGGGTGACCAGTGGCATAAGTTGGAGGCCAGTAACTAGCGGTGTACCCCAGGGGTCAATATTGGGTCTGATCCTAGTTAACGCCTTCATTAATGATCTGGATGATGCAGCAGAGAGTACCCCCAGGAAGTTTGCAGGCAACATCAAACTGGGAGGAGCGGGTGACACACCAGAGGGTCGTGCTGCCATCCAGAGGGACCTTGCCAGGCTGGAGAGACGGGCCAACAGGAACCTCATGAAGCTCAACAAGAAGAAGTGCAAAGTCCTGCCCCTGGGGAGGAACAACCCCAGGCACCGGTACGTTCTGGGGGCCACGCAGCTGGAAAGCAGCTTGGCAGGAAAGGCCCTGGGGGTCCTGGTGGGCATCCGATGGAACACGAGCCAGCAACGTGCCCTTGCAGCAAAAGACGACCACAAAGAAGGTATTTGCTTAAGATGCAACGGCTGCATTAGATGAAATATGGCCAGCAGGTCGAGAAAGGTGATCCTGCCCCATCTACTCAGCACTGGCAAGGCCACGCCTGGAGTACTGAGTCCGGTTCTGGGCTCCCCAGTACAACAGAGACAGGGACATACAGGACAGCGTCCCATAAGGGGCCACAAAGATGACAAAGGGACTGGAGCATCTCTCCTATGAAGAAAGGCTGAGAGAGCTGGGACTGTTCAGCCTGGAGAAGAGAAGGCTCAAGGTGGATCTCAATGTCTGTAACTACCTGAAGGGAGGGCGCAAAGAAGACGGAGCCAGGCTCTTTCCAGCAGCGCCCAGCGACGGGACCCGAGGCACTGTGCATAAACTGAAACATGGGAGGGTCTGTCTTGAACATCAAGAAACACTTTTTGACTGTGAGGGTGACCGAGCACTGGCACAGGTTGCCCAGAGAGGTTGTGGAATCTTCATCCTTGGAGATATTAAAAAGCTGCCTAGACATAGTCCTTGGCAACTTGTTCTAGGTGACCCTGTTTGAGCAGGAGGTTGGACCAGATGAGCTCCAGAGGTCCCTTCTAACCTCAGTCACTCTGGGATTCTGTGAAGACAACCATGCTGTTTGTCAAATTAAGGAATGCAAAATGCAGACTTGACTCTCCCAACAGCTGCTGAGGGATGCAGAAGAAAACTGGTTTTATCTCACACTCGGTTGCTGTGAGAAAGGAGGGAGGAAGGCTATGTTGAGCTACGATGAGAACTCCAGTGAAAGGAGGTGTAGCAGGTGGGCTTCTTGGAGAAGGACGCCAAAGCCACAGCAAAGTAACTAAGAACTACTATTGCAAACATGAGAAAGGACTGAGACATTCAACACCAAAAGGTATTTGGAGAAAGATGACAGAAAAGCATCAATTTGGGGAAAAAAGTTTTACTTAGATATGAACTGAAGAGCATGCTAATTGAAATAGTAAGGACCACATACTCCCGGATGCAGTATCACTGCCAGACTTCTTCACAAAAAGAGTCTCTCAACCAGTAAGAGCTGATGCTTTTTTAGACTTTGTTTTGGCAAGTAACAAGAACATTAAGAATAGCTGGTGATAGAAAATTACCTTGGATTGAGTGCACATGAGCACATTCATATTAATGTAAGGACAAAATGAGGTAAGTGTTGTAAGGGAATCAAAGTTCACTCTTTTTAACGATGAGAAACTGAGTAAGACAGTAAAATCAAGTGGACTAAGGAGGTAAGGAATGGGAAAGCAGCCACCGAAGTATTTCCCTCAGGTCAAAGATGCAAAACTATTTGAAAGCTGTATCCTCAGAACTAACCTCAAAAGGACATTAGGAACAATTAAAGAGTCTACGTATTATGGAGAGAAAAGGATTCATTAGTAAAGTCTTAGAAGCCAGCAAGTAGTACAGAGATAAAATAAGAACTGCTAAATGTCAAGCTGTGCTAGACCTCAGCAAACGATAAACAAAATAGCAGGAGATGCTTCAGCCATACAAGTAAAGGAGACCAGAAAGGGAAAGGGAGGAGGGTATGCTTAAGGAGAGAGGAGATTAAAACCAAATCAGCTACATCCCCAAAACTAGAGTTTTCATTAAGGACAAGGACGCTGAGCACAGGTGCAAGGGAAAGTGTCTAATGGGGACGAGGTTATAAAAAGATACACAACCAAGGTGGAGAAAAAACTCAAATGTTTCTATGTGTTCAAAGTCCATGAAAGCAGATAGCGTGCATCCCAGCACTCCAAAAGAAATGGCACATGAAATAACACCTCTGGTAGCAAGGCTGTTAAAGCAATCTACCAGCCGAGCAGGGCACTATGGAAAATTTAAAACGGATTTAGAGGAGGAGAGAGAATCTAGATATTCATGCTCCCAAGACCTCAATAGCATGCAAAGTTTCAGGACAAGTTTTGAATAAAAGAACTGAAGTAGTAAATGAAAAACTGAAATCAACAAGCAAGAGAGCTGACAACAGTAATCTGTGCTATACACCAGCCCACTATTTTCTGTCTGTAAAAATAAATTACTTGTATAGACCTAGGCAGTACAGCTGAGCTAATCCAAATTTCGTTATGGATATCGATACATTGGAAATTCCTGGGCGAGATAAAGGTGGTGAAGATTATTTCAGGAATCATAGTGGTTAAAGAGGACAGAAGTTAGTTTAAGGACAGCATTTGGACAGACTTTGACAGATATATTCATTAATGACACTGACCCAAAAAGAAAGCGTACTAATGTCACAATCTGCTGACAAAGTTGAAGGGGATCATCAATAAAAATATGGAAAAGAACTACACGGAAGAACAACTAGATGATCTTAAGGACTGGCAATATTATCCAGTAACAGCAGCAGGATAACGTTTTACAATGCTATTAGCAAACTTTCTTCTCAGTCCCTACCAAGACTGGGTTGGAAACCAAGGCTGTAAAAGATCAGCGTGCATTAGTCCATATTGAAATGAATAAGGAGTATTATTTGCTGCAGCCATGAGAATGAGCAAAGCAAAATACTGCCATAAAAGGACCTAGAAATGTCCATAAAGAACCTAGAGATACCGCCGTACAAAGCAACGGTGAGACCTGATCTCCATGACCTTATTCATGGCTGACCAAAACTGTACAAGCGAGATTAAGACAAGCAAGCATAGAGGAAAAACAAATGACACAACTGAACCTGAATAACCTGTTTCACAGGACAAGATGATGAAGGTTTGTCTTGCTTAAGCCAACAAACAAACACTAAAGGCTGTGAGAGGATATGACCTGTCCAAATTCATCCAGGGAAAGGAGGAGACCCAGCTGCCAAACAAGAAGATAGAGGGGACATTTAAGCTCGAGGACAACACTGGCATAGGAAAAGCTAGCAGAAATGCACTGTAAGTACAGGTAGGGTGGAGACCAGAGTAAACACAGGAGAGCTTAAGAAACAGGAGACAGCACTGTTC
Source organism: Sagittarius serpentarius (assembly GCA_034782735.1). Classification (NCBI taxonomy): domain Eukaryota; kingdom Metazoa; phylum Chordata; class Aves; order Accipitriformes; family Sagittariidae; genus Sagittarius; species Sagittarius serpentarius. Next base: position 45,678,193 of record JAVKLA010000053.1, on the reverse strand, counting down.
TTAAACATCTACAAAGTCCTAACACACAGTTCTGCATCAAGAAATAGCAAATAAATCAATCAAGGTAAGGTACAGTCCAGCACTGATTATGGAAAGTAAACTATAAGCCAACATAACCTGTAAGTTAAATAAAACACGGGTTTTTTTCTTACTCCTTGGATTACCAATTTGATAAAAGAGAAGCCTGAATATTTAAATAAATCACTACGCAAGTGCCCACCTTTGTATACAGGATGTTTCTTTCTCTACTGAAAGCAGTACTTTTCTTAAATGAAAACAAAGAGGCTTAGTACTTGCTGCTTGAGTATCCAATGACATAAAGGTTTTACCTTGCAGCTCTTGCAAACTCCTCCGTATCTAAAAATTAGGACTTCACAATGAACTAAGATTTTACCAATTTGTAAAATAAAAACTCTCCAGCTGGAAAATGATTACCAATATTGTAAGTGATATAAAAAAGAACCAAAATACAGTCCAAAGTCAGCCTATCAAATCTACCAGTCTGCAATCAACAAGACAAAGCTTCTCAACTACTTAAAACCCGCCATCTTTTACCAGAAGGTGATGCAAAAATTTCAGTTATTCATAATATATTTTTTAAAGTTCAGGAAATACCTTGAAAAATGCCACTGTACCTTAAGGACTTTTTTTCCAGGGGGACCTCATTTCCTGGCTCAGTATTATCATGCACATTATCTGTGCTGGAAGTGACCCCTACGGTGAGTTTGTGTGACTAATATGTCTGAAATATCAAGTAAATTAATGTGAAGCTGTCAGCTTTCACATGATAATCGGCTGAATGAGGGTGAAGACGGAAGAGTTCGGTTTCCCACATTTGACCAAGCTTCTTAAAAAAGGCAGAATTCAAATATACAGAGCCTCATTTGAGATCTCCGTTCCAGACTCAGAAGTACTTTTATCCTTCAAAGGGCACCTGCATCACTCTGAGTACACTACGGGTTGATAGTTGACTTAGCCCAGAGCCAGAAGGTGGCCAAGGTTTCTTTGAATTATTAGCTGCCACAGCAGCTGCAGAGTCTCTGTGATTGCAGTCTGTGATCTATGAGTGTTTTCATGATCCACCAAGCTTCATCCACTGCTTCTTCAGTACTAGCCTTATCATCACAGTCAGTCTGACACCTGAGGCAACGTGTGTGTTAACTGACTGCCCTGAATTAAGGGAAAGAATGAGCTTTGTCTTATTCTGAAGGTACCACCAGTCTTGGGCAGCACAAGGAGAAAGAGGGATGGCCCTCGAGCAGTGCCTTTTGAGAACAAGACGTTAAAAAGAAACACTAAGAACATTTCCTCCGTTTTCTCATTCCGGGCTTGGTTTTTGGCTATATGAGTCTTTGTTTTCTTCAACATCAGTATCTACACATTTAAAGTCAGAGACCTCATTGGAACATAGCCCTGTTAATAAGCGAGCATCCCACTTTATTTCACAGTGCATTTTTAGATCCACTGGGCTGAGGCAACATCAGAAGATGACGCACCTTTTTGCTCTTTATCAGGAACATCAAACCCTTTGTCAGCTTCAGGATTATACTGAGAGCTGGTTCAGCTTGGACAACACAAAGCACCGAACTGCCACATTGCTTGAGAGAAACAGAAAAGTACTTTTAAATAATTATACACACGTTAACAGCTCCTACCTGTATTTTTATCGGCCAGGTGAAATTGCTGACGTAAACAAAGAAAGTGATGTTTGGATTGTTGCGGAAATCAAATTTCTCATTGGAGAAACTGTCCTTGTATTCTTTTATATTGGTTCTTGAAACAACTGGAATTTCCTCCCCAGCCTGCGTGCCAGCTGTTTTCAAATGTTAAAAAGTAGCAAGAGAAGATGTTTCAATGCGCATTTTAAGTGGCAAACAAAAAGGGTGAAGCATCCTGAATTTTAATGTTACAAAATTAACTATTCATCTGAACACTACTATTTTAAGCTGCATTGCATTATCAAAATCACCAAATATGCCAAAATATTGCCTTACTAAAAATCAAATTTGCACCTTCCATGTTTCCAAAACAGACTCTTAAGATAGAAAAACACAGGTTTTTTTAATATTCTGCTTCTGCCCTCCTACCCCCCGACCTCACGTTTAAAACATTACAGAACAAGTTTATAGGTTAAAAAAAGAAAAAAGTTTCCTCAATTAAATTCGCTTTTGTTGAAAACTGGTAACTGAAACAAGCTAGCAAGAAACTTAGATCATGCTCATTTTACCTGCAAAACTTGTGGACCAAGTAATGTTGAGGTTGAAGTTTTTAGATGCATTGATAAACATGTCCAGGTCTCTGTTTTGCTTGAGGGGAAAAAAAAAAAAAAGAAAACCGATTTTTACAATAACAATTTTACTGTACTATAAAAATTTTCCTAGCAAATCTTCAGGGGAAAAAGAAAAAAAAAATCTTGGAATTTGTTATTTACATGAAGCAAACACATCAAACAAAAGACTATTTACATTTTCTGAAAGCAGTATTCTCCTCCCCAGTGAAAGCATAATAAAGAATATAAAAAGTCACGCGCATAGAATAAAGCGGGAAGAACAGAGACATGATGTATTGGGCAAACAACAAGAAAAACTAGAGATGCTCAGCAGTTGTTCAAACAACCGTTAAGAGTCAGCTGTGGTTCTTTATGAAATTTCACCATGAAGATTTGAAACTGCAGGGCCAAGCCAAGCTCAAAAATTTCTGGTTGCTTTGTGGAGCTTGACAAACATGTCATGTTAAGAGACTACATCTGGAGACTCGCAGAACTGTAACAATTCACCACCTCCACAGCCAAGAGATGACAAACGTATACCCAAAGGATGAAGTTTAAAGGGAAAGCAGAAAATTTACCTCTTCGGGTGTTGCCACAAAGTTGATTGCTGTGTAATAGCGATCATCCTCTTGAGAAAGGCTGAAGGTGAACTGATAGTCAATGAGAAGAGTATCTGTAAGGAATGCACAGAGAAAGTTATCCCACGTCTTGGAACAGAACAAACTTCTGCAAAGCAAGGCACGATGTTGCTGAAGTGTTTCTTGCACTGAGAGCACAACTAGGAGTCACCACGCCGTTACAAATGACTGCAACCTATGTATGATCCCACACAAAAGGGACAAAAAACTCTTTTTGAGTCTAAAGGGGAAAGAGATTCTGCTTACATTTCCCAGGCAACAGCCTCCAGCCTTAATCTAAATGACTGTTCACACCTATACATTGTAAAAAACGTGCCAAGACATTTACTTTTCCCATACTGCAGTATTTCCACGTGCTAAGGGAACACTAGCAAAATAAAACAGACTGTATAATCCCCACTTGGGAGTGGACTAAGTTCCACCCATGATAAGTTTCTGTACATCAGTGGACCATACGGGGAGAATTTCTACAGAGCAGCTACTTGTTAATGGACCCAGCTGCCATCCTACTCTGGGTCACATCATGTCCGGGCATGCCAGGACCAGTTTTTGGCCTACCTGCATGCCGTCCTATGCTCACACCTGCCTAGGGCTGGGGTATCACCCCTCTGTTAATCAACAGTGCACAGCCAGTTCTGGGGATACATCCACTAGTGCCAGTGTCCTTTTATTAAAAAGCAGTATTGTGACTTGCACGTATTCCCAAACCCATAAAGAGATATTCCAAGCAATAATAAATACAAAGCTATACGCCAGGTGTTATTTTTCTCTTACTGCCTCCAGGAGACCCCTTGTTTGATAGATACAAGCGAGACAACCTTCTGACATCTACCCACAACTCCTACGAAGCACCAAGACAGAAATTTTCAAGGAAGAAAATCCAGTGAGACTGTATGAGACTACAGCACAAGGTTGTTCCTGTGAGAGTTGTAGAGTTCTGCCTTCTTCCCCTTTTTGCCCACTTTACCACCCCTGCCATTGGCAGCAATGAATTAGGTCATCCTTGCAAAGAGACCGTCATGAGAAGCCATCAGCACCCTTGTTTGGCTATGCAAGCGGACTTCAAATTTGCTAAATACAGTATGTTGATAATTTCTCTGTTGCTCAAAAATACTATTTCAGACTTGCATCTTCATGTAATTTAAGATTACATCTATCCATGCTTGCCAGTGTGCTGATTGCCAATATTTGCAAATAGAAGCTGGAGAGTTTCCATTAAGTAATCTGAATCTTGGCAAAGTATCTTCTCGAATTGCACGGGAATCCAACTGTTCGTTTCAGAGGAAATGTGGCAATTTTGAAACCTCATCGATTCTAACATGGAACAGAATTTTAAGAAAAATAGTATTTTGCACTTACAAAAATTCTGAAGTCAGGCTTTGGTTTCGACTTATTAGGTATATATTTCAAAGTATTCTCCAGAAGACCAGATTATATTTCAAGGTCATGTGAAAAAAAACATTCAGAAGTTTGTTCTGAAAGATCCAATCATCACACAGACCTTATCAAGAAAAGTATTTTCATCCTCTTTAAACAATATTTTTGTGAAAACTGAAGTTTTTTAAAACTATTTTTCAGTCCTTCCCTTAATCCCCTGTATTTTAAACAGATGTTCAGGCAACTAAAACTAGTTTTAAAGAAGGTATTTTAAATTTCAAAGACATTTATCTCCAAACAAAATCCCAAGAGTACTCACAGTAACACGTTCCTTTAAGTGGATTTCCCTGATATCTGTTTTCGACTTCGCACCTAGAAAGAATACATATTTTTTAATAGAAGGATTTTTTTTTCCAGTTCTATTTATTCTCAGACACTAAAAATCAGAAAACACCACCTGTGCTGACAATGGTACACAATTAAAAAAAAGAATCAATGGATGTCTGAGCTATACTGGGCTGCTGAAGAAAGTCCGTGATTCCTGTAAGTCAAACTAGTATGCAGTAAAAATGAAATATACAGTTCTGGATATTAACCTTTGCATCCACTTGGAATGTATTTATTAGCTCTTCACAATGCATGGAACTAGATTACTACAGTCAAAACCTAAAGTCTCCATTTACATTTACAGCTATTCCAGGATCTAGTCCTGTAACTGTTTACCCATGTGAGCAACACTTTAAAAATGGACCTGGCAATGAAATTACTTGGAATGAAATTATTTCCACTAACATTACACTAAAAGCATTTCTGTTATGTTACAGAGAAACCTCCAGCAAATTTGTTGCTCTGAAAATGCTCCATTAAAACGCTTGAATGTCAAAGTCTTATTTCAGATATATTTACACTCCCCCAGAACAGCAGAGCACACAGGCAGTAAAAATCTACCAATTAAAAAGAAACTATTGAGGGATAAAGCAAAGTGGTATCTATAGTTTGGGAGGTGGGGGCATTATTTTTTCACCCCATCCCTTCTGCATGACATTCCCAGTTGAAATGTTCTTAAAAATGGAAATCTTCAGGAAATCATTTTGTTCATGTTATCGCCCCAGGGGAAGCACGGCTGGCTGCACCGTCAATGAAGTTAGTCAACCGTCAGCAGGAAGAGATGAGCAGAGACATCATAAATACAATCATTAAAAAATGTAGGGGTTCCATGCCGGTATGCGCACAGCCTTTTGATTTCAAATAACAAAGTGAAACAAACTCACAGTTGACACTCGTCTCCTTTTATTCCCTTGGTGGTGCAGAAACACTTCCCCGTATTTGTGTTGCAGACAGACGCGTGGCCATTGCACTTGCAAGCTGTTGAGCAGAGGGGAAAAAAGATGCAATGTTGAATGAAGCAAGAGAAACAGATTTGATAGCAATTAAGTCCTTTAGTTGCCAAACTGCGATACATCAACAATTAAAGTGCATATGAAAACCCATTTGGTACTCTTTGGTTTCTTGCGATACAGAAGGCAGCCAAAAATAGAACCATGCGTCAAAACGGAGTGAGTGCAGGCTCCGGGACTGGTGGCTTGTATGAAATCATAATCAGATTGTGCTTTTTAGCCTCAAAAATGTAACTTCTTCTCTTGTTGTTAGATAGCATAGGGATATCGTAACTGGTAAGAAAAACACAATATTTGGGATAGTTTTGGGCTTGCTAACACATTTCAGTCAAACTCAAAACTCTTGAGAGAAGACTATTTTTGCAAATAAAGCAAAGCTTGTGGTGCTTTTAGGGCTTTTTCTAGAAATAGATAGTCTTTGAGAAAAAAAGGTCATGATCAACAATGTCAGTGCATCTGCAGTGTAAAACGGCTGGTGCTAAGAATATGATGGCAAGTGGCTTGGGGCACGTCCCCCAATATATTTTAGAATAGCTTTAGCCTGGTCTCACGAGCTGAACACCACCGAGTTGTGGTTTAACCAAATCAGCACACCCCTAGACTACATCAGGTTTGTGGCATGCCCAAAATAGACCAGCTCATATGATCTGAGCCTGCTCGAGATGTAAACCAAGGTATGACAGTGGGGACATACAGGAGATGTGCTTCAAAAGAATGCTCCTGATTAAAATTAAAATGCTAATGCTGACACACTTTGAGATCTTTATTTTTAAGGAAGCAGAGAAGGTATATGTAATAAAAAAACAAAACCCTGAAACCAAAACAACAAACAAGAACAAAACCAACAGAAGCAGTTGTCTCTGATACAATGCTCAGTATAACTAGAAGAATGGATATAATAAATTTCCCCAGAAGGTAGGTGCCTTTTAGAAGTTGTTCTACCAATGAGCTGGAAGGTGCATTCATCTGGAGCTGTGCATGGGAGAGTGTACAATGTAAGAAGGGAAAAAGTACACAAAGAGAAGATCCCTCATTTGCGGTCCCTGAGCTTGCTGGAAATAGTACGCTTTAAAGGCTGGTGCCTCCTCGCTAAGAAGACGTGCCTTCTCATTAAGAAGACATGTGCCACTCCATGTACTGGCAGATTCTTAGACATGAAGTCCCCATCCAGAATATCCTTGCAAACCTTGGACCTTATTTTATGAATCCTTTTGATGTCTTCTTTATATTGGCAGGTAGTGGAAGCTATAGTGTATCAGGGACACTTAATTGTCCTTCTCAGATGTGGATGAGTGGTTTCCTAGCAGCAACACGGAACAAAATATGAAGAAGCATAAAGGCCTATTGTTGGAACAAGTAGACTGAATGAAGATTTGACAAAATAATTGTAATCTGTGAAGCAAACACACCTCTCATTAGTGGCACTGTAAAAAAAAAAAATAATTCCTGATACTATTGAGAATGTCTTGTAGTTCCTTTCTTATGCTTTGCAAATGGTAAGTAAAGTGAAATTTGATCAATATTCAACATTAATATACATAAAAATTAGGAGAAATTTCAAATTTCATGTTGTTTCAACGCAGATCACAGTATCGTGAGCACTAACAGTAAGGCTTCCTCGCCCTGCTCTTTAGCCACATGCTTATTAAGACGACTGAACACTCAAATATCTCTGTTAAAAACAACAGAGTCTATTTATTTATCCGTTTTTCTACAAGCTCCATAACTGGAGATCATTTACTGAAGGACTGGCATATGCACAGAGAAATTTTCTCATGGCTTTTCAACCAATCATGAAGTTTGGAAACAAACTATTGACAAAATGTACTAGATACCCTCACTGGAGTCTAAAATGACAATTTCCCTCCCAAGTCTGACACTAGAGCAGAAAGCCAAAATTATTTGAAATGGCTTTTTGCCTGTGAAACATTGTAATAGTCTGACAACGAACCACTTCACAGTCAGTCTCCTTCCACCTTCTTAACAAACCACAGGTCACAGACTCATTCAGAGATGGTCACGGGGATCGCTGCTCCTCCACCTGCATTTGTGATGGTCCAGCACACCAACGGGAACTGCCTCACCCACCTGCCCAACACCATTTTTCCATGCCAAGTGCTTCAGCTGTCCTCCAAAGCCCCCGTGCAGCCCTGGGAGGGGGGAGCAGGCAGGACCACGGCACCAGCAGCATATCGTGGGCCACCAGCAAACGCTCCACGGAGGCGTTCAGAAGCGCTGCCGCAGAAGCAATCTGATTTCAGGTATAATAGTGCCTTCCGTTTCCCTGCAAATAACTTTCTTATCTACCGCTAGCATATTTTCATGTGAAACTTTAATCAGAAAATTCAAAAAATCCTGAATGCAGAGAAAGCACCTTGCAGCTATTTTTACATTTGATGTGCTGCATTTCCTGCCCTTCACGATTAACACTTCTCTATGTTGGACACTTCCTAAAAGCAACCGCTGAGGAGTAATTTACCTACCGTTTAGTTATTATCTGCCCAGCTCCGCAAACACCAATGCCTAAGATGGCATGCAAACAATTCTTTCAGGGAAATAACTGCAGTTTGTCAAAATTTTTTCAACGCAAGCGATATAGCAGTGTTCACCTGCCCTGGTGACACAGAGCAGCAGGAAAAGGCATCTTACTCCACCCGTTCTTATTCCTCCCCGGCTTTTGAGTCCCATCACTCCCACTCCCAGCTCTGCACAGCCTTACCTGTTTGAAAGGCTAATGCTGTCTCAGCAGTGTCACTCAAACTCCTGATGGCTCAGCAGAATGGGAAATACCAAACACGCGACATTTTTTCCAGCACTGAATATTTGTCATTTTGAGGATATTTATGGTCCCCATGCTGCTGGGACCACTGGCCTAATGCTGCAGATCTGCACCTCCAAGTACAAGGACTTACACTAGGCACTAAGTGTGCAAACACACGGATGCTTGTGCATCAGGATGGAGCGTACCAACAACCATCTCCACCACGGACATGACCCGGGCTCTAAAAATAGAGTGGCACAGAACATTGCACATAAATGCACAAAAAGAGTGGAATCAGCACATCATTAATGGGAAAGGAAGGAGGGACCATGGCTCAGAGGAGGGGGAAAAGCAGGAGTTGGCTCTGTTGCCCATCAGCTAATCCTTATCTGAAGAATTCCCTCTGGAAACCTTTTCACCGAGCAGAAAAAAAAACTAATGGCCAGCAGTTGCCCTAGCTGCATCAGATCAGAAGATTTCCTCTCGCTTTCCCTCTTCTGATCCACCTCAGTCTTTCTGCCCAGCTTCCTCCTTCCCTCATTCTTTCGCCTTCACAGTAAAGAGTGTTAAATCACAGCAAATTAAAAACCTGGGCCCAAAGCACTTGAGAGCAAAGCACTTTTGACATAAGCTACTAGTTTCATCAGATAACAAATGAATGCTGTTCCACAGTCTCTCAACACATTTTCTAATTTCTTTTTCAGGCATCTGGGTGACTTTAGTCTATCATTCATTATCTCAACAACAAACTATTTTTGGACAATCCTCCTGTGAAAGAGTCCAAAGTAAGTTACTCTCAATTTCCACATGCATAGCAACAAATACCAAAAGGCTTTGTTGCGAACCAATGATTAAACCTTAATGCTCAGAGTAGAATTATATATTTTCAAGCCAACTGTCATGGTTTAACCCCAGCCAGCAACTAAGCACCACGCAGCCGCTCGCTCCTTGCTCACTTCGCCCCCCGCCCAGTGGGATGGGGGATAGAATCAGGGCGGGGGTGGGGGGAAGTAAAACTTGTGGGTTGACATAAGAACAGCTTAATAGAACAGAAAGGAAGAAAATAATAATGAAAATGATGATGACAATAATAATAATAAAAGGACTGGAATACACAAAACAAGTGATGCACAATGCAATTGCTCACCACTCACCGACGGATGCCGTTAGTCCCCAGGCAGCGATCCCCCAGGTCAACTCCCCCCAGTTTCTATACTGGGCATGATGTCCCAAGGTATGGAATACCCCTTTGGCCAGTTTGGGTCAGCTGTCCTGGCTGTCTGCCCTCCTACCTTTCCTGTGCCCCTCCAGCCTTCTTGCTGGCTGGGCACAAGAAGCTGAAAAGTCCTTGACTGGGTCTAAACATGACTGAGCAACAACTGACAACCTCAGGGTGTTACCAACATTCTTCTCATCCTAAATCCAAAACACAGCGCTGTACCAGCTACTAGGAAGAAAATTAACTCTGTCCCAGCCACAACCAGGACACCAACTCAGTCTCAATTTATTCATTCCTGCACTTCAAATTATCCTCACACGAAACGAGTTTACAAATATCAGCAGTATTTAATCTTGCAATAATGTTCTGAAGTAAAGTGTCAGATATGCCCCTTTTCCTTTGTACCCATGTCGTTGTGCTGTCTGTCATAATGTCATATCCCAGCTACTGCAACACCCTTTTCTCTAAGCAAGGCAGCCTTGTCCCTGTCTGATCTTTTCACCTCCTTCCTCGAATCTGTTCACTGGGAGGGGGCTCTTCACAGCCTCAGACATCACCAACTTGCTCTTGCTTTAGGGAACAGGACATTCACGCTCCAGCTACTGACTCTCATCTTCATCCAAAAGGCCAACTCTACTTCCAATAAACATACTAAATGAATTCCCAAGTATTTTCTACTGGATTGTCTCCACACTTGGAAGGAGCAACTCAAAGTTTTCAATGTCCCCTCATTAATCACCTTCACTTCATTCTTCACTTCATTCTTCCAGGATGCCTACAAACCACCCACACTCATTTCATGAAAGTACTGACACTACTCTGACACCAAACAATGTTATTTCTGTTCTACCTTTCCCATCACTGTATCTAATTATATCACTCCACCTAACCATACTCCATTAAAGCTCTTCAGAGGAAGAAGCACCTTCCCTTACATCTGCATATCACCTACCATGGCTGGATTCTGGTTTACAACTGGTCTCCCCATGCTACAACACTGCAAAATTCACAGTAATTCAGAATAATGTTGCACGTTTCAAGGGCAAAACTTCAAATCTTACATGTTCATTTCTCAGTATTACCTGTATTGGTCCTTCAAGAAAGACTTTTTCCCCAGCTTGTTAACTGGATATTGCACAACTGAAAAAAGTTCTTTGTGCCAAAGAGTCCCAAAGCACTTTACAAACTTAAAATGCAATTTAATAGGGATCACCTAATCCTCAACTGAAATCCAGCCAACTCCTCAGTGAAATATAGCAAGGCTTTTATGAAGCAGACAATTATAACAATAAACGCACAATGTATTAACCAAATGTAATACAAAGTGGAATTTAGATAAGCAGAAATTTGTCCAAGACATTGGGATTAACAGCGTTTCTTTTCAAAATAGGATCGTCAGACACTAAAATGCACACATTTTTCGCTGCGGTCATTTAAAGTTTACAAAGAAGGGTAAAAAAAAAAAAATCATCTTTATCTTGTGCAATGAAAGTCAAAGAATTTCATCACGCAGTTTCCGTATCTTTGATTTGAAGAAACATGGATTGTGCCTTGCTTGCAGGAAAGAAAAACAGTATTATCAGGATATAATTTCAGTTAAAACACCAAAGGAATGAGTAAAGAGCAAAAAGCATCAAAGACTTCAGTGCAGGAAGACTTAAGGCATCACTTACGCTGACATGTTCCTCCATTAGTAGGATCACCGTAGTAGCCAGAGATGCAAGTTTCACAGTGTTTGCCAGTTGTCAGATTTTCACACTTCTCACAGATGCTTTCATTTACACACTTACTGTGTCCATTACACTGGCAGGCTGAAGAAAACAGAAAAGGATGAGTATTTGTGCTCTAATACAGCGCTTCACATACAGCGTATGCGAACAAGTACAGGAAGCATGAGAACAAGTATAGGAAATAGAAGGCTACTACGGTGTAGAGAACAAGTCTGTGTTCTGCAGAGGCTGAATGAAACCATTTCATGCACCTTCCCCAAAGAGGCTGTTGCAGTCTTGCTAGCGATACATGAACTCAAAAGAGAAGCGAGTATTGAAAACCTGAAATTTAAAGCAACACATGGAAAACTGAACTCCAAAATATTACATGCATATTGGACAGAGAGGACTGGAAGCAGCTGGTGGCACAGATTTCCAAAGAGGAATGGAGAAGAAAGAGTGTAGCAGCAGTCCAGGTAATTTTATTCCATAAGCTTGGTGTCAAAAATACTATTTCAGAATCACCCTGAGCGTTACTGACAGTTAAATCAGCCTTCAGAGAAAGAAGTGCCTTTCTTTCAAACAACCCTAAAACGAATAAACAAACAAAGGCTAAAAAACTCGGTAAAGGTTTGTAAGGAAAGGAAAAATTTCACTGGAGTAATGCACAGATAAGTCTTGATGCAGCAAACCTCTGCAGCTCACCTGCAGATACCTGCACAACTCCTTCCATCTCAAAATGTGTTATTTCTTGTTTGTCTTCCAAGCTCTTTTCCTCCCTCCATTAACAGGAGGGAACACAGACATCACTTTAGTCTTAAAAAGTCTCTCCTCTTGCCTTTAATTGTTGCTACGGCTGAAATGTTAGAACAATTAAACATTGCTCATTTACCTGGACACTGAATAAAAGACCAGTTATAGCTGTTCTCCACAGGACACATGCTGACATTAAGGACGGGCTCCAAGCTGTGTTTTCCTGTTGCGGACGGGGTTGGCATCTTGACCGGACCTCTGTAGGAGCCTTCGATGCACTTCCCCTTGCCGGTGTTGCTCGGATCGGTGCACCACCCGCAGCCGGGCTGCTCCAAACAGTGAGCGCACGTGCAGTAGCCTGAACAGTTTTCAGCTATAAAACAAACAAACATCAAATTGTGGAATAAATCACTGTCCCAAAAGACAGACAACGAACACAGAAACCCTTGTATGTCTTCTGTGACCTTAAGTATTTATCTCACCAAATCTGTAAATATTTATTCTGATACTCACAGTAACACACACACATATATATTTTCATTCCTATCAGCGTATTTATTATGGAAGCTAACTATTAACATTACTCAGCGAGTTATGAAACAACGCAATGCACGTGTAAGGTTTTTCTAACCATTACACACCATCCACTAAAACCAGAGGTCAATGTTCCCAACTACAAAAAGACCTCTGATTGATTTACAATGGATCAGATGATAAAATGAGCCATCTGGAAGCAAAGGCTAAAAGCCAGTTTGTTTACTTGCTTTGAGTCTCTTTTTACCTCACACTTTAATATCACATGCTACTATTTGAAGTATTTATCCAAGCCAAAAAGCACAGAATACAAACAGAGAATAGAATTTGTCGTCTTAGGATTCTCAGAGTGCCACATGTAGATCCCCTGGACTGAGCAATCAACTAAAGCAGGGAAAAACCGTGGCCGCCCTTTAACTGTTCCTTTCTCAAGTGGGATTGTATTTCAGGGGTGATAAACTCTTCACATACAGAAAAGTTTTTCTATTCCTTTCCCCATACCATCTTAAAAAACATTTTGTAGATTCGTGGTGTTCCAAGATGAGTGGACTTACTACCTTGATGTTTAAATTGACGATATTTGCCTTTAAAAAAAAAAGTAGTTGAAAAACATGGGTTTTCATTATTTCAGTCTACTCATCTCCTGCCTGATGCCTCCTCCAACTTTTGACCTCTGACGATATGGGAAGTTCACACTTTCGTGTTTGACAGTTACCTGAAACTAATTTTCTCCATCTCTTATTTTGCAACAAGGAGCTACCCAGCATATTTTTATCCATAAGCTACCCAGCTTCTTCCCATCAGCTTCCAAAAGTTCCTGGAGCAAAAGCAACGCAAACGGCCAAACTTCCCTCCTGGGGAACACAGGTACTCCTCTCCCTCTGCTACCCTGAGAGCCCTGGCTTTCCTGACTCCCCCGCTCATACTCAGCTCCTAAAGAATTCCATGTAAGTGAAAGTAACTTCTAAAACTGTTGACCACTTTTTACATTTCTAGACTATTTCCCCACAGTTTGAAAACAGAAAGCAATATTCCAAAGTGCATCAACCTTTTGCAGTTTGCTCACAACTACCTAAAAGGCGGGGCGGGGTGGGGGGGAATAATTTATTTAAAGTAAGTTAGAAATTCCTACTGTGGGCTATACACAGACAATACTGCAGAATAGAAGAGTCATGTAAACCCTAATTGGGATTTGATACAGATAATCTAATATTAAATTACATGGCTCCATATACGAATAAAAGAGATACAGGAGAGACACAAAAAGAAGTTAATCACATGAAATTATGTAACAATTAATTTTAAGGATAGGAATTCAAATAATGAAACAAGTACTTCTCCATCGGAAACAAAAGCAGAGATTTCATCATCTCACTTGAAAGCCTTCGCTATCTGCCATTTAGTTCAACTGATAGTTCCCGTGACCAGGACCTAATTCTGCTTAACGCTTTACATGATGCAGGACTGGACTGCACACACCAAAAGCTCCTGGGGTCAGGTACTTGTTACCTTTGTCCAGGGGATTTTCAGCACGACTGATGAGCAGAGTTCGATGACTTTTGCTAGCAAGTGTCAGCAAATACAAGACTCCAGCCCACCCGCAAGACGCAGAAGCAATTACTCACGCGGACAACTGCTCATGGTGTACCACTCCATGCACTGCCCGTAGGGGAAAGAGGCCACGTAAGCGTTCGAGTCCACGCACTGCTTCATGTTGCTGCACCACATGCACTCGGAGCTGCCGCTCGTGCACTCCCCGCACATGGTCCGCAGGGCGCAGGGCGTGCGGCACTGCTTGGCGCTGTGGTTTGCTGCGGGCAGGAGGACAAGAGTCAGCTTTCTTCCAGGAAGAAACTGGCAATGAGCTCCGAGATAGAAAGACAGAAGATAAAAAGCCCCCTCTATTATTCAGGCTGAAAATTAGTTCAGTATCGCAGACCTGAAACTCTTCGTTCGTGGTGTGGTGTTGCTGGATGGAGCTGGAGGTCTCTTATATGACGGTGAATGTGAGAGCTGCAGTAACTACTGCAAAATCATTTCTTTTATTACGTATCCTTCATGAGTGTTAAAGCTTTTTAAGGTATTCACCCTAAAAACTATTTAAATAGTGTTATGAATGCGGTCTTTATCTCTCTGCAGGTCCGTTGATGTGTTCCTTAGCCATTCTCCCAACTGAAGTGCTGGGAAGAAACCCCACATTTAATGTGAGCACACTGGGACGTGTTTTAAGTGATTTGATCAGTTCCACACATAAAATGAATATTGAAAGCAGAACTAACTCGGGAGTTTCTGGTGTGAGCCTACGCTTTATCATCTGTTTCAAGTGACTGTTCTCAGACCATAAAAAACAAGTTAAAGCTTAAAGCAATTCAAAGTGCTGCAAGTTAAAATATACAAAATTTTGAGTTCAGGTTCCACTCATTTGCATCCTGAGCTTCCAGTAAGAATGATTTAAAGTGGTGTAGCTTACTTCGAAATTTTATGTAATCAGCCAACTTTCTTAAAACTTAAAGAAGCACTAATTGGTATTCAGAAATAATCAGCTACAATGGAGAGTTAACAGACCAAGCTATTTTAAAAGATATGCAGTTCTAACAAAGCTAGAAGACTTTTCCCAAAAGCAAACAGGTTCTTTTTCAAAGTTCTCCTATCTCCAAAGTGTCTTGCCCAATTAATTTCAAACTTTGACAAAATCCTCCTCTGGCTATGGAGCAGGGGATGGGAAGAAAGGGGAGTTCAATTGCAAAGTAGCTTTTTTTTTTTTTAATTATTTTTTTTTTTTAACAGGAGATTGCTCCCTACCATAATTAACCTAAATGTCACATTCAGGTATGCAATTTAGAGAAAAATAATTAAACTATAAGGCACTTCAAGCATTTTACAGTTAACAGCGTAAATGTGGAGCTGTTTTTAAAATCTCCAATTCCTGTATGAAATACCTACACAAGACGCTTTTTCAGAACTACTTTTCTTTGGCAAAGTCACGATGCTGCTAATTTTAAATGTGATGAATGGGATCCTCTTTACTCTCTAGGAAATATAAATACTAGTCAACCTGCTCCCCATGAGACGCACAAGTTAGATACTGTTACCTGGCCTTTCGCAGACACTGCCGTTGACTTCGTTGATACATGTTGCTGCCTTCAGTCCCTGCTGGAAAGGCTCGGCTAAATAACCACAAAATCCAGCATCGCTTGGTTCGTCGGGGAGCCACTGGAGCAGGGTGTTGGTGAAGGGAGACATGTCTTCCCAGCACCAGTACGACACGTTGATTTTCCTCAGTCCAACCCATGGAGTCAAAGTTTTGGGCTAGAAATAAAGGAAAATGGTAGATTTAATACCCAGTTTTATTACCTTAGGTATTAAAAGAAAATACACATCACCGTATAATCCTCATAACTTTGCGAGGTTAGGTGCTGCAAAAATGTAATAAGGGAAATACTTGTTTCTCAGTGCTATCAGAATTAAAAGCCACAGAGATAGAGAAATCCTTCAGGAAACGCCAATTATTGGGTTTTTTTTTTCAAACTACATTTCTAGTTATCTAAGCCAGGAGGAGAACAAGTCAAACATTCACACTGGCTGACTATGAAATTAACTGCAAGTTGCTCTTTTATGTTTGTGACTCCTATAAATGGTGAGACACAGGAGAAAGATTTCTGGAGCTTCAGTTTGACACGAGGAAGAAAACTAGCAGTCCCCTATACAATTTCAATGATACAATCTACCTACTCTATAGTCTGACTAGGAGACCTCTGCTCTTTACGAGTGTCTTTATATGGACAGGTAGAGAGACAGAGCAGGTCAAATCTAAATTAGTATTGCTGGCAGTAAAGTTCTCAATATGAAGAACCCATAATACCATTATTTCTATGGGCAATTTAATTTTTGGCACGCTTTTATTTTGGGGACAAGCATTTTAACTGTATTGGTATAATATGTTATTTTACTGTTAAAATCTTTTCTCCATCAAAGCACTTTGGTGGCACAGCTGTCCTAGGAAGGCTTTAGACCATACATCTTCCCTTACTGCTATATATAACCATCACCTACTTCAAACTGATTTTATGTACTCTTAAACCTTAGAGCTACAACTTCTAACAGCAACAGGGTTACACAGCACTATGTGCCAACACGAACACGTTTTCTTATGATTACAAAACGTCTACACGCAGCTTACTTGAAAAAGGAGTAACTGCAGAGTACAGCCTCTTGCAGCACAGCAGCAGCATGCCATTGAACAGCAGAAGTTCAAGTACCAGATACAGGTTGGATTTTTAGCAAAGGTATTTTCCCAAGTTACAAGCACTCAATACTAATAACCACTAAAAAGGGCTAATAGTCTCTTTAGATTTCTAAGGCTCATTTTTTAAATGATGATGTAGATGAAAAAAAAAAAATTCCATAAAGTAACAATTTTCTTCTCCCCAGCGTAAGGGTTCAAACGCTATTAGGGAAGGATTGCCATGTGTCTTTAGGAATTTACACTACACTTAACCTCTGGCATATCCGGAAACACCTGCAGCTGTTAGAACCATGTACTTTTACAATATCCCAGGCTTGGCTTCCACTCTTTACAAAAGATTTAACAAACAATCTTGCTTGAATTGCATCTTACCTTTTCTTGGCTAAACTGAATCCCCTCTAAAACCCCGTAACTGCTGAAATGCCATTTTAAAATTACAAAGGGAATCAAAGTGGGAAATATTCTCATTTCAACAGGGGAATATTTCACTTTAGTATTGAAGTACGTTCTCCTCTGAAAAGGAGCAATCCTACTGCCTCCAGTCTCATTTTTCCTATATAAAACTCTTCCTGATTGCCAGCCCTGCCCACAGTGGCCTCTGGGACCCAAGAGGAGTTACTCTGATTTGCTGTCAAGCCACAGCAGCTCTGCAGCCTAAATCAGGATTTCAGCAAAGCCGCGCAGCATCGTTCTTTGTTAGGGCTTTAGCACCACCTACACAACCTGCCCTGAATACCTCCGTGCTTCTGCCAGGGAGTGGAAGAAAATATGTATTTATTTTATTGATGCATGAAGAGGGACAGATTCCAATTCACTTCTCACTGGCTCTGAAAGAAAAGCACCTGCCACTAAATCAAACATAAATAACTCCAAATAAGCCAAGCAGCTCTGCTGAGTAAGAAGCTGACATTTTAAACAGCCGCTTTTCTGAGCAGAATAAATAACTTTAAATGCTTTACATTAAACACCTCCCGTGCCCCAAAGGGACCTTTATTTATAAAATATTGTGTACAAGTCACGAGAGGACTCCTGCTGCAGTCATGTATCCCACAAGAGAAATGTGTGTGTGATTTCATAATAGAAAGCGATACCTTTGAGGCACTGTGTATGTTTATATTTATCTTTCCCATTTACATTCTCTACAATTTCAGTTCAAAAGCACCCATAGGGTATGTTGAATTTCAAAAGAAAAATCAGTCCTTTTCAGCTAAGAGGCATGTCTATTCTGTACAGAGCATACAATACCACAGCAAGGACTTTTCCACAGTCAGAGCTTAATTACTCAGGGGACATAAAAGAGAAGCACTCACCGAAGACTGCATCTTCTGCAGCTCTTTTAGAACAAATTCTACCTTTTTCTGGGTCGTGAGAGAAGCCAGCAAAGCACCGTTGGATCTGCAGGACAGTTTGGCATGATCATAGTTCTCCTTTGCGTTTGTAATTTTCAAGCAGGAGTTGCCAACCAAATGCCAGTTTGTTCCGCAGATATTTTCTGGGGGGAAAAAAGAAAGTAAACTCAGAGATACAACTGACCTTCACAACTTTCAAAGCAGTGAAAGAGCCCTTCCACCAAAATAAAACCTACAGCCTCATCCCAAACTAGCATGACTTACCGGCATGCTCGGAAGTATCTATGTATAATAATACGGAAGGAAAAGGAAAGCTCTTTAGGGGAGCTGAAGTGCAACGACAGCATTTAGTTATCTGCAGTAGGTAGTCGAAGCACTTACTACAACGTCAAATAGTAAAATCATTGTAGAAGAAAGAGCTAATGAGTATTTTGCTGATGGCTTAAAGCCACTTACTTAACCATGTTTGTTAGGATACCTTTCGACAGAAGAGGGTGGTTGTGCTAATCCTGTCCACAGCATCAAACTTCCAGGATTAATCCCTGTTTCATCTTGAGCACAGGCATGCCCATTACTGAAGAACTCCCTGTACTTTGTGGCTAATTATTTCCCCCACAAAAAAACCTGATGGACATTTTCCGTGTGAATTTCTGCAGAGCTGATGTCTAGCTCAAACATCTTGGTTTAGATTTATCTAACAGATTGAAAAGCTCTCAAGTGTCAATCTTTCAGATGGGCTTTTTACACATATGATCAAGTCACACTCTTTTTAACAACAAATTAAAACAGACCAAGCTCTTTATCTGTCTCATTACAAGGTATTTTTCTCGCTCTCATGGCTCTTCTCTGAAGTCTCTTCATTTTTTCACTCTTCTAGACTAGCAAAACACCAGACCTGGACACATCCACACCTATCAGAGTTATTAGGGGAAGGCTTTCCACGCCCATTTAAAGGTCCTATCTGTGTTGGTTTTTTCCCTTTCTCTGTATTTTATTAACTGCAAATGTTAATCACTGAAGATGCTATATTTCTCTCCCAGTCCCTGGGGGGGGGTGGGTGGGGCGGAGGGGGGAATGTTACTACAGGGGGACTAATAATCAACTCCTATGGGTTCCTACTGTAAACACTCTAATAAGAGAATTTTCCTTATACGCTTTAGGTGTTATTTGCCTAATTCGTCCAGTATGTGCCATTACACTTCTCCACATTTCTAGCTTCTAAAATTAAATAGCATGCATTATTAAATCTAATATCTTGCAGAAGCCTATTATATCAACAGTACTGCTTTTATCAAATGAAAAGAGAGATATGAAATACAGCCTAATAATTATACAAATGATCATACTCCAGACAACTGGGACTGAAAAATATTCCATCAGACTTTCTGAATTTACTAGAAAAAAAATTTCATACCAAAGCTGGTATGATTAAACAACATTATTTACTCCAGCTTAGCACTAAAAGATTACAGATTTGGCGGTAAAAAAAACCAAAACCAAACACCGCCCCCCTCCCCCAACAATTTGGGTTTTTTTCTTACGCAAATACAACCAATACCTACCTGGTAAAGCGATGCACTCCTGATTCCTAGGTTCCCACTGACAGTTTTGATCCATAGCACAGCTTTTACAACTTGTCTTTTTGTTACAGTAATAGGCAGGGTTATCCTTAGGACAACTGTCATATAGAGTAATAGGAACCTAAAATAAATAGCACAGATGAGGATTTTTCCCATCCACCCAATGTCAGTTTATAACAGCCATGTCTACCACACTAAACTTCACAGTTCAGACCTACAAAGCAACCTACGTATTCAAAAGCTGTGACACTAGACGGAGCCTGTAGTGTCTATTCAAGATATTCCCCCAAGCTACCATCTGACGCATTTTCCTTACTAGAGCTTTTACAAAAGGGTTAGGTTTTTTTCGTAGGGAAGGCTCTATTGACAGGAAAACCAAGTGGCTATGTGCCTTACTGAATAATCACACCATCGTGAAACCTCCACCTCTTCCCCGGCCCAGAGCCATCCTCCTAACTTCAGTGGAGAGTCCCATGAAAAGCCCTTGGACCAACTTGAAAAAAAATTCAAGCATGTTAGCAGTTTAGAGCTAGACATGCACTGGAAATCACGAAACAACAGGGGTTGTAACACTGACAGATGAAGGCATCTGGACATTTGGTATTTCAAAGGCTAAATTTAAACTACAGAAGTATTAGAGAGACTTTACCTGTTCCTCTGTGCAGTTGTTATGCATTGAGATACACTGGTCAGTGCACCATTGACAGTTGTTTGTATTTGCTGTACAGCTATAGCAGTCTGTAATCTGATCACATTTTTCATTGTCTACAACTATTAAAGAAAAAAACCTGCATGACCAAAAACAGGCATTTCCTGACAGAGCTCTAAGAACTTGATTATATATAGCAAAAGATATAACCAAACAGTAGTGCCTGCAGATCTTCCGTTATCAACTACTTAGTAAATCAGATACTTTCATGCGATTGAACTGATAGAAAATTGCATTCATTTGCAGCATCAATCATTTTTAGTGCCCAAGGAGCCGTAAAACACACCACCAGAAAATGCACCAAGACATGGAAGTGCATGAACTAAGACTGGGCATGCATGGTCAGTCAATGCCCATGCAAATGATGCCAGAGGACATTTCACAAGGACGGTGAACATCTCCCACCACAGGCCCATTTTGCTGCAAGCCTGGCCTTCAATTACGTGAAGCATTTCCATGCAAAGCTTGAACTTTCCACTTCATCTTTCCAATTGCTTATCACCTGTATTTAGTGAAAATTTATTGTACATTGAGAGCCCATCAAAGCAATGTCCCTTTACATCAATTTCTTTTAAATAATTAAAGGCTGCCACCTACTACAGAATCAAGGTTCGTATAATTTGATTCAGAGCAATGAATGCATCAGGACAAAGCGCTGAAAAGTTGTTTAAAAATTATCCTAAGAGAGAACACAGGAATCAGACCTTAAAACAAACGTTCTTTTTGTATGCCCCTATCCATAGAATATTCTAGAAGGAAAAATACAGTAACTTTTCTTAAAACACTATTCCTGCTGTCTCTCTTGAACAGCACAGGATGACGCTGCAGGACCCAGATCCCCCTCCCTTGCCCTGTAGTGCTCATCAGCAAATTGCTGGCTCTCACAAGGTCAGTTCTTGGAGCAAACATCTACAGAGCAATGGTCCAGGCCTGATACCTCACTAATGATGTCTGTTTAGGATAGGAAAGTAAGTACAAGCAGTACAGTAGGGTAAAAAAAAAAAAAATTAAAAAAAAAAAATCTCATGAGCAAGCGGCTTCAGGGGGAGTGAGAAATGGAAACGTCTCCACGTCACTGCAGCCACTTGGTCAGAGGAAGATCTCCCAGGGCATGTATGGAAGCACAGCGACAGCCCCCCCATCTTAAACTTGATCTGATAACGGCGTACAACTAATGCAAGACAGGATTCGGAAAAGAAAAAGACCCTACACGCCTTTTGGAAAGGGAAACGGAAAGAACGTGACACATACCTGGCTTGGGAGGACAGTCTTCAAAGACCTTTTGCTGCTGCTCTACCGTTGCCATTTCCCAGGGGACGCAGCGAGGAGGGGAGGTAGCCCACACGCATCTGATGCCAGGACCTGCTCGCAAGCAGGCCGTCTCGTTGTCAAAAGCTTCACATCTCTCGGGCGTGTACTTCAGTATGTCACTCAGGAGGAGGCTGTTGAAGCCTCCAAATACATACATGGTGCTAGACAAAATGGAAGTAAAGAGAGAAACATTTGTGCCTGTGTTTATAAACCATGCACTGCTGCAAGTCAATGTGATTCAAGGTGTGAGCAAAGTGTTTTATTACATTCCAGCATGTAGAAATCCAAATAAATAGCTCTTAGTTAAGGAAGGCACTAAAGAAAAGGTCAGTCAAGTTCCACCGTTTCAGAGAAGCCAGAGTGTCAGCACATGGGTGTTGAGACAGAGTCAAACCTATCTGAGGTCGTGGACCGACCTTCCCCTTCAGCCAAAACTCGGTGACACCTGATCAACGTGACTATACATGAAACGCTGCAGAAATGCAGGATCCTCCCGTAAAGAACAGTGGCAAGAGGGGGAGGAAGGCTAAAAACCGGGCAGATGGTATCACAGCATTAAACCAGCATTCAGAAACTGTGACAAAACAATTCAGTGTTGTCACATCTTGCTACACCGCTGTGACAGAACCACAGTTATTTTCATGGCTGCTGGCAACTGAGCAAACAGTCATTGTGTCAGCTCGGAAAAAAAAAATTTAACCCAAAACAAAGTAATATTTTGAGGTGGGAGGGTGGGGGAGGGGAGGAGGGTTGTTTTTTTTTTAAACCATCTTTAGTATCACAACTGCTTCAGACAAAACATCAGATTTCATTAGCTCCACAAAAAATCCACCCAAAAACCCCTGTGCATCCACGTTTGTAAATGCACATTTAAAAAGACAACGAAGAAGAGTCAATGCAACTGAATAGAAGTTTTGGTTGAATAATAAGTATTCTTAATATGATTTTCATTCCTATCTTAGGAAAGAACTAAAGCATAGGCTTAATTGTCCTTCATGGGAGCAAATGCACCGCTGACATTCAGTATACACTGAAACAGATAGTGAGTGAGATTTTAGAGACAAAAAGAGTATTTAGAAGCACATCTGCCTTTTCAAGGCAGCGACAGTTATCTGCCTGGCTTAAACTGAGCTTTAAATAATGTTACTGATTTACAGAAAGTATCCCAAAGGATAAAGGAACCAGAATGAAAGACTCCTACGAAACACCATTTCTCAGACTTGGTTCCACAGTCTCAAATACAATAACAGATGTTCACCTGACAGCACTGATATTATTATAGTGATATAATGCTTAACAGCAGAAATCTCACCTATGATTTCACCTAAATACTGTACATCACGTGACTGGTAAAGAAGAGCCACACAGGATAAGCTAGGTAAACTGAAACATGGACAAATTTAGAAACCACAAGGGAAAGTACGATTTGGAGATAAAAGTTGTCACTGCAGCTAAAGGAGAAATAGAAATATGAAAGAAATGAAATTACAAAAATACGAAATAAGGAATATGACTATAAATACAAGAAAAAGGAACAGAAATACAAAAAAAAAAATCAAATTTTTGAAAGCACTCAGTGAGCTGAGACAGTTTAGTCCAGTGAAGAAGAAGGGCTGACAGGGAGAGGTGGATACTGCAGACATTACAAGAGTGAAGATCTGAGAACTTTGAGAGGCTTGCAACAAATCCTCAGCCCTCTGGTCTCAGTGTTACTGATCTACATGTATACATTTATTGAGGTATGAAAAATGTCAGCAACTCTCCAGCTTGTTTGTAACCTTACCTGTTGTACAGCACAGCAGAATGTCCAAACCTGTTCACATCATGATGGAGACCCGGGCGAGGAAGAACAGACCATCGATCGCAAGCTAGGATTAAGGAAAGCTCATTTCAGAAAAGTTTTCGGTATGATGAATAACTCTGCTTACGATGCACATCGCTTCCTGAAAGATCCCAAAGTACTTTAATAACTACAGAGAGACCATTCCACCCACCACCAAAATGCAAATCTTGAGTGAAAACAGGACAGTTGGCAAAAGTACTGCGTTATCTTCTTTTGCAAGATTTAAGTCTTCACCCCAGCTGCCACGGTATGACAAAAAGGGAAGGATATAATGGCTCTGCTCCATCACCTAAACAGTTCATGAAAAAGGAAAGTTGCAGGGTGTTGTGTTGAAGGTGTTATTAGCTTTTTGGCAATCATGTGTAATTAAATGGCGGTGGCTTGAGTTGTTTTTCTCCTTTACTAGTGGAATTTTTCACTGCGTAACAAGTTCAGTTTTTATCTGTTTATACATGAATTATTTGCAGTTTTGCCCCAAACCAGTATCACTGAGAACAGACACTTATCTTTTTTTGGTTTTTTTCCTTCCCCATTGCAATTATGTTCCTAGAGGGTAGATATCCATGTTTGTAAAAATATTTTTCACTCATCATAGCTTAAGGATTTGTGGTTGTTTTTCACTTTTAATATAATGTAAGATTATTCCATCTTTTTCTATTAGCATAACATTTTTAAGTTCTGCTTCATTTTTTACTCGGTTTCTCAGGTAATTTCTTCCTTTAGGCAGCATGAAAAAAAACAACCTAAGAAATATATAACCCACTGAGCAATCAAAGGAACAAAAGCAGGAAAAGCCAGTCCAGTTCATATCACTTAAACTTCATAAAGTGAATGGGATCACCTTGGGGGCTAATGTCCCAGAGGCAGTTGTATGCAATTTATGCAATTAAGACAGAAAAGTCAATCTGCTGTAAAGATCTACAGAGCCCTCAAATACTCAAAGATTCTTTAATACTGTTGTGCCACAGACTGAACCTCTGGGAAAAAAAAAAAGCTCATAAACCCAAACTAGTATGTAGATAAACTGAGACAGCAAAGAAAAACAACCTTATTATTTTTTTACCAAATTTAATTGGAGAATTGCCGGGTAAAACAAATGATCCAAACTTCTGCTCCAGCAGAAACTTTTGTTCAAGAGTGCTGATAAATAAAAGGACCCAGTTGGTTGGATTTAATACTTTGATAAATTGTGATTTTGAAGTTTATTTTTGAACGTCATTTGCTCAATTTTCAGAGAATTTAACCTAGCTCAGCATCACTCCTGAAACAAGCATGCATGGTTCCAATATTTACCAGGAGACTTCAGCAAAATTGGACAGCAATTTGCAATTTTTTATCCATCAAGTTGTGAGTTATGTGAGGCCAAGAAACATATTTTTCTAGATTAATAGAAGGCCTGGAATGTTTTGCTTTCTAAGCTTCTTTCCCATCTTTAACTGAAGATCAAGTACTGGAAAAAATGAGTAATTCTGAAACTACAAAGAATCTTCTCCTTCTTGACTTACGAGTTAAGCCAAGCCTAAAACTTACAATGCACAGGATTTATCAAATATGCTATTCAAATGGAACACATATGCTATGAAAACACCTAGGCCCTTTCTACGTCTCTCATCAGAACTGAATTTTTGATGGGGTAAATAGAAGAGTTTTAATTTCTTTTCTCTGGTGAGAAAAGATCATTGTATGAGTATAGCCTTTAAGTGACTATTTCATGCTTTTTAAAAAAAAAGTAAAGTTAAAACTTATTTAGAAATGAAAAAGAACGGTTACTTAACCCCCAGTGACTGCATTTTGAGACAATCTGCCTGTGAAGCTGCTATTCTTGTTTTAGACACATCTCGTATGCAAGGGAGGTGACCCTTCAGAAAGCACAACCCTTGCCTTTTCCCTCCTGGAGACAAACATGTAGCGATGGAAGGGCTGCAACTCTCTCTCAGCTCCTCTGCTGCTATGAATTACTGACAGGACGAGGTAGGGGATTAAGCGAGGCATTTGTCCAACCAGAGACAAAACTGCTGCAGAGCAGGAAACTCTTCCACAGAGGCCAGAGAGATTTTGGGGACAGGAAGTGCTAACTAGTCGTTGCAGTGTGCAGAACACAGGAAAAATACCGTGAGACTGCTCTACCCAAGTGCTCACCCAACCCGAATGTCAACGCAATCTGAAAGCTTGTCCTGAGAAGCAACAAGAAATGCACATGCACACAGACAGCTGGATTGCTATCCTGATACCTTCCAGAACTTGGCATTACCTGGACAATTTCAATTGAACATGCCCCAACCTGGTCAAGTGGAGGATAAAAGGATAAGAAGCATTAATGCATTCTCAGATCTACCTAATCTGCTAAACCCCCAGAGAGTCTCAGCACACACCTCAGTGACATCTGTCTGCATCCCACACACACAAAAAAAAAATGCACTCACAACGCTCAATGCATATGGTCCGATTACTTAGAAATTTGAGGAAAGAAAAACAGAAAAATTTGACAAGGTAAATAAAACAAGTTACTGCAGAAGTAAGTTTTAATGGCAAAGGTTAAAGGCAAGACCTGGTTTTGAAGACTTTATTTTAGACTGCGTTTTAATTTCATTTTCTCCAGTATTCTAACGATCACGATGATCACTAAGACACTGCCTTCATCAACAACATGTTAAAAATGAGCAAATTAGCCAGACAGCATACTAGAAAAGCAGGGAGTAAGACAGCCAACTACGAAGCCTCTCCTCCAAAGGCACTCAGTATCGATAGACCTTGCTGCTTGGTTTTCTCTTGTGTAGCTTGAGCCTTGGGAGCATCCAGGGGTAGACAACAAACACAAAAGCACGTTAATATCAAAGATGTGATAGCCATGTCCACCTATGGTGGCACAGCCACAACGGTCTTTGACATTTACAATGCTTCCCCACAGTATAGGGGCTTATTCCCATGGAGACCTACAGGGACATGATCAGTATAATCACTGCAGAGATCATGCATGAAGAACCAGCAAGTGGGTGTTTCTGCTGTGACACTAATGATCAGCCAGGATCCTAACGTATTCCTGATAGTGCTCCTGGTCCAATGGGATAAGGCAAATTGTGCATAAGGTGTCCTGCCATGAAAAGAATAGGAAAACCAGTCTTTTTTTATGAAAAAAGCCTGCTCTTTCCCAGCTTAAGAGTCTCTGCCTTAAGGGATGAGGGTACCCAAGAGCACCAGAACACCTCTCATCCCCGTCACGTGAAGGGCAATCAACGCAAGCTCTAATTCTCAGTGTAAAATGGGTAACGGCTGAGCAAGCTGACTACAACACTTATTTCATGTAACGGTAACCTGCCTGTTAACAATACTCAATCAAAATGAACAAAATTATTGGCATATTTTGTCCAATTAATGCAATTTGTGTTTTATGCCTGATAGACAGCTCAGTAGGTCAGGGAAGACAGCAAAACATAGCAAGAAAAATCTATCACTATTGCTATCAAAGTTTAAAAAAATTACTCTGTGACTGTCAAAATACCTTGGTTTAATTCAAGAAAAAAAATCAAAATAAAGCTAGGTAGAAGCACACAATAAATTCCACAGGGATACGACTTGAAATCACAGGAAGCAGAATGCAATGATCCCCATAACAGACAGCAAAATGACACAAGGCTGCCAAACCCTGCTGCTGAAAGCAATCCAACCGCTTGCATATTCCTTTCACAAACCAGGAGTGACATCTCCGTGGACAGTCACCCCGAGAATTCAGGTTTACATGATTATTCCAGGGAATCAACTGCGAAAGCCCACATTTAAGGAATGCTGAGAGCAGAAGGCAGAATGTGATACGAGTACAGAACGGTGTTTTTCTCCAGCGTGAATTATCTGGATGTGCATGCACCTTCTTTTGTATAAATTAATCTCTTTTTCTTTTCTTCTTCTTAAACACATCATCTCTGGACTCCAAATTCACAAATAAATGCTGCCCTCTTCTGGCTACTCAAACTCATCAAAATCCAATCCTTCCAAATAAAATCTAATCGTTTGGCTTTATTGTTAAATAGTGCTTATGGGGATATTTATGCTTATAAAGCATATGTATAAACAAACTGACATTACAAACAGCACAGCCAAACAAGTCAGCCAGCTTGCAGTTAAAACAAGAGCGTGCAACATACAAGTTGAGCTTCGGCAGGGTCCGGTGCTTGTAACTGCCCTAACAGCCTGTGTTTTTGATAAATCGTAGATTAAAACACACTCAGAATATCAGGATAGCTTTATGGCTGGCATGGTAGAACAATATGCTTCTTCCTGTTTAAGAAATAATTTTTAATGCCCAAGGTTGCGTATAAACTGTTGACCAAATAACTGCTGCTGTATTTGCCTAGAAATCACTGCACCAGCTCATTTGCTTGGTAATGTGTAGCAAGCTAAATGAGCCTCTCCTGATTACACATTCTTCTGCAGTATGCTTAGTAGCATTTGGTATAATATACCCAGCATGTAAATTAGTCTTCTTGAAGACAGCTCTTTTTGAATATCCAAGAATTTATTATTATTTCCGCAAGAACTTACCAATATCATACGCCATGAAATCTGAAGAAAAGCACTTTGCGCCGTGGCTCATGGAGGTGTCATTGTGCGTGTTTCCTCCAAACACCAGCATGGTTCCACTCATTATCACAGCTGAGTGCAAATAGCGAAAAAATCTACTGTCTTTAAGAATAGTCCTTCAGAAATAAAAATATATGTATTAATGAAACTGATTAGTACCTGGCAAAGACAAAACAATCCATAAATCCAGGCTGAAGGAGGTTTCGGGGGTGCGGGGTGGGGGGGGGTGGGGGGGTACAATATTTAACTACTTTTCCTAATGAGATGTTTAACAACTTCCTTTCCAGATTGTTCAGTTCCTCCTGTAATTTCATTTTCTCATCTTCCCATCTGCTTACCAATTTATAGGAGAAATGTATCTATGAAAGCCTCCTTCCAAAGCCAGAGATCTTAAAATCATCAATTCCTTCCCTAGGGATTATCAAATTTTTACACTTACTGGGCTTTTGAGCACAGTCAGCTAAACCAGCTCATATGGACACCGCCTGGGAGGACTCCAATATTTTACAGTGACCCTACTTTTATAGTAACCTGAAGAATTCTTTCAAATTGGGCATCATCTCTTGCTCAAAACTAACAAACCTATGTTAAAGAAATCTATGCAGCTGCCAGTAAAGGAGCCCCACAGCTTAATGCCTGCAAAACTCAATGCCTCATCCATGACTAAATCACAGGAAGCATTAATCAAACTCGCCACTGACCTCACCTTTACTCAGCGTGATTAAACAGCACTGAACACAAAGGGTCCCGCTCTGTAGAATTTCCCTACTATTCTGAGAGGGTGGGATTGCAGGAAAACCCCAATGCGGCCATGTCTGCGTTGCAGGCAGCGGTGTCACTGTTTGCAGGCTGCTACAGCGGCTGTTCTGCAGAACAGCAGCATCCCAAACGCAGCTTGCACTGGAGCCCACACTTTCACAACTAAATAGTCAGCAAATGGTATATCAACGACCTGGACCAGGGACCTGTTCCTAATACACAAGCAGTAGTATCGCAGCACACACGGACTTTGAGCACTACTCTGTCCCTGCCAGTCGAAACACCGGAGGGAATATGGGGAGAAACACACTTGCCAAAATAAAGATCAGGGGACTGCTTTTTTGTCTATGAAATCACAAGAGGAGAGAGGGCCTAAATTACTGAAGAATTTAAAAAAAAAAAAGCCAGTGACACCAAAAAAAAGTCTAGATAAAGACACACAGACACTCCTACACGCCTCGCTGCAAGGTGACTGCTCGCCTGTTCTTAGAGGCCTCTTGAGACTGACAAAATAAATGCGACACAAGGAGGTTGGTGCTGCAGCAGTTTGGAAGAATATTGTCACATTTGTGACATTTTCTGCCTATTCAGCCAGATTTGCCCACTCCATGGCTGAAGTGGAGGCTCAAACAAACCACGAAAGTAAGTGTGGTTATGGCTGTGTGTACAACAGAGCAGGAAGGAAGGTTTTTGGAAATTAGTCACTAGTTAACTTTACTCGTGAGTATACACTCATGAACAGTTGTTGCAGAAATACAAGCTATTTTAAGCTCTTAAAAAAAGAGATATGATGACTCAAATTTACATGTGTTAATTCAAAAGATCAGTCTTTTTGTCAGGAGCCTTTAAAAACAACTTTAAGAAACAAAAATCTGAGGAAAATGTATTTCACCTCTACTGCTCAAAGTTGTGAAGTTTCGCTATAGCTTTTAATAAAAGTCACCTTTGGGCAGAAACAAATCACAGAAGATTTTAGCTTAAGAAATGAACGTTTCAAGCAGTTACAGAGCCAGAAGAAAATGGGGTTATAATAGAAATTCTTTTGCCGTCTTAACTGCAGAATGAATTATCACTCATTCGACTGCAGTAACTGCACTCATATGCACAGTCTGTACTGCTGGCAAGAAAATCCCATCAAATATTTTTCTTTTCAGCTTTAATACAACAATGGATTAAAATGGATTTCTTGGCTTGTTCACAGCCTTGATTATATGTGATTATATGATTCTCCATTCATAAAGGGACAAAAAAATAACAGATACAACAGCACACTAACTATCCTGAATGCAGGTAACCGCATCCTACTGTACCCTTATCAAATACCCCATCCTCTTGTCCCCTACAAACAAAAATGACGGGGTGGTATAGAGGAAGAAGAACTACTTACCACATACGGGAATCAACTTCGTATTTGTACAAGTCATCTGCTAGCCTGTATTTGTTGGCACTGAATGCTTTGTAACCTCCATGGATATAAATTGATCTTGTATTTGGATCATAAACACTACTGTGACCATACCCTCCTTGCACCAAAGCACCACTTGTCTGTAGAATGTTCCATGTATACGTGGCTGAGAAATGAAAAACATGAGAACATGGTTAATTTATCTCCATTAATAACTTATTTCACCACCAGATTTATTGATAAATTGGATTTCCCTTGACTCAGACCTAGACGCTGTCTCTATGACTTGATATTCAAAAATACTCTCCTTCAAGGAGTTTATTGTCAAGAAGTATTGTCAAGTATTTTTAATTAGACCAGAAATATCCCTTCCACAGTCATTTATTACATTTTGCAGACAAGCTAAGTGAGAGATAAAAAGTACAGAAATAATTCATTGCATTTCAATGACACGAAAATGCCAGTACCATGGCTTGATCTGGAATGATACCCAAGAGCACTTTTATTTTATATATATAAAGCCAGACAGCACCGAAGCCAAGTTAAGTATGACTGTGAAGAACACTGCACTTAAAAACTAATATGTGATTAACGGTCCTATATCTTACTCGCTAAAATAATATTGGTTTAAAGCACTCTAGACATAATACAACAGCAACTGAAACAAAAGTGCCAAATTACACACCAGTTCTCTGTAGCAAGTGCAGAATGATACCCTACAAAGGTCTCCTACCTCCAGGGCAGATCAAAAGGCAAAGGAACTGAACAGTCTGCAAGATCACACGTGGGAGAAGTAGAACAGTAGAAAAACAAATCACAGCACCGCACATCCTAGTTTTCTTTAGCTTTTTCCTAGAGGAAGAAAGCTCACTCATGTGGACACCAGCAAACCAGACTAGGCCCCAGTACATCCTCTGGATGAGGATGATTGAAGCACAAGGATAACAGGTTGAATGTGCAGATAGGGCCACTATTTCTGACAATAACCAGCACATTCACTTTGTGAACTTCCTGTGCTTAACTATATTCTCCACCTGGTCAGTGGAGCAAGGGACGTGCCTCCACAGAGCCATTTCAGAGCAGCTAAGTTAGGCAGAAGTTCAGTTCATCTGGAGAGCTTCTGCCCTGGTTTCAACTGGGACAGAGTTAATTTTCTGTCTAGTAGCCGGTACAGCGCTGTGTTTCGGGTTTAGTATGAGAAGAATGTTGGTAACACCCTGATGTTTTCAGTTGTTGCTAAGTCATTTTTAGACTAACTCAAGGACTTTTCAGCTTCCCATGCCCGGCCCGCAAGAAGGCTGGAGGGGCACAAGAGAGTTGGGATGGGACACAGCCAGGACAGCTGACCCAAACTGGCCAAAGGGGTATTCCACACCATGGGACGTCATGCCCAGTATAGAAACTGGGGGGGAGTTGGCCTGTGTGGGGGGATCGCTGCCTGGGGACTAACTGGGCATCGGTCGGTGAGTGGTGAGCAATTGCATTGCGCATCACTTGTTTTGGGTATTCCAATCCTTTCAGTATTACTGTCATTTTACTGTTATTATTGCCATTGTTAGTTTCTTCCTTTCTGTTCTATTAAACTGTTCTTATCTCAAGCCATGAGTTTTACTTCCCTCCCCCTCCCCCCCCCAATTCTCTCCCCCATCCCACTGGGTGGAGGGGGGAGTGAGTGATCGAGGGGCTGCGTGGTGCTTGGTTGCTGTTCGGGGTTAAACCACAACAGTTTCCTATGCTTCTCCACCGGTGATACTAGAAATCTCTGGATCCTAAAATCGACATTTGGGCTATTCCCAGAGATATGGGGATCAGATCGCATCAAGAGATACGGGAGTCCAGAAATTCACTGCCTGTTCCCCTAAGCATTCGCTACTGGGAACATGGGTATCAGGCTAAGCAGATACTTGGTCTGAATTGTTACAGCCATTCTTGTATTCACAGGATACAAAAATAATTTTAAAAGTGCTTGCTTTGTCATAGGGAGAGAGGAAAATTAATCTAAATTGTCCCACAGCTATCCTGCTTTGTCTCTCAATTACAGCTTTTTTGTCTTTGGGACTGAACAAGCTGTATAAAGCTAGAGGCACGTGGCTGCCGGCTCACTGTTTGTGTTATACAAACGCTCGAAGTTAGATTGAACTTCTTGTAAATACAAATAGAAAGAGAACATATCTGTCTTTGTATTGCTATCTGAATATGAAGCATTTAAGTAATTTTCAAACCAACTGTTAAAACTGAAGCGAATGGTAGGTAGGGCCCCACTCACCCAGGTTGTATTCCTGGACATTGCTGATATACCCGTAAAGAGGGCAGTGCCCGAAGATGACGAGCATGACCGCGCTGTTGTCTTGCAGGGTGACGACGTGTGCCGAGTGGCCAACAACAGCATACTGCTCCTTGGCTTTCGGTGTCACTTGAGCCCAGGTCTGGGTGGGAATGTGGAACACCCACAACTGGCTGGTCACGTTCCCTGTCGCATCTATTTTTCCACCATACATGTATATATCATCCTGAAAGAAGTTAAGATTTAAAACGAGGCCAATGAGTTTGGCATTTAGGAAACAGCTAATATGTAAGTAATGAAGTTATTATAATTTATCTTCTCTCAGCCTAAGTTTTTCCCCTCTCTCAAGGAGAGACATATCTCCTTCACCAGTCACAACTGGTATGAAAGCAACCATGACTGCCAGGGTTTGTACCCAAGCCTGTAATGTCAGAATACCTTCAACACACATAATTCACCCTACACCAGGGTACAGAGGAGAAGAGGTGCATGGGACAAGACGGACCTTCAGATGACAGACATCAAAATTTAGGTGCCTGTATGCTAGCTGAGTGTCTAAAAATATATATATAAAATATAGCGGAGCCTGGACAGTAATTCAACTGATCAAAAGCAGAGAAGTTGTGCCTACTTTTGGGTGAGCTCTCCAGATTTCACTACCTGTACTGACTAGGTCTGTTTTCACTATACACAGAGCCCAGAGGCTTCCAAAGGCATACAAAGTTAGGCACCTGAAGTCAGGTGATTTAACAAGCAAGCTGAATCCCTCCCATAGCTTGCAAATGCAATTAGTAGAAGATAGCTGGGAAGAAAAGCAGTTATGATGGAAACTCCTCTGTGGCTGTACACTAAAAGCTTTGTCTTCCAAGTTAATGTACTGACAAAAAATTAGGACCCTTTAGAAAGAAGGGAGCCAGGTTAGTTAGACAGGGTTTTATTAATCATCTTGTAAGAGCTAAGTTCCACAACTCCACCCAGTTTCCTCTGTGGGTTTCTCCAGGAACCTCAAGAGTCAGTCATGAATCCACCAAAGTATGGTAGTGGAGCCCTGTCTCCCTACTGACAAGGCAGTAACCTTGGAAAGGGAAATTCTCTATTATAGCTGGTGCTTCTTGGGCAGAACCACTGCCCATCACAGATGGTAAACCCATTTATCATAGAATCATTTAGGCTGGAAAAGACCTTTATGATCATTGAGTCCAACCGTTAGCCTAACACTGCCAAGTCCACCACTAAACCATGTCCTTAAGTGCCACATCTACATGTCTTTTAAATATCTCCAGGGATGGTGACTCCACCACTTGCCTGGGCAGCCTGTTCCAATGCTTGACAACCCTTTCGGTGAAGAAATTTCTCCTAATATCCAATCCAAACCTCCCCTGGAGCAACCTGCGGCCACTTCCTCTTGTCCTATCGCTTCTTACCTGGGAGAAGGGACCGACCCCCACCTCTCTACACCCTCCTTTCAGGGAGTTGCAGAGAGCGATAAGGTCTCCCCTCGGCCTCCTTTTCCCCAGGCTGAACACCCCCGGCTCCCTCAGCCGCTCCCCACAAGACTTGTGCTCCAGACCCCTCACCAGCCTCGTTGCCCGTCTCTGGACACGCTCCTTTTGGATCATACCCTACTTTTGACCAGTTATTTGCAGAACGTGCATCGAGCCCTTGCAGGTAGGAATTTCCATCCTTCTCAGGTTCTTCAAGCGTTCTGTTTGTGAACAGTGCTGTCCGGAGTTTTTTGAGTGTTTGTAATTATGCTTTATACAGGCTTGCACTGTGATGAGCTGATTAACATTCCAAAACCAAAGGTCCGTAAAGGATTAGCTCATTTCCTTTTCAAAGGCTTTGCCATTCTGCTCTCACGTGGCCTGCATCCGCAGCAAGGCATACAGGTGAGAAATGAGGTAAGAAAGAGTCAAATCCCCTTGTCGTTTCAGATGCTGGAAGAATAGATTCACGGGTCTACTGCAGAAGCAGAGCAGACTCCAAAAATCCTTAATTCACCAGCTTTGCTTTGGTGCCTTGGACAACAGAGTTCATAAAAATATTTATGCGGTCTGCACAAAAGGCAGCTGGGGAACCAGCTGAACTCCAGCAAACTCTAGCTCTCAGGCATGTTTTGTAAGCACAGACAGTAAGAAGGAAATAATGGACTCACTGACCTCAGTCAGCCTTAAAAAAATCTCTGAGAAAAGGGCAAAGAAGGAACACACAAGCAATGGCGCTACAGACTTCCTAGGATACCAGCCCAAGGATTCCCAGGAGTAAAAGTATACAAGGCTGGGCTCACCATGGACAAGCATTTGAAGGAGAAATGCTTCTCCCAAAGCAAGACTCATCTGTGAAAAGGGGTGGGCAGCGGGGGGAGAAGGGGAAATCAGCCGGGAGGCGAGTCTGTAGCACTGAATTTACCTTATGTAGTGCCAACGAATGACCATATCTCATCTCTATGGAGTTCACAGTGTTGTCCAGTGGAAGCCACTCTTCAGAAATAAGATCATACCTGTATAATAAAAACTGAATTAATTACCTGAGAAGTAGATAGGCAAGAAAATGATTGCTCATCCTTTCCAGGATTTGTGGGAAATTATTTTATTTAACAAAAGTCCTACCAAGATCTCAGCATGCACAAAGCACTCACAGGCTACTTATGGATTAAAAGAATCCAGTCAAGCCTGCTCTGTTACTTAACATCCATGTATCGATTTGCTTTACTGTGAGTCGTCTTTCCCATGCAAAACCAAGAGCTAATGCGTTGTCTATTAAGCTATGACAACTTACACCACACGATCCACCCGAAAGAGCGGAAAAACTCTACACTAAGCTAAGTTCCAACTACTTGATAAAAAAAAACCACAAAACACACACACCAAAAACCTGCTGGTGTTTAAAAGGCATTGTTTTAATTATGTCTTTGTCATTCAAGTGTATTTTTTTCTGTGAACCTGAAACAAGATAAACCCTTTGCCCTGAAAACGGCCTGTGGCTTTTTAGATAAAAGAATGAACTACACTCGCCAAGCTTATGGCCTTATAAGATAAAATAATCTCTGAGAAAGTGTTCAATAAAGCCACAGGGTATCTGTTGAAAAATCAGGCATGACTTTGAAAGAGTAAACTGTGGATGTAATCAGCAACTATTTTACAACTAAGCATGCCTTTTCAGCTCCTCTTTAACTTCCCCTACAAGAACTACTACCTCTGGACACAAGTGCAGAACACAGAGCTCTCGCTTCGGTCCATGAAAGTGAGGTATACACGTATCCCTGGAGAAAAAAATCCAGCTTTTACCTAAATCTGCCCAAATATTATCCAGCTCAAGAGGAAGCCTGAAATGTTTTTTATGGGGGATTTCCATGAGGCACACAATTACTATTTGATATTTTAATTACTGTTCAGTCTACTCAACTAAGTGCATAAATGTCATCATCCTAAATGCCACTCCCTGTTTGGTATCCCATCCACTACACATAAACATGTACAGTATGTATTAATTAAGGAACCAAACACTCTGAAGTCACACAGATATAATACAAGGAAGGGCTAATAACACAGAAGCAAAACTACCCTCTTTGACTACGAGGCCAGATATAAATTAGAAGGTAGCCTACAAATATATAGTGAATAGTTAAATGCTGTCAGAAGCAGATCAATCAAAACCTCACTGAACATTAGGAACTTTACGCTTTTGCTTTCCAAAATTAGCACCCCTCAGCAGTGTTTTCCCACCTCTCAAAGGTGAGTCTAGGTTTTTATTACTGCTGTTTTCCCCTGGAGACGAAGCATAGGCCAATGCCATCCGACATGCTGTGCTTTTTCTAAAAATAATTCTCAAATCTAAGCTCCTCTACTTAGACTTCATTATCTACATTTATACTCACGCTAAAACCTTCTGAGAGTCAGAATGATTGAAGACGTAGCCTCCAACGATCCACATTTTATTGTCATGAATTATGGTTTTGTGAGATGCTCTAGGAAGTTTTGGAAGAGCGTATTCCTCCCGGGTCCAAAATGACTGGTTTGCAGGAACAGGAATTGAACAGGCAGGACCTGGGAAAAATAAGGTTTAAAAATTAAGCTAATTTTTGCCAAAGCTAGAGGTCAATATCCTGCACCACAGGCGACAAAGATGGTGTATGGCCAGGTAAGAGGTGAAAGCTGTGATCCTCGTTTCCTTGCCCACACCAGCAATCTGTGATGGACCCGGTATGCGATCTCCCAACTGTAACCACACGCTTCAAATCTAGAATTGTTTTCAGAACTAAAAAGCAGTTCCAGACTAGATGAATCAGTGATGCGAAGCAGACACTCTGCTCTCTTCCCGCCCACTGTGATTACAGGGCGGCATGCTGCAGACCCCTTCCCCCTCCACACTAAGAGGGTATCTTCCAGCACTTCTCTAGCTACCATGCACCCACAGAAGCCCTAACACAATGAAAGCTTCAGGACCGGCTCAGCAGCACGCTGTAAAAAAAACAAGGGTCTACAGCTATCTCTCCCTCTTTTCAGTCTTATCCTTCCCAGCAATACATTTTTGTGAATTGTTCACTTCTTGTTTTTCTCAATGTTTCTGCTGCTCTTAAACCAACTTCTTCACTGCCAGGCTTCTCTTCACAGTTCCCCATGGCGTAGCAGAAGCGGAGCAGCAAGCGGCAAGGTCTCCGCAAAGTAAAAAGCCGCATGGATGCTCTCCCTTCTTCTCTGCGACAGCCATCCTCACGCAGAGGGTTACTACAGACAACAGAGAGCACTGAACCTGCTGAAAGGCTCAGGCCTTGAAAAGGGCATAGGTTTATCAGGACAGCCTTTAGGCAGTCATAAAAGCGAATCGCTGTGTAACAAAGTTGTGGTTTTGACTGTAAGAGACAGCATCTGCTTGTTCCTGCTGAGTTTCTACCAGTTATAATCTCCAGTTCAGGAAAGCAGACTTATCCTTGAAAAACTCCTGGTTTCTGAGGTAGAGTGACCATTTCCAGATGTAAATAAGCTTCAGAATAAGAAAGGGGAGAGCAGCTTGCATCTCATTCTGCTACAGTTTGTTTTGGGCTTTTGGGGGGTTGTTTTTTGGTGGGTTGTTTTGGTTTGGGGTTTTTTTTCCTCCCCTTACACACTAACCTGCTACAGAAATGAAAGACAGTGAAAAAACAGGGGTAGGCTAAAAACTGAGCAAACATAAGCCCGCCTTTGCTGTCAGTGTGCAACCAGGCTCGGGAGGCACTGCACTGCATAAGGGGATGTGGTCTTCCAGCCCTGAAGTATATTACCCGTGGCTGGTTTTATATCCAAGAGGCAGACGTGCTAATCTCAGTACTGGGTGCGTTCTCCTTAGGATACTCATTTTGGATTCTTTCCACAGTGCCTAACATACTGTCCGGTTTTGCGGCATAGCTGAGTAGTGGCAGCAGGTGCTGCCAGTGCTGTAGCTGGTTGTATCTCTCCTGAGACTAACTCTTCCACATCAGTGTACCTTTGTAAAGGAAACATGTATGTTTGGTCCAAACTGTTGCTAATACTGACGTGGCTGACCAGCACAGCTGGACACGAGAACAAGGCATTTTGTGTGTTCAAACAGGTTAACTGCTGCCACTAGGCTCAAATTTGTTTTAGGTGCACAGGAACGAAGTTTAACGCTTTTACCTGATGCCTGCACACAACAGGTTGGTACTGCTTTGTATGGTAGCACAGTTGCTTCTAAAAGCATTTGTTACAAATGAAGTATGACCTTTTGATATAAAAAGGCAGATACTCCACTCCTAGTCAAAATGCTAATACTTGTCAAGGAAAACATTCTCAAATACTCCCAATTAAACCGCAAGAGCCATACATAGAAAAGGCATCCAAGAGCTTCGCTGTATTAATCAGGAGACTTACCTTGCCACCCTGCAGAGCAGACACATGCCTTAGTATCATTAAAGTTGCAATGCCCTCTCTCGGGCGCCCCACAATCATCTGTGCAGTAGGGAATATCGCAAGCTTCTCCCTTCCAATATTTGGCACATTCACATTCAAGAGCATTGCTGCTGTTATTGAGTTTGCACTCTCCTCGGCCGGAGCAATTATTGGGACACATATTGAAACTGCGAACATCAGGGAAAGAAGGTTTGTCAGTAATGAAACAGATTCCCAAGCCGTACCTCTTATTAACGAATACAAGACTGATGTTGAACAGAAGTTAATACAGCTGTTTGTTAACGTACACACCAACAAGAGCTGCTCATCTAGAATCTGATGTGACGGACCTGTAGAGATTTGTTCTCTCTCTATCATCTACAGAGCTGCCTCACTTAACGAGTTAAACTTACAACTCCTCTGAAAAACTATCAGTATGATTTTTAGCCATTTGTAATGCAAATGAATTGCCTTAAAACGCCCAACAGTAAGTGAAGAATTTAATCAGTGCTTAAGGCTTTTGTGGTGTCTGTGCAATTTATACTTAAACTACTCACAATTATGTGCTATTCTGGGATCTGCTTACCAAAGGAACACACTTGAGATGAATCCCAAGCCAAAGATGAGCCTGTTTTGAACAAAGTTCTGATTTTATAATATCTGCAATGTAGCCGAGGCAAAACTAGATACATCCTTAGTGAAGATCCAAATTCAGAGACCCTATTCATTTCCAAATTCCAGTTTTTGCCAGTGTATCAGCCAGTATAACTCTCAGATGGAGATTACTACCCAATATTCTCACTGTCATGCGACAGGCAGAGTCACTGGCTCCAAGACCATCATTTCACAGGTGCTTGTCGAGTATCTATGTCCAGTAGTAACTATAAAGACTGTTAAACTGAAAAGAAATAAATACACCCTTTTATCTATTCTCTCCAAAAACATCAGGAGGAAACCTAACGACCAGAACACACAGAAGAAACAAAACACAAAACAGTATTTGAAAATTGTTTGAAATGATCAAGAAAGCGAAGAGTTACAGAAATATTAAAGTATCTTGAAGGAACTTAAAAACGGCAGGTTATTCTTCAAGAGAGTGTCTCCATTGTATTGCAATGGTGCAATACAGACAGCTGGCGGTAGATGGTGTCATGGATTATGCTATCAGCCAGACTTTCCAAACGCTACTGTCTCAGCTGCCATGTTTCAAGTAACTGCAAAGGCTCCTCATTTTCTTCTGGATCTTTCAACGGGTGCTGCATGTTCCGCACTTTTCAAGGAATCCACTGTATATTTAAGTACTTAATAAGGATGAAAGCACCAAGACTGGTATTCAAAAACTAAGCACCACACTTTAAGGAAAACCCTAAATTTTTGCAAAAAGTCAGTTGTGACCAAGGATTTTGCAGCTGATTTTTTTGAAAGAAAAGTTAAAACTTCTGCAAGTTACACCCAAATGGAAATCTCCCAGCGCAGCACAAATGTAATTTGTATCTGTAGGAGCAAAAAATTCAAAGCCCATGATCCCCACCAGAAGCAAGAAATTCCATCTCTGCTAGTATGTCCACACTGAGATCACTTACTTCAAAACAAAACCTTTCTAAAAGCAGTCGATGAATTAGGGAGTACTCTAGAATTATTTTTAAAAAGCTTTCCAATGAGGACTAAATATACGCCAGCAATCAGACAGCACCCAAATTTAATATATAAAATACAAACAAAAGAACGTAACAAGACCATTCCAGACTATAAAGGAGCCAGATTAAGAGATTCAATCCAAGGACTGAATAAGAGTATCCCAAAGAAAACTGCTTGAGGATCCTCAACAGTAGGTACAGTCCAGCATCCCAAGTGAAACGAGTATGCTTAGGTGAAAGCATGTTGTGCAGTAGCATCTCTGCAAAATGCGTAAGAGCACACACATACACAAAATACATCGTTTCTGGTTGACTGAATATGATCAAATAAATCTAGTAACATAAAATAAATAATATGATGTCTTTTTGAGCAAATATTTGCCCACGCTTACAATTGACAACTGAAGTTAATGTTGAGCACATTACAGTTATTAGCTGCTGCAAGGGTATAATAAAGATAAAAATCTAAACTCAAGTATCTACTCATAATTACATGCTTAATGGCAATCGCTTATTTCAAGACAAAACTGAGGAAAGAGGAAACCTCCTTTTGCTCAACCTGCAACATCACTTTGGAGTGGTAGTACTTACTTATAAGTGATGTTAAACCCTGTTAAATTATAGGCAGCATCACTGAAGAAATGCAGAAGGGCATAGCCAGAAGTAGCTACAACTTCTGGCACTGTTTCATTGCTGTCTTTCTCAGGAACAATGAGACCACTGGAAAAGAGAAAAAGCAAAACATTGTTAGAAGTGACATAAAAGGGAGCAAAGCAACAATAGTAAATGCATCAGTATTAATAAAACAATTGAAACTCAAGGTGTTTGTTTGCATCTATTTGAAGTCAAATGAATTTGCGTAGAGTAACAATTTTCATACAGCAGTGTTATCAGATGGTCTTTCTTAAACAGAACTCCTTAAACATTCAAAACAAAATTTCTCAACATGGTGAGCATGCATACTCAACCAACCCTCAAAACAACCCCATTCTCAAAGGTGTAAGAACCCTCAAGACCCTCTCAGAAAGATAAAACACCTTTCTTCAGGGATCGGTTTATTAAGCCCTCTTGCTTGACTTAACTATCTGCAATACAGTGGCCATGTTACTGACCAAGGAGCGCAGACAAATTAGTATATTGAGGCTATCGAGAGTAGCATTACTGCTGTCCTCAGTATGCACAACATTGGTCTACAAGAAGGAACGGCGGCAGAAAGGAATGCAAATAGAAAACCCTGAAGTAATCAACTTGGCTCTTCGGAAAGATAAATGTATATTAAAAGTGTTTAACCTGAGTAAACCTGAAGCTGTCTAGAATTCCAGTTGTTATTATTACCAAAAATCTACTTTCCCTTATTATTCTGCTATGACTTAAACAGGACCCATTCCTAAAACAAGGTGGCATGTTTGAAAACAGAAATTAGTGTATCCAAAAAGCATAAAAGCTGCTGTACCACACCAGACTAAAGGTCTGCCAAGCCCCATATCTCCTCCTGACTATGGGCTACAGCCATGCTTGCATAAGACTGTGACAAATAAAGCACGTTCAGAGCATTTTGGCCATGTACTATCCTGCTTCCATAAACACACGGTTCAGGTGCTTTGACCTGGAGAATGCAACCAGGTCAGCCCATTAAATAAATCCTTCATCCATGCTTCTATCTAATTCCTTTCTCAACCATTATACCCTTTTCACCTGGAAAATCTGCAGCAGGGAGGTCGACAATTTAACTCTGCAGTGGCAGCGAAAGGACTTCTTACCCTTGCTTCACAGCTGCTGCCTGATCATCCACCGCTGCCTCTTGCGCTTTTCCTCTATGAGAACTAAGTACAATCACCCCTACTCAAAATCTTCCTGCCATCCACTTCCATAAAGTTCCATCCAACTCATCGCATCTGCATTTGTTGTCTTTTCTGTCCTAAAAGGCTGTCACACTCCCTATTCCCACCTCATTTATTGTTTCCCACTTCTGGTTGCCTCTGGCTGTTTCTCTACACCCTTCCATGTTCTGCGAGATCCTCCAGCCTTTTAGTTTTCTAGGGTTAGGAGAGAGAAGCGAGGATGGTGGGCAAGGCTATTTACAGTATTTGAGATTGGACACAATACAGATTTGTAGAATGGTTTGCCAAAATAATTGGAGTAAGCTGACAAGGAGACTATATGTCTCTTGAAAAGAGTCACTACTACCTATTTATGTATTGCACAAAATAGTGTGTATCTGAAAGAGAATATTTATTCTTCTTTTAACAGAAGTCTGACAACAAAACAAAGAAGTAAATTCCTCTCTCATACAAAAGATGTAAGAGGAAGCATAAATTTGAAGTGTATTGAATTTATTTTTTTAAAAGTCTTTATCTAACCAAAGCGCATTGTCTACCACCACCTATTCACAGGCAGCTGTTATTTTCTTGTACAGAACCATCCTTCCCCGAGCCTCCGTCCTATTTTCAAAGGCTAAGTTGAAACTTTTTGACAAGGAGAGACTCCAAACCCCAGAGCAGAGCGTGTCGGGCAGGGAACCGAAGGCACCTCCGGCCGCTCTGGGGCTGCAGGCAGGCAGCAGCTCTCCTGGGAATGCAGCCGAGCCTGATTTCGTGCCCTGCAACTTCTGAATATCCAAGGGCACCACCGACTAAAAAGCAACAATGAAAAGAATTTTCCCCCTGAAAAGAACTTACTTTTCCTCTTTCCAGATCTATTCAGAACAGAAAACAAATGCATTTGAAGAGAGTTCCCTAGGACAGCGTAAATGAGTTTCTACACCCGAGGAAACCACTCACAGCTATCCACAGCGACCCATTCACATCGACTGTAAAGCACTTTTTTGTGACCTGAATTTTTCTGTCCCCGCAATACAATACAATGGTGTGCTTGAAGAATAACACAGACACCCAGTGAGCCTTTCCAAAAACTTTTGCCATAGAAGTTGAGGATACTTGCACCAAGAGTAACAGATGAACGTGTCACCTACGGCGGAGTAAGTCTGGAAACTGTACAGCGGCCCTTTTTGCACAACAAGTCTTATTGCGGACAAAAAGCT
The DNA here is from genome assembly GCA_034782735.1 of Sagittarius serpentarius. Classification (NCBI taxonomy): domain Eukaryota; kingdom Metazoa; phylum Chordata; class Aves; order Accipitriformes; family Sagittariidae; genus Sagittarius; species Sagittarius serpentarius. The sequence goes on along the minus strand of JAVKLA010000053.1, from coordinate 45,634,913 downwards.
ATCCTTCATTTTACCAACATGTCACAAAAAGGCAGTCACCTGATCCCATGTTTTGGCTAAACAGCTCCAGCACATTTGCAGATATCTAACTCAATAAATAGTTCCTTGTGAGAAAGCCAATTATTTTTTCCTCTTTCAGATCTCAAGGATATGGGATTAAAAGGCAAAATTCGCTGCCTTTTTCTCCATGAGTAAGAGGTGCCTGTTTCATTCTAAAATTGGAGACTTCTGATCCAAAGATCATCTCTCCCAAAAGACAGTCTTCCGCAACACCAAAAAAACAAAAAGTCTAATAAACTCCTTGCTATTTGGTTCATAGCTTCCCTCTGTAATGCAAACTGCAGGAAAACAAACATCTGAATATATTCAGGATAGGGCAAACTACAGCTCAGGGACAAGAGAAAATTCCTTTGTTCTGGTTTACTCTTCTTCGCTCTTACTCTTGCAGCACTTACCACTGGTATTACAAGGCAACCTAACTGGAAGGCCCTGGAGAGGGGGGAATAACATCAGCAAAGAATAAAAGTACAGAGTGAATAGCAGCAGTGAGAGACGACAAAAATCGCCCCCCCCAATAACCTTTCCTAATAAAAGGACAAGCATAGGACAATTATTTGTTTTCTCTTAGAAATTTTGATTTGGGGATTTTTTTGGCAAGAACGCAGGTGCCTCCGCAGTGGATGCTCTCTCCACGTCACCCGTTTGCTCCTTTCTTTCCACCTTTTTCTGATGACTCGTATGTAAATACACTAAAGAGGACGTTATCCCACCTACAGAAGTTTAAAACAGCCTGATGAAACTTAACAGATTGTAATTTCTTCCAGAGAAAGCCATGAAGAGAACACAACACAGTAAGAACGATCAGATCCTTGAAAGGTTAAACCTCAAGAACTGTAAATAAATTAGTGTGTGCACAGCTTCATTTTGAATAAACCAGCACAAACAGAATTTACATTACCTGCCATGAAAAAAAAAAAAAAAAAAATCCAATAGGCAGAATCGGAATGATAAAGGACTGTGCAAAACTTCCTTTAAACTACAATCCAGAATCTCTCTTGAGACCCGACTCTGGCCAAGACTAGCCTATTTTACAATGTACCGCTGCTATTTTTTCTTTTACACGGTTTCAAAACATTTTGCAATCATCACTACTCCAAAGCAAATAAATACTCCTACTCAGCTAAGCTGTCCAATGACTCTGTTTCTTAAGACACTGAAAGGCAAACCTCTGTTTTGCCCTGAAACAACTTCTATTTTCTGCGCGCTGGATTCGTAGAGGCAGTGGCAGAGTGAAAAACAACATCCAGGAGACCCAACTTCTCTATTGCCCTGCACACACCGCCTGCCTTGCTCTCTCACCTACACCACAGAAAAATGGGAATTACTTAAAACGAAGGGCATCTCCTCTATTACTATTCCTCGATTTGCTACGCAAGCATCATGGTGATGGTATGTTCATCATTTTCTCCTGAGACACAACCTGCCAGCGTGGCAGAGATCAAAAGCGAAAGAAGCTCTACTGAGCAGAAAACAGTGAAAAGGGAAGACAGGAGCCACGAAAGGGTGAAAATACAGAGTACAGATCACAGAGAAGTGAAAGGATAAAGGTGATACTGAAAAATCAGTAGTACATTGGCTTCTCAATCTATCGAAATGCAATGCAAAACAATTCTCTTCTCCTATTTTTTAAATACATTGATCCATCTGGACACACATGTATGCAAAATGACACCATTTCTCCCCTATCAAAAAAACCAGGCCATGCACCTCATCTATACTCACAACTACAACAGTAAAAATAAATAAACCAAAACTAGAAATTACAAAAGGCTAAAAATAAATCTATGCCAAAAAAATAAGAAAGGGGGGGAGAAAATAGGGAGACATTTATTTTCTTAAAGGAAAAGCTACAATTCTTGTGCAGCAAGATGACTCCCAACGATCGACTTTTAAGGAAACAAAGCAATTACAATGACACTTTAAAAAAACAAACAAACAAACAAACAACAAAAAAAAAACCTCATTACTGAGAGCTGGCAAAACCCCAAAGTACAATTTTTCTTGAAACCATCTTCCCTTGTTGCACTACAGACAGACCAAGCGGCTGCAGCATCAGGAGAGAGCAAGCCTGCCTGCCTGCCCGCAGAGCCCTCCGGATCAAGGGGGCTTGCCCCCAAAACCTCCTCAGTTCTTACACGATGCTCTTCCTTCCGGAGACAGCAGAACTTAAGGACAAACCATAAATATATTAAAATGTGTCTCATGAACCATTCATTAATTTTTAATGATTATGTCACCGGTGAGTGTGACTCTAAAAGCCCTATTTCAAGAGAACACGCACTGAGAAGCCTCAAAAGAAATAAAATCTTTTTTGCTGTTACAGTGAAGAAGTACTTTAAAAGTTAAAAAATTATTTTAGTATCTAGTCCTGGAAAGACAGACCATGCTATCGGCCATGGTGCAAATGCCTGTTGCTTTTTTAAAACCTAAAGACTGTTGTTATCATTCAATCCCCATGAAGCTCAGTACAGGACGTTAAGAAACATTAGTTGTTCAGCTTAAATAAGTCAGTTTTAAAGGATACTTGAATTAATGAGAAAAAATTACATTCCTCAGTCTATCAGAAACAGTCTAAGAGACAAGAACCAAGAAAGTGAAGAACTGAAGAAACTTTCTGCTCTAAACTTGCTTTATAGGCCTCAATTTAACTCGGAGGATTACACTTTTCAAACCCCTAAAACAGAAACTTTCTTTATCCATCTTGTCAAGTCGATTTGGTGTTTTTGAAGGGATTTATAGGTTTAGTGAACAAATGCAATTTTGATACAATGCATTTACATTTCTCTAAGAAATTTGACTTTCTACCACAAAGACGTTTTGATTAATCAATTCTCACGCAATCCAAGGATCAGCTGCCTCGCTGATGGGCTCACGGAGTAAATGTGAGCAAGGCAACTTCATTCGGCAGATACATTTCTAGCAAAATCCCAAATATATTTGCTCCTCACCTTATACCAATCCTTTTTTGTTTTGTTTTGTTTTTTAATCAATACTCTAGAAGTCATTGTGGATGCAAAGAAAACAAATAGAGCAAAATAATAAACACGTAGAGGACAGGCTGCTCGGACAACTGTCAACTGGTCTGCTCTGTGACCTGACCATGTGCATGATGACCTTATTGCAAGACGGTCCAGCACAGGGTTGTAATATAATATATCCCCTATCCCCTATCTTAGGAAGCAGAATAAAAACTGATTTGGGAGGTGATGGCTGATGATGTGCTGAGTGCCATCAGAGGATGGGTGAGAGGATGGTGAGAACATCGATAGGGTAAAACCTGGTTACGTGCATGAGCAAAGGACACCCAACTCACGCTTTGAAGCAAACAGAGCAATAAAACTTCAGCATTAAACAGCCCCTTCATTGTCTTTACACAGAGCACATACACCCGCAGTTTGTTCTCTGCCTATACATGCCAGAGGCGAGTACTGCTTCTTCCTATAAGCCTGTGTAACACCAGCTCTAAATTGATTAGCTCCTCTGGATACTCTCGTAACACAAATAGTACCGACTCAACACAGTTTGTACCTTTCCCAGTATAATTAATCCTCATTAGCAACCTCCCTGCTGTTATCAGCTGATCATTTGCTCTAAGCAATATAAGACAAGTCGATGATGAGGGGTAAGCAGGGTTTGCAGGTTAGTTCAGGAAGGGCATTGAGGGCAAAGCAGAAGAAAAAGAGAGCCTTTGTGTGTGCCCGTGGCATCAACATGAGTTACAATTTCTGGCAAAGAACGGAGGGAACAGAAGGAAAAAAGATAGAAGGGGGACAACCATACAATGTACAAGGAGAGGCAGAAGGAGCGAGGTTTGTTTAGCCTAGAAGAGAGATGGCTGAAGATGGGGTGAAATCTAATTGCTGCCTTCAACTACCTAAGGAGAGATTAGAGGAGATAGCACCAGAAGTTCACAGAAAAAGGGCATGAGGCAGCAGACCCAGGGTGCAGCAAAGGAAATCCTGATTAGATATAAGATTCTTTTTTTATTACTTTTTTTTTTTTTTTCTTTTTAACATAAGGGTGGCCAAGCACTGGACCACTGGCCCAGAGGATCAACGAGATCTCCATCCTTAAGTGGAATTCACAACTTGACTGGGCAAAGTCTTGAGCAAAGGCCTGATCCCACTCTGAAGCTGGCCTTGCTTTGAGCGAGGGATCAGACCAGGGTCCCTTCCAACCCAACTCATCCCACGTTCCGTGCCTAGACTCAAAATTTTGGTGTACAACTGCCATATTCACCTGCAAGTAACGAAAGGAAGGTGAGTTGCTCCTGTTTTCTGAGGGTACGAGAGCTCACGTGGAGGGCACCGCAGAGCTCAGCAAGCGACGGCGGGGCAGCCGCTGCCGTCTGTCAGCGCTGCCACCGAAACCATCCATCTGGCACCCGACAGCAACCGCTTCTGAGCGGTCTCAGCCCCCAGTGCCAGGCGCAGAGCCACGGCCAAAGGTCTTGCACAAGAATGATTGGTTTTGAAGAGGAAAAGGGCCCCCACCAACCAGCACAAAATCGAAATAAAGCTGCAAAAGCAGCTCCAGTAAATGTTTAACATGGAGTAAAGTTAAGAACAAAACCAACAAAGGTCACAGATGATGAGCGTAGTTTATCTGCTTCAGATTTCTTCGTTCTGTGCAGACAAACATGCTGGATTTCTGTTTCCTCCACGTTCTTTTATTGCATTTTTGAAGCAGCACATTTACACAGTCTCATGTTGCCTATGATGACAAGTAAACTGGCAAAGATATTTTCAATCCTGCTCAATAGAAAAAAAAGCTTCATGTACAGGACCAGACTGCCCTGGGGGCACTCAGACTATGAGAAGTTTAGTAAATAGTTTATGCAGACACTTGCACTGTGTAAATGTTTGCATTATGCAAATATTTATTGCAGTTAAAAATTGATAAAATCAATTTAAAGTTTCTCCATATTCCAGTGCTAAGGGTTTCCAAGATCATCTTGTATTCAGGGTAAATACCATATTGTGAACAAACATAAGTGAGCATCAGAAGGTCAAGAAAACAAGACGAGAGCAGGCAAGGAAGTGAGGGCTCAGGCAACTGCTGTAAAAAGTCAGAGAAGTAACAAAAACTGAGCTTTAGAGAAGGAGGAATTTTATCAACAACCTCTGAAAGTTTACAAAGCTCAATCCTGTGTGTACAGGTGTGTGTACAAGTGTACAAAGCTCAATCCTGCAGATCCCCTGACACGGTACAAAAACAGTGAAAAGTGAAACACAGTTATGGTTAATATTAAAATTTAACATAAGCCAAGAAAAGAGATAGAATATGAACACTGCTCTTGAAAAATTCTAGTGCATTTATTTTTGTGTCAGAGAAAGGTATTTGTCAACAGATGCTTTTTTGCACTTCATCAAGATTACAAGCATCTGCTATTTCCTGAACTTGGTTTACTGAACAACACAGCTCATTACTAATGAAGATGAAATTCAAATGTCATCTGAAGAAGCAATTAAAGAAATAATTGCATTTTTTCCTACCTCAAAAATGTTATTGTATTAAGCTCACGCTTGCTTGTCCTCAGGCACAGACTTCCTAGTGATTTACAGATGATTTTAAAGTCTGAGCCATAATTGTTAATGCTGTGAACTAGTTATAACCTCAGTTTAAAAAGCCTATTAATTTTTGGAAAAAACACAAGAAACTGCAGGCACAAATCATGATCATTTCACCTTTTCAACAGCATATTCAAAATTAGCTCGATTAGAGCAAAATGACTATAAGTCAGCTGATACACCGGAAGGAAGGGATGCCATCCAAAGGGACCTGGACAGCCTTGAACAGTGGGCCCACGACAACCCGATGAGGTTCAACAAGGCCAAGTGCAAGGTGTTGCACTTGGGACGGGGCAACCCCAGACGCGTGTGTGGACTGGGAGAAGAATTCATTGAGAGCAGCCCTGCGGAGAAGGACTTGGGGGTCGGGCCTGATGGACGAGAGCCTTGACACGAGCCAGCCGTGTGCGCTTGCAGCCCGGAAGGCCAACTGTCTCCTGGGCTGCCTCAAGAGAGGGGTGGCCAGCGGGGCGAGGGGGGTGATCGTCCCCCTCTACTCTGCCCTCGTGAGGCCCCATCTGGAATACTGGGTGCAGGCCTGGGGTCCCCAGCACAAGAAGGATGCGGAGCTGCTGGAGCGGGTCCGGAGGAGGGC
>JAVKLA010000053.1:45588934-45614561 GCA_034782735.1 Sagittarius serpentarius | reverse complement strand
GGGGGGGGAGGCATATATTCTGTGCTGGATCCCAAAAGACACCGACATTTCACCAGTTTCACAACCACCAGTTAGAGACCCTGCCTTGTAATAACGTCTGCGTCGACGCACCAGAAACGTGCTGTAGTTCCACCAGATGTTCTTGCCTCTAAGTTTCTCCAGCTATTAAATTCAAACTAAAAATACCCCAAATTTAGATCCCTGTCTATCCTCCTATTTCTTTATTTCCAGCCCCGTCTCAGAGACCACAAAACCGCATTGTTCACTGCATAACCTCAGCTTTATCTCTGTCGACCTAAACATCCAAGCTGCAGTATACATGTAAACATTACTGTGTACCTTGACTACTGCAAATTCTTCCTCCCATTCAAGTTTACTGGGGAAAACAAAGAACAGAAGATATTATTATTATAATTACATCGCAGGAGCTTCTTCACAGCAGCCATATTTTGTAAGTGCACATTTCTGTGGTTTTGCTCTACTATCTCTATATTACCATTGATCTCTGCCTCCATACTGCAAAAACTCCAACCTTACCAGTCTTTTTTTTCTTCAAAACGCTTTCCGTAGTGCCTGTATTATATGCAGAAATGTTACCATGTCAATAGGCCACTTCATGACATCCCCTTGAAGCCCACCTTTATCCAACACCCGTACCTGAGATGATGGCCACGCAGATGGTGGACTCTACAACAGTTGTCTATTAAGCTGATCTAACAGTTGCACTATGCTTTCCCCATCTGTTCGCAAATCCATTTATTGGATCTTGGCCTAGTTCTTTGAAATAAAGATAATTTAGCTGCAAGTGTTTGTAACACCTAGAAAAACTCGATTCTCATCCTTCACTGGTGGTCCTGAAACGCTCCTGGAGTTCATAGCAGTAAAGTTGTCTGCTTCATGCCAGGCAGGAGGAGACAATAGCACAGAGCAGAAGCAAATAAAGCTCACACATCACAAACCATCTAACTTTGCAGCAGAAGGAGGAATATATCAACCCCTCTCTTTTCCTTGCACACAATGAATCCTTACAATCTTTGGCCAAGAACCCTTGCAAACAGTCTTACCCTACACGAATTGCCTCAGCATCACCCAAAACTCAACACCCTGCCAGGTGAAAGTAAGGAGAAAATAGATTATTGAGATGATCAGAGAGAACCATCGAAGGCTAATGATGAAAGATCTCCAGAGCCAGACAGGTCCCATCAAGGTCTACCACTGGAAAAATAAAATTAAAAAAACAAAAAAAAACCAAAAAACCCACAACTCATTGCATTAGATGATCCAGCCTGATTTCAGGTAATATATAAAACAAACACTATAACCTATGCCTAAGTAAAGTATAGCTTCTAGGAAAAAAAAATAATGGTTCTAAATATACTCAGGATTAAAAAGAAAAAAACTATGTCATTTAATTTTTTTTTTCTTAATCTGTGTCCAGGTTCCAGTTTGCATTTATCAAACTTTATCTCCAATCATTACGTTTTTGTTTAGTTTTCTAGGGAGGGGGGTAAGGGCAGAATCCTTTATTATCTAAATTCATCATCCCATTCTGGAAGGTTACAGAGCCTCTTTTTTAAAAATAGCATGTTGGACTACTTAAATTCTGCTTAGAAATTGAAAATATAACAAATTGTGTGCAAGATTCTAGTTTAACAATTTCTGCTTGTATCATCTGTATTTATATGTGCAAGATTTCCCAACTCATATTAGGGCAAAATACAACCAGTGTAATTTTAACAGAAAAGACTCTACACATATTCGGTCTATGCAGAACATAAAATATATCTAGACAAATTTCTTCAAGATCTTGCTAGCTCAAAGGCTTAACAATCTAACCAAAAAAATTTTTTTAAAAACAAATGAGCTATTTTAGACCATTTCAAGACTTCTGATTCTACCAATTTGAATCCATTTTTCAATCTTTCCACTCATTATTCTGCCCTCCCTTCTGTTTCAAAAGTTGACTGTGATTCATACTCAGTTGCAAAGTGCACACAAGGTTTGTCAGATGATTTTTCAGCACTTTCCCAAAACTAGAAATATTTAATTAATCAAAAATGTATCTTAAGTACATGTACAAGCATTTAAATTGCAGTACACCACACCTGTGTACTTTGTAAATACGGCATCGTAATTAAAATTTTTAAAGCACATGCTCAGAATTGACAGACAAGTCAATATTCTCCTCCACTTGAAGAACACTTTACTTTGACAAGCTTTCAAGTTACCAGTCCTACATTTAAACGCAGGCAAAAAGCGTTCGTTGGTGGGACGCGTGTTGTATTGCAAATGAAATGGAGTTGAGCTGACAACTTAACCTTCCAGCCAGCAGGAATCCAAAATAAATGGAGTTTAAGGTCATCCTCATGGAGCAGAGGGCCATCACCCTGCTGCACTTTGCTAAGACATATGCAAAACCCCAAGTGTCTACAACTCAAGTAAAATCAGCAGCAGCAATCCTTTCCCCTTTCCAAAGCTACGCATGAAGCTGCTGCCCAATTCTTCCTAACCAGAGCACCACAAAATACTCCATTCGAACCCTCAAGAAGCATGTTTAATGTTTTCGCTGCAAGCCTGACCCCCTCCACCACCACTGATTTCTAGGCCAAACACAGAGCACAGTACCTGGTAGCAGCATTTACAGAAAAGCTCAAGCCCAAGATCAGTCAGTTTTGCAGCAAAAAAAAAGAAAAATGAAAATATTGAGACGTTCTATAAATAAATATCACAGCCTGACCCACTTTCCTAACAGGGATAGAAATAATTCCCTTTATTTCCTGCCTGACATTCAAAAATTTCTAAGCTACTACGTATCAGTGTTAACTGCTGGGAAATTTGTTCCAAAAAAAAAAAAAAAAAAAAGTAGTTAGAAAACAGCTTAGTGTGAAGGTTAACTTCCATTTGGTTCCGACCTGAAAAAAGGATTTTGACACAGATCCTCAGGTGTAGATCACTAAAATAGTAAAAGTATGTCCCAAGATCCAGACAGCGCTTTGTGAACCTACAGAATGACAATCTAACATTTTAAAGCAGGTTTCTGGCTGAAGCGGCACAGAGAAGGTCATGCAAAGAGTAGGGAATCAAAGAGGAATCCAGGCTGGAACGTGTGTTTGGAGCAGCCTGGGTTTATTTACATCGATTTGTTGCTGCAACAGTTTTTACTGAACATTCCCAAGAGCTCCTATACGCAATAAAATGCAACATGTGGCACAGTTTTTTCTTCTGCTTCTTGATACCAGTGACATATCCGTGTAGCATGTGACAACTAAGCACCCAAAAAAACAACTTGGAAGAAAATAATGTATTTATTAATGAAACACATTTTCAGACATGATAGTAATCTAATTATATCTTAATAAACATGCTAATAAGGAAACTGTTCTCAAGGATCCCAAGTAGTGCGATTAATATAACATCCATAGGAGCCCTCATAAGCATCGAATAGTAAACTTGAGAGAATGAGGAAAGTGTGGTCCCCTAGAAATAAAGTATGTAAGTTTATATCATATGAGGATATCCTGTCTGTCCCAAAAATGTCCTTCTCCTCGTGTGTATTGCCGGAAAGAATGAAACGCATGTAAATATTACTTGGCTTTAAGGAGGGGACAGAGAAGAAATTAATTGAGGGGAGATGGAGAAGTCTGCAGAGCGCCAATAATAAAAATAACCCAACCTTTTCAATCAGTACCGCCTTCTAAAATCTGATGAAAATATTCCATTTCGTACCTCATTTCAGTGAATTCTGCTCCCAGACATATCCCCTCCAGCCACATGAGCTCCCTTCCCTAATAGCCACTCCAGCACGTACACCTGAAAGATTATGAATGGTCATTCGAGCAGGGACTACGACCGCTGGCTCACGGAGCTGAACCCAGCTCATTGTTGATTCTTGACCGCCGAGCCCGGTTTTGTTTCCAGCTCTACTCCCCTCCCACCGAACATCTTTCAGTACCTGCAGAAGCCACTGGAGATGAGCACTACCTCCATAACACAAATAAGCAACATTTAACTTCAGACTGCCAATATCCAGGAGAAAGAAAGATGGGAACAAAAAGCTCTCTCTTCTAACTTCTGTTTTTACAGGGACTTCTCATTTCCATATACATATTGGTACAGAATTGTCATCATCTTCCACAAACCCCTAGCATACCAGTCCTTCTTCCCTCCCCTTATATTTTCTAGTTCAAGCCAGCTGTTCCTCTATCCCATGGACTGTTGCACTAAATTCTTAATCACAGCAAGAGAAAAACGATTTGTAACCCCTTGCAGAAAAGCATGAGTGGTATTTTCCCCAAATGACTCATTTTTAATGAAAGCAATTTCACACCAAGTAGAAAAAAAAAAAAGGAGCTAAATATTGAATACTTTAAGTATTTAATCAAGGCAGATGTACACAGTTAGCTTCCTTAAGTAGCTTCCCTTTGTGATATAGAACAAAACTCAAAAATAAAGAGTAATCCAGATGACTCGAATTTAGGCAGGACTACATTTACATACTAAAAATGCAAATACCGAGCGCTCGTAGAGCTACGAGTTCTCACTCCTCTTGTGCTTCTGCTGCAGCAGTACGCTGGGCTCATCTCCTCAATACGCCCCCAAACACAGTCACACTGCTGCCGAAATAGGTTACATACCAACTTGAAAAAAATCTGGCATTAAGATGGTAATCAAAGGGCAAAAAAGAGTATATTGAACTTTAAGGCTCCTCAAGAATTTATTTGCTACCAAAACGCAACTCTAGCACACCTATTTATTAACACCAACCTGTACTTTCAAGTCAGCACCAGAAATGCCGATGCTTAAGGTCAGCGCAATACAGCCATACGTTCGGCAAGCATAAAAATCCACCTATGCAAACCCTCCAGTGCGCAGACTTTTATTAGGGGAAGTTAAATGGCTGGTAAAATCCCTCTGAAAGAGTCAGCAAATTTGATCAACTCTATGAACGCTCTAAAAATCCCTCATTTAGTTGCCACCGTGAGGAAATACAGGTTTTGATATGATGCTGTTCACGCCTATGAGATGGGAAGTCACCTGTACCGGTCTACACTCGCATACACAGCCAGTATCCCGGCTCAGAGAATGGAAAAAAGGCCAGACTTCACGTAGATTTGGTTAAATCATCTTAATCTTTTAAATGAAAACTTTCTACTGCCGGCACAGACTGGTTTAACTACACTCAGCTTACTCAACTAGCTAGCCTAAGCTTCTCCACCAACTTCTTGCAAGAATGAAGTAAACGCACACCACTCAAACCACCACAACCTCTATTTAAGAGCCTGAGAAAATAAACCAAATGTAAAAGACATCCAGTAACTCAACAGCTCTGAACTCAAGCAGGTGAAGAGTTGGAGAGATTTTCAAATACTGGAGCATGTTTGTTGGCCTTGCTGTGACCAGCAAGTATAAACCGCTTCAGAAAAGGGGTGAGTTTAGCCACTATAAACTGCTACACTTTATTAAATGCATCTGCACAATGAAATTTACAGTCTGTATCAGATATTTCCTAACCCACCAAGACAGATTCTTGGCTATTAAAACACCAAGCCTTGATTCCTTACTGGGATGGAAGAAGCAGCAAGAAAACTTACTTAAAAAAAAAACAAACAACATCCAAAGAATAGACTTTAAGTACATTTTAATCAAGCAAAGACTATGAGAAACCATTTTATTTTTTGAATAAAAGTTGAAAATTTGGAAACAATGCACAATACAATTTGGCACAATACAGAATTTATGGTTTGTGTCAATGCAGCCGTAGCAACAGACTCACTACGGTATCTTTATAATCCAAGATCTGTTAGCATTTCTTTATACAGTAAGTAGCTCTTGAGTGTTTGTCTGTGAAATAGCTCGGCGGTGCAGGGAAGGTCACAACCACCAGCCTACTGATTTCTCAGTTGCAGAGGCGGATATGCATACATGTAAGGGAGCATCTAATGTACAGCTCTCTTGATAATCACTACGGAGCAAAGAAATCCTCCCCACAAAAAAGAAAAAAAAAAAAACCACAACACAAATCCAACAGACAAACTATTTGACCAACACTGGGGTTAGTCTAGAAAATAACGCAATCATGAGCGTCCTTTGAGCGCAGGAGTCAGGGCGGGCGCTGCGGAGGGGCAGGTCTGCAGAGCTTGTAGCCACCCAGCAAAGAGCCAAATTCCCTGAGGGAAGGCGTAGCCGCAAAAATCATTGCTTCCATCTCCATGTTTGCCATATGCACCTTTCCTATTGCCTCCAAAATGACTTAGAAAGGAGTTATTCTTGGACAGTAGCAGGGGAAAAAAAAAAAAAAAAAATGAAATTCCATCTGCTCCCAACAGATTTGTAACAACAAAAACAAAGACGGAGGCTCAACACTGCTTATGCAAAGTTTTGAAATAACCCCTCACTTCACTACCAAGCTGAGCATGATTTACAGGCCACCTGTAAACCAACCATATAAAAAAAAAAATCCCACCTCCTTATTTAGGATTCAGTATCATGAATTCTTTCCTCACTCCAGTGACATCCATAGGAAAAGCATGTTTGCACTAACAAGGAGTTTTGCACAAGATTCACATTAGCTTATTAAGAAAAACAGGAAAGAAAAAGATTTTGCTTCGTTCCAGTTTCCCAGTTAGCTTCTTACATTTTCATTTAGTTACCTCTATTCATAAACAAGGTATCTTAAAACATTATTTACAAGAGAAACACCGACCATCTACGGTAAGCACCCTTAAGCTCTGTAAGAAAAAATTCATTCCTGCCTTAAAATTGCTGAAACTAAGATGTGATACTTCAATGCACCCTATAAGGATTAGCAGAACCACTTCTACGGAGTCCTCTGGAGCAGAAACCAATAATCCACTTCACGTCAAGTGCTTCCCTCCGGCACATTCAAACACTGCTGCATTGTCTGTGCGGCCGCGCTCTGCGTCCGTGGGAAGGATTTGAAGGTGTTGATGTGACTTATGAGTCTACAAGGCTGTTTTCCTCTTAACTGTACTTTTATTCCTGGCCCAAAGCAGCTCTTTGCCCTGCTGTCAGGCTGATGAATGCTCACAGGCATAGCACTGAGGGCAATCTTGGTGTCTTAGTACTCATTTCTGCTATTTAACACAATAAATACCAAACTTCAGGTTATTAATAGGAGAAAATTTCAAGCTGAATGCTTCTCAGACCTAACCACAGATGTATCAATGCATCACAAGGTCAGTTACTTCCTCTCATCTCCTGTGCTTTAAATTAATCTGTCAGAGATAATTTATAGAACAAGGAATAAGAAGGGAAGCAATGATGGTAATAAATTCCTCTGACACATGAAAAATACAAAGGTACCAGTCACTGGACAACAGTTTTCAGGAACCATTTTGTTCTCATGTTAAAATTATCTATGCAAAGGTATAAATAAAAACTCATGCTGCTGGAGTCTTTTCCAGTTTAAAGGCAGCCGGACACATTCAACAGACTTGCAGCCACTGCTGACACAGTGGAGAAGTTTCATAGTGGACTCTACAGACTTCTTTTAGCTATGAGCTTCAAAAGATTCACATGCAGCAGTTTCAAAGACAAAAACGACAGTTGCACAATGTTTCCTCAGAAATCTTAAAACTCATAAATCTAATTTCAGAGCCCCTTCAAGCATCCCAAGTCTCAGGACCACAGAGCACTTGAATGGGTGGGGTTCCCATAGCCCTGGTCACGTCAGAGCCCTTTTATACTTGAATACACAACGCTGCAATCTCAAAAAGCAAACGTGATTCACAGGAAAGCAGAGAGAAAGGTGGTGCCCAGCTCTCAGGAGCGTCACCGCCCAGGATGAGCTCTGGGACAAAGGACAGCCATCATGGCAGACCGCCACAAGGACAAGCAAGACGAGGATGGAGAGACACCCAACCTGTTTTGCCCCTTCATCCCGCCTGCAGAAACAGATGCTTTCCTGCCTGCCAAGAGCTCTGCGGTACTATTTTGAGCTTTTTGCATCTCATTATTTAATTTACTTATTAAAGCCTGATTCGGGCAAAGGGAGACAAAACTTGCTTAAAGCATTTGGGGTTTATTTAGATTAAGCCAGGCTGCTCAGACTGGCTCGTAGTCAAATTGTTCCACCAATTACAATCTCTATTTTAGAGAAAGTGGAAGTATTCAATTAGATTCTCCAGCTGCATAACTCTTTACTTAGGGGGTGCGTTTCTCATCTCAGCAAGCTTAACAAGCAGAGTTTGAAGCACCCGGCAATTCTCAAACTGTGAAATGAATTCCCCAGGAAATAAGTCAACTTAAATTTCAGCTATAAAATTAAAGCACATTAACTGTTCACCATTAGTTAAATATTACAGGTGAGAAAGCACCAGCTGCCCTAGGTACGGCATGCCCCAGCACTGCCACCCACTTCAAATGGAGGTTAATGGGCAGTAACACCACAAAAGCATTTAAACCCTTGCCATCAACTACATAAATTACATGATTTTCTTTTTTTTTTTTCCTCTTCTCCTAAATGACTATCTGAAAGGGCAGGTATTTTAAAAACAGAAAAAGCAAGAACTGATACATACTGAATGCTCAGCACTTTTAAGAGCCGGGCCATTAATTTAGAAGCTTAACTTGAGCCACCACTGTTTTTGTGGTCAACAGTTTTAACACAGAATCCAAAAGTGTTTCATGAACAGCAAACATACGAAATCCTTGAAAGCAGACAGGGCTCTTCAGCCAAAGACAATTATTAAACTAACCTATCCAATGCAGGACAGGACCTTTCAACAACAGCCCCTTCTAACATCAGAGAGCAAACAGAACATTTTTACAGAGTTCATACAAAATTTGAGTTAAACGTAGCAGAGTTTGGTGTTGCTTCTGAACTCAAATGAATTTAGTTATTATTTGCATGACAGGTTTCTTACCTCAGTAAGACAGAGGATTTCGTACTGTTAATGTTGTTTGGCATAATAATCAATAACTAATTCATGCACAGAGAACGGGTGATAAAAGTCACAGCTGATTCATTTATTACAGGTTTGGTTCAGAGTTGTCTTTTGCCTGTGATCCTCACCACTCTATACTGAACTGAAAAGCAGATGTTTTCCCATGGCTTTTTGTCCTCTTTTCTCTGGAGACAGAATTACTTCTACATGAGCAGTGCCATGACTTGTCAACAAGCATGTATTATTCTGCCAAACGAGCCTTAATACTCCAAAAACCTCATCCACCCACTAATTTGCTGCAGAGCATTTAGTATCCTGCCTATCCTGGTCACATTTCCACATTTGCCAAACACGGGTGCATTGGCAAGAGGAGTATTTTATGAAAGTCTCAGCATAGTGAAGCATTACATAAAAATTACATGTTAGTGCAAAACCATTGCAAGGTTACTAACAATATAATTTCAGAATTGTATTAAAAATAATCACTTTTTTGACCCAAAGAGGAAGATTACAACAAATGAAAAATCATTTACGTACATAAATCTGGGGGAAAAAAAAGAGTAATTTCCAAATATGTCTTACTGAAATTTTACATAAAAATTGTAACGTCATCACTGTTGCACAGGTTTCACCAGTCCTCACCAATAATATAACTTCCCACGTGAGATTTTTAGTTGAATTTTCCAAATCATTTAAACCTAAAATGATTGAAGTTAATGTTTCAATTCTACAAGCACTTAAGCACATGAAGTTTATCACAGGAACAGTAACTACAGGTACTGTTGGGTCCATCACACAAGTGACCAAAACTGAGAGAACACGATTTCCAGCAGAAAGCTGGAAACACAAAACCTTGCACTTCAAAAAAACCCAAAAACAAATAAACAAAAAAAACCCCACCAAACATTACAACATTGCAAGCAATAAAAAAAAATTAAGACTTCCTGCAAATTCATTTTATGTACAGAAGAGCACCTGAGACCTCTTGTGAGGCTCCCCAAAAGGTCAGGCTTCCTCAAACAGTGGTTTGGGGGTTAACTTCAGCTCCGGATGGAAAGCACAGGGTGAGAACACCCAGCCTGCTCTACTGTCAGAAGTTCACCATGCTAAACAACGCTGAGCGATAACATAAACACAGTATTTTGCTTTAATTGTTTCCATTCGAGGCTGCTGTTCTATATTAAGAGTGTTACGGCCTTTATACAACTTTTCACATAGTTAAATTTTAATATAAAAATATTTTTTCCATTTGGGAAAACACGGACACAGTAATAATCAGGAAAAAAAGTATCTGTATCTGCTCCCAGTCTAAGCTGTAAGCTGCAGAGCAATGTGTAAAAAAAAAAAAAAAAAAAAAAAGGACTTCTAATGGGACTTCTAATACAATTTAATAGGTTTTAAAAGAGAAGACTGCATGACGAAGTGTTCTGCAATTACTGGCTTCCAGTTTGTAATGCGTCTGAGTAGATGTCACTGGGCTGTACAGCGAGCGATGCACAAGATCACCAAAGGACTGGTGCTGAAGTAAATGATCAAATTCTCCAGGTTAAACATTCGGACTTGTTTCATTTCAAAACCAGTTATTTGTTCCATTTTTCCAAATCATGGGACAAGCGTTACATGCTTGGCAAAGTACACCTTCAGTAATTGAAATAATAGTTTATGTTTAGCACCCGTGAAGCACTGCTGCGTGAATCCTACCAGTTTCTTATGCTGTTAAGAAACAGCTGCAGGCAAGCGCATTTGCTCATCAATAGACATAAAGAACTTCAGCATAAATGACAACCAGACCCCCTAAAAATAACAGCAGAAGAATCCTCTTTGCCAACAGCTGATTAAAAGAAAAAAATATCTGATCAGAGGGTGATGATATTACCCAGGAGATGCTCTTACCAGTGTTTTGAACCAACCAAAATATCATTTTCCCTCCTTCTCCTCACTGCCTTTTTACTTTGTCTTTCGAAATGCATCATGCTGACAAATAACGACCAAAGACCAATTACTGTTTCTCGGTCTTTTCTGTATAACTTCATCTTAATAGGCTCTTTCTGCAAACCACCGCGAGCGTAACGCCACACTGCACAATGCCATTTCATCCTCATTCTGTCATGTTATTCACCCTACTTTTCCAAGATGATAGTGCGATCTCTCTATCTAGGCTCCCCAATGATGTCATAACTGATGTAATCAGTGCACATCTGTGCATTCTACCCAGGTCACGAATGAAAATATTAAATCAGGTTCCAGCTCCAATTTCTTACCAAAGGCTCCCCTTTTAAACTCGGACCTGTTTAACACCTCATCAACTGCTGTCCTTTCACACTTATCATCTGAGAAGGACTGATTAATTTTATGTCAACAGAAATGACAGAACAGAAGATCAACTTGGTTGTCAGCTTACTCCAGTTTTCCTGGCTAACACACCAAAGGCTGAAAGTTCTTCATACGTCATGTAGCGTAGTCCAGATTCTCTATTTCAAAAATACTCCCGGTGACATTGGATCAAATGGGCTTCCAAAGTCCAGATAGCATTTATTTGTTACAGATGCCTTCGTACAAAGCAATGCTTAAAAAACATCCCCAACACACATATATAATTAGCACTCTTGCCAAAGATATATTTTGTTTAAAACAGCATCACTTACAAATGGCAAACCTACCTGGCAATTTCTGTCTGTCTCCAATCATTATTTCCGTTAATGTGCTCCAAAGCCTCATTTGCTCTCAAGGTCAGATTGATGAGTCTGTAGGTATACGTATTATCTTTCCTACAACTTTTCTTTTCTTTTTTTTTTAAATAGACACTGCACATCACTATTCCACAGTCCAAAGACTCAACTAATGTTGCTTTCTATGACCAGCTCTTCACCCTCACTATTTTTAAAACTGCTCTTTAAAGATTATGAATACACCTGCCCAAGGGCAAAATTCAATTATAATTACATGGTGAAGAGATTTAAAAAGTGAATTAAGGATACAGAGGATATAACACAACTTCAAAAAACCTAACCAAAGCATTAATATAAAAAAAGCAGCAATGAAAAAGGCAGAAAATTTTATTTGAACCAGTGAACATGAATCCCATCGGTACAAATAATCAAGACAACGTACAACATGGACTATTTTAAGGGGAACACAATCCAAATGTTATGACTAGGACTCCTACATACTCCCTCAGTACAAATAAGTAATACGATATGTATCCATATGTACCATGCTCTCATTTCCAGCGCTCATGATGAGCTCTGCAGTTTAACAGTCAGCTTGGGAAAGGACTCTGCGTTCTCCAGCACACTGGTGTGGAAAACAGCTCTCCAAGACCAGTTTTAGATCGACAGCTAAGACTCTGATTGGCATCAGAAGTCTGACAACACCCAACCCTCAGTCTACAAAGGGTTGCAAAGTACCTACTTGTACTGAATCAGTTAGGCATCAAAGCAGTTAACCAGTTCATGAATCAATCCTGTAATTCTATCTTGCATTAATTCACTTGGAGAGGGAAGAGTGCTACACCCTTCTGAATTGAAACTTCATTGAAAACAGGGGGAAGAAGTGAAGGTATAAACCACAACTGTGAAAACAAACAACAACAACAAAAAACCCAACCCAAAACAGACCAAGGGATGCACAGCAATTTCCTTTCCCCATTTTCAATCCTGTTGCAATTTGCTGCCATGAGTTTGCTATTGATATGACTGGGAAGCAAAGACGGCAGAGAAGCATGCTGTGTTTTCTTTGGCTTCGCCTGCACATGCTAAGCTCGTGAAAAAATATTTCTGAAGACAACCTGGAATAAGGCTGAAGGTGGCATATTGACACCACCTAAGTTTAGTCACCTAAAATACTCCGTGCCTATGTTAGCAGGATCATCTCCCATGCACTCTATGGATAGTGTTTCTCAAAAGGCAACTCCCAACAACATTTTACCTACATTTTTAGGTCCCAAGCAGGGTTTAATTTCAAAATACCACACGTGAGAAGTTTGGGTTTAGTTCACATGTAAGTGAATGTCTCAAACAGTATCAGCGCCAGAAAATGTGTCTTCAAGATATTTTATTGTATAATCAGTAAGACCTTTGCTAACAAGATTAGGATGAGATGATACACAAGATACTTCACATTATATGTATCAAAACTACTTTGGACAACTATTTCACAGTGCTGACCTGGTCTTCTTTCCTCCTTAGCTCCGTCACTTAAACAGGAGATTATATATTAAGGAACACCAAGTGACCTGCACAGTAATTATTTTAATTCCACACCTAGGTAATTGTACAGCTTTACCTACACTACAAGTGTTTTATACATAAGAGGCACAGAGGTAACTGCCATAAGAACACCCCAACAAGAAAATGTAGAAACTTACCACTCCTACTATTTTCACTCCACGAAGAAATTACAGCAACGCAAAACTAATTAGAGGCAAATTTTTCCAGAGTTTGTTTTTAAATATTTTGTTTATCTATTCAAGAGCTAACAATGAACACGTACAACCAAGGGAAAAAGCTTACAAGAACACTCTTAGCTACAGAGTGATTCCTACTCTAAGTCATTAGCAGAAAGGAGAATCTCTGTCAAAATGCCAGACAGTCACTGTAGAGAGAAAGATATATATGTTTGTGTGTGTCTATATATTTAACCCCATTAAAAGTATAGCTATCAGGGGGAGGTTATTTAATTGGAGATTAAAGGGAAAGCATCTTGTGCCAAATCACAGTCTTGACCTGCTGTTAATCTTTAGCCCATCACAAACCCATCAACAGCCCAGACTCCCAAAGGGCTTCTGATGCTCAGGCTGTTCATTAGGCACAGCACCTTGTACTACTCTTATCGCATGTGTAAATTAGGAGAACTTAAAAATTCTCCACAACACTTTCCGGTCTCAAAATGAGTGGTTTTTCTTCTTCAGATATCACAAAGATACCACAGAAGCCATTCATAGTGGTTTATCTCCTCCAATATCGATGGATACTGGCCTTCATCCAGCCTACTCTTAAGTTTACAGTGTGAATTTGTTGCTTCTGGCCACACCATTCACAAAATCATTATGCTACAAGACAGTACAGGAATCAGCAATTCCAGTTGTGTCTACAGCATCCTATAAGTCTTCCTAAAACTGAACAGTAAGATTTCCTTCAGTGAATGGCAGGAGTTCACTGATTATTTGACTTTGCTACAGAAAAGCAAGACGGCTTTGAGGATGCCGCTAAGCCTAGCCATGAAGTGCTCAGGCTTTTGCAAATTTGCTGATGTCCACGACTCCACCAAAACTTTAAATCAATAGGAAATGTATAAAAAAAATTAAAGTGTAAGCAGGAACCAATGGACACATAACACAGTCATCCCCCGCAGAATTTCTTCTTCAAATCCACAGGTAAAAGCAAGGAATCCCTTTCCAAGAGCTACCTTCTCTTGTTCTGCAGCCTTAATAGAGGAAAAAATAAATCTCTTTCAAGTAATGCTACAGAATCAGGGTCTGTGGAAAAGAGGGGGAAGCTCACTCCATACTACCATTTCCAAACTGCAGTGGGTCTGCAAAGCAACAGGGCAGAGCATCCTTCCCTCCTCCTCACACATGGTGTGAAAAAAAGATCTCAAATCCTTCTTCAAGAGATTACAGGAACACAGCTCCTTTCTGGAAGGCTGCATAAAGCCTGCGTGCAAAGAAAGATCTAGGGACTGAGAAGGAACACAAAGGTTAGAAGAAGATGGGAACAGCAAAAGTATTTGGGCCACAGCAGTTGTGCACGCCCTGAGTCCCAAGGCACAGCTTATGTTTTTAGCCCAGAACAAAAAAAAAGGAAAACCTCCCTCCACCTTCCCTGGCAGAACCTCCAACCCAGACATAGCGACTTGCTCTGGCGGATGCCGCTTGTTCTCCAGCACAGCAGGTCTGTGGACCAGCATCACCAGCACTCCGCCTCCTGCAAGATCTCACCAGCTTTGGTGAACCTTGTGGTAAAACACTGCTTACCATGGTTCACTGCTGGAGGAGGCCAAGCATACGATTTTGTAGGGTAAACCACTATACCTTATACCTTCATGTCTGCACTCACGTTTCACCACGTTTCTGTCCTAGCTGCCTTGAGATGCTAAAAGATCAGTGGGTTCCTAAAACCGGGAGTACAGCAAAGGATGTCAGCTTCAGCACGATGTCTCAACCTCATGCATACTCTTACACATACCCATCTTGTATTGAAAACAAGCAAACCTCAGGCACAAAAGATATTCTGATGCCTTGACCAGCTTTGATCAGATAACACGATTTTCACAGTGATGGTTTTTTTCTTTCAATTCCACATGACAAATTCCTGACAGCATTGAACAGAGAAATTAAAATCACATTTAAACTTCCACCACTTTTAACACACAATATCCTTTTTCATAAGCCTCGGTGAAGATGATTTAGGCGTATTTATAGTAACATTAACCATATTTCTTCCACAGGACAGTATTATTCTCAGAACAGACAATTTGAATAGCAGTTGCCACGCAGAACTGCCATTAAGATATGCTTCTAAACCTCCAAATTCCTGTGTAAATAGCGTCATCATCAGAACACCTTCAAAACACAAATAACTTGTCCTTGTTTCATAGACAGGGAAACCGAACCGAGATCAGAAACTTCTCTTTGATTCCGAAAGTCGTGTGCTCATGTATTCTCAAGGGAATCACGCCTGATGAATGCTAAGACGACACCCCAAACTTTTTCAAGGTAAAACACAGATTAAACTGATATGGTGGCACTTAAGAGTTTTGGCAGAACTGAAGGGGACGGCGGGGGGTGAGGGGGAAGCAATGCTGGCTGTGATACCATCCTTTTCTTTCAGAGGAGACACTCCCACAACTGACAGCAACATAAAACCTGAGTATCTTTGATTAAGACATTACCAAGAAAAGTGGACAAAGAAGAAAAGCTGCTCTCTACCTCCAACCTACCAGAACACATCACACCTCCTTTCCAGCTAGCATTAAGCAAGGAGAACCCGTATTTTCTTAACCATAAGCCTTGTTACAGCTCACGGTAACCAAAGCCCTGCAGAGATTTCAATTTGTACAGCCATTCACTATTCCTCAACACCCATGCTGGCACAAGCACACTGTTACAGATCTCCCTCTCCCATTTAGCTCTGGTCCATATCCTAAGTCCCGACACTGCCGTGTCTGCCAGCCGAGGATGCGTACAACCACCCAGCAACAGGGCTCAAAAGCAGAACTGGAGAACAGAAACCGGCCTGCTTCGGTGTCAACTTCAGGAACATTTCAGAAGAAATGACTTGTACACTTTGTAAAACCAACCAGCGTGCCAACCTTGGGCAGTTCTTCATTTATTTATTCCCTTCGCCTTTTCAGGCCTGAACCGCCCTTACCCCCTTTCTATTCTTAGGTGCCATTAGAAAAGTTACAGGCTATAAAGTCACTACAGCTTCTCCAGCTGGATCACACGTTCCTGTTGTCCACCAGAAATCCAAATCCCCATCCTTTCACATTCAAACACCAAACCTGCATAGAAATTATTATGATGCCATTCGCATTAGGGAATTATGCACGTATTGAGACCACATTTGCCTGCTGTCCCAGAAATCTTCAACAGTTCAGGCTACTGAAAAATAGCTGCAAGTGATCTAAGAATTACTATTTTAATGTTACTATGTTTTACACAGCTCTGAGTTTTCTTTGGGCTCAGCATATAAATTCAGATAAAACAAGCTAATAGAATATCAGCGATATCCACTAGGAAAAAAAAAAAAATAATTTATTTCCAGCAACATTAGAATGGATGTTTTAGAAAAAATGTGCACAGGCGGGAAGTCAAGTTCTGTTTTTGACTTTGAACCACTTCAACACCTCCTCAAAATGATTCATACTCCAAAAGTTGAAGGAGGGCATATTTAAACACCCATTACCATTCCCAAAATGAAAAACACTGACTTTAAAGAATCGCTGCAACCTGTGCTTGTGAGAAACAGACACCGACTGACCCGAATTTAAAGATCTGCCTGTTGTGTGTTGGAATGCAATAAATCAATCAGTTAACAAAAGTGTACTAACATACCTTCAAACAAGCAGGCAGCAACTACAAATAAATGCAACTGGAAATAGAGAGTGTATCTTGTATAACAATAAATTTAGTTCTAAATTTTTAATAAAAACAAAAGTAACTGACCGAACAATTATGCCTGTTCCTAATCTCCATTTAAGGGGGGGGGAGGGGGAATAATCACATGACCATCAGTGACCTCAAAAGTAATTATTTCCCAGTATATTATTTGGAATTCAACACTTCTCTTCCAGTGGACCAGCAACTTCGACGTCTGCTCTCAATTTGGATACAGTAGAATATTTTTTCTAACAGCACAGAAGTCGTTGATGGGAAATAACTCGGGCATTTTCCCTGATTTTTCTGTTGTAACGCTGACCTGCACAGTCAGCATTTTGGTCCCACACGACTTTGCATCTCAGTTCTTGCAATGGCTAGGAATTTTTTTCTTCGCATCACCTTTGCTGATTCCACACAAGATCAAAGTATGTAACAAAAGTAGACGTTGGAGATACTAAGCTCTGAAATTGCTATAAAATTCATGTGACACTCTCCACTCTGCATTAATAGGGTATCGGTCGTGTACATTAATCATTAAACAGGCAGGTGCAAAACTTTGGCAGGAAACGTACTGCACATTGCTACAAAAAACCTTCTCACAGCCGTCTAGAAAAGTTTCTTTTAGAAGAACTCAAACATGTCCTCCATCGTAACACAGAATGAAATCCAAAAATTGTGCACAGGGTGAACCTCAATCATAGATTTTCTCCAGATAAGGCAATTACATGAAAAATATCTCACAACAGTGCCACAATACCAACACTTCAAGCATTACAAAACTGTGAAAGGAAGGATATAATGACACATGCACAAAGACATTGAGAGAAAAAAAAAAAAAAAAAAACAAAACCCACTCAATACACAGCTATACATTATACCAGCAGCAGCTCACCAAAGCTAAACCCACTGGAGGTGTAATTTTTTTTTTCACAGCAACACTAATGACTGAAAAACAGCAGGGATGAAAACTACCGCAGCTTTAAAAGCAAAGTAATTGAAGACACAGTTATTCTTTCACTTCACAATGAAATGATATTAAACCAAATGTAAATTTTCTGAATGGAAAAATAGTTCTCACCTTCCGTATTTGAGTTCATAAAAGGAGTTTACAAAAAATGCTAATTCATCTATGCCAAGCTTCTTAGACTTTGAGTAGACAAGCACCACCTTGGAGATGGGTATTAAGTTTTCATGCCGTACAAACACTGACTAATAAGAAAGTCTTCAAAGGGGTGTTTTCCTAACATAGCCTTTCTTATTGTGTGTCCTTTCAGATTACAGAAACTAGCAAAGAAAAAAAACAAGGTTTCTGAAAAACAGGAAATAGAGAAGGCAAATAATAGAAAAACTGGGATCTTCACAGCCGTGTTTGTATGTCCTGCATTAGCCTCTACAGAAAGCTCAGTGGCACTGGCTAATGGTAAAAGACGTTACAGATAATTTTCGCCCGTAACAGGACATGTAACACTAACTACACGAAGCAACCACCCCTATTTGAGTTTTTGCGACATGCAATAAGCACACGAGGTAAGTGTTGTACACAAAACAACGCTATTTCTTGTGCAGCTACAAGCTCAGCCGGCATGGCAGGGAAAAAAGGGTAGTTTACACGTTGGAAAACCCTTGGTTCAAATGCCCAGACCCCGACCGCTAGCATGATCTCCCTTAAACCAGCTTAATTGCGCTTCTGCATTTTCAGAGAACTGAAAATTCTGAATCTGATTATACTGCAGGAAACCTGTTTTACCAAATTAAGCCACAATCAGTACCAGGAACCTTAACTAGATCCTGGGGTGCCCTAGAAGTATTTCATACAATCTGATTTAGAGATCAGCTGCCCTCCTTTAGCAGGAATATTGCTCAGCCAATCAGTAAAACATTTAAATTCTTCTTCATCACGCAAGATGCACTAAGGCTATTATCAGCCCAAAACACTGACTCCATTTTCTTTAAAACATTATTCTAAAAATCCCCCACTATTCTGATGTACCAAATTAAGCTTATCAGATTTTCACATGAAGACTGTTCTGTGTGCAATTAAGGTCTCTTACCAACCCAAACGATTTCATGACTCCGCAATCAGGACAGAGCCCTTCTGTTTTGAGAATCCCAAGGATTTCAGGTTCTACGAGCCAAAACCGTGCCCTGAATTGTATGCATGTAGGACATCCACCGAAACCCTCACAGCAACCTGTGTCTCTGTCAAATAAGTATTTATTTTAAGCAAAGGGAGGGAAAAGCATTAGTGACAGTCTCCAGCAGACTCTAAAAGAACTCCATGTGGATCTGCCACAAAAAAAGCAAGGGAACAAAAGCAGGAAACAAAAAGCAAATATCATTACTGGTTCAGTGTTTCAGTGACATTAAATGAGTATTTGATTCAAAGCCATGCACAAAAGCAAATTATCATCTCTGTTCTGTGCTGTAAAATCGATTATCAAATTTTCCAGCCCTGCTTTCAAGACACTGCAGTGGTTACACAGGCAGATGTTAGCACATGGCTATACAAGAACAGAGTCCCGTAAACAAATTGTTGTGGTCCTTCTTAGGGTGAATTTCAGTTTGTACCAGCTCATTCCTCCTCCACCAAAACCACTTTACCTGCAAAATCACGTAATTCTCAATCCCATCTTCTGCATTTTTTACTGCATCTTTTCACTACGTTTTAGAAGATGTGATTTAAGAGCTCCTAAAGAACTACTTGCTGAGAACATTCTGAGTGCAGGGGAAAAAACAAGGCTCTACCAGATCAAGAAGGTAATTCCAAGTGCTGTGCTTGGAACTTTAAATTGGAAAAAAAATTCTTCAAGGAAACTGGCTGTTTAAGCAAAGACCACCCAAGGGTATCATAAATTAATGCAATAATACAACAGTTTGGTCAGCAGCAGCATTATCTCAATATACAGAGGATTTTCAGCATGGATCTTTCATAGACACTTACGCTGGGCACAGTAAGCTCATGGTTTTAAATCTGATTGCTCATGAAAGCTTCAGAGGAACAAGCCAGGAAAGTGAAATCCGTCACAAGTTATTTAACTTTATCGGGACGCACGATAAAAGCATTGCTGGTCCTAGTTCTTTTGAAAGCTTAAAAAAAAAAAAAAAAAGCTGTTTCTGTGACAGTACTAACCTCAGTCATTTGTTGATATTTCAATAGAAGTCATTTAAGTTAAATGTAAATTCACTACGATGGTAACAAACACCCAGTTGGACATGAGCTTAATTTTGGATCCAATAATGAAAGAAGCAACTGGGACTGTGAAATAATGGAAAAATCTAGAGCAGTGTCAGACTTCTGCTAAGCTGACTCAGGCAGCTACTCGCGATATTCAAACAGACAGAGAAATGAGACAGAAATGTCTGTCATGTTGACCACTGCAGAAAAAGAGGTGTTTGCAATCAAGTTTGAGGCAGTGATATGTTCCTGGAACTGGCAGACAGAGGAACGTTATCTTCTCTCTATGTGCACCGTTCCCAGAGGTCTCAACAGTCAAACCAGCTTAGCAGGAAGACAGCAGCTGGATGCTACTTACTCCTCTCTCTCACAGGTTGAAATCATGAGCTGTTCAATAATTTCAATAACTAATGCTCCAACGGTGAAGTCATTTGATGTGCACGAAGCAGAGATGACAGGAAGGATCTAGCGTGCACTGCATTGTCTTACTGTTCTGAATTTTCTGCTATTGACTCCTTGCTATAAAGCAGACTGAAAAGTAATGGTAAGAAGTAAGCTTATTGCAAACATTAACAAAACCTCACGCAAGTCAAATATTTATGCTGGCCGTTCAGTGCAAGGCAAAAAGTGTAGAACATCTCAGATATTTCAGAAATACTGAATCATTTCACAGATTAATTTTTTGTTCTCGAGAGCCCCAGTAAAATATCAGGCCGTCCAATAAAACGGCGAGAGTAACAATAAAACAGTGAGAATTCAGATTACATATTAGCCATGAGTTTCTCACTCAGTGAACAGACTATTTAAATACATATATAGGTAGAAATATAGATATGCATATGTAGACAGGTATACACACACACCTCCTAGCAAAATTGTAAATCCAGAGTTGGAAAGAATGCCTCCAAGAACAAAATAAAAGCATACAAAGGTTCTTTTTTCCCCAGTGTATTCTTTAAAACTGATAATGCTTAAGTATCTCCTACTTGAATAGCTTATTCTTTCATTACCAGTGCACAACATTTGAGAGAGCCTCTCACACAGCAACATGGAAGAGAAAATCATTTTAAAGCACGATAATGTACTAATGAAAAGAGAGAAACAGAATGGGGATCAGGCACAAATGCAGCACCCAAATCTAATCTGAGCACTTAAACTGATTTGATTCAAAATGGCCAACATCCTTAGATATATTAAGTAGTTTCCTGACTTTCCTAAAGCTTTAAACTGCCTCAGGTTGCTTTTTAAAGACAATATTTTTGTATACTAGCTTTTGACCAAAAGTTCCCGTTTGTTTAAGAATGGGAACTGTGATAGTTCTTTGCCAGCTAGCAACTCGCTCAGGTTATGATTTACCCAAATCTGCTAGAGATGAAATTCCTCTTCACTGTAATATTCTTTGGCCAAGGACACTGTATTACCACTGACTCCTTAATAATGTTCAATCAGCAGCCCATAACTGCCTCCATTAAATTAATAAAAAGGTAGTTTAAAAGATACACTCTAATCTTTTTTTTTTCTCCAACTGTCATGTTGCATTGTTAAGTGCTGCTTAGCATTTTCCATCTCCCACCTCAAAAAAAAAAAAAAAAGTATTACCATGAAAGGAGAACCAGTGCCTTTACACACAAAAACCAGTTTTCTGGAATCATTTGGTATTTCATTATATAGTCAAAAATATAGTCTGTTCATATTTTCAGCTACAATCATACATCAAATTGCCCATCAGTGTGCCTATATACACAATTCACATACAATTACTGTTCCAGAAGCCAAGCACCATCCTGAATTTGTTAGTCCGATCCTCTACAATCTCTGACCAATAAATATGTAAAATAGCAGTCTTGTCTTAACCTGTGCTTTACCTCCCTCAGCAGCCCTTGTCGGGCAGCCGGCTGAAACAATTCAATTCAAGCAGGACAAGAGGTTGTGTCACTGAGCTACGGAAAGCGCTTTGAAGAGTCTGTGGTCTCAAAGCTTGCAGCATCCTTTTGATGGTACAACACCCAACGCTGCTGGCAAGTTCCCTCTCGAGTTTGGTGCTCCTGAGCGCCCACTACTCAAAAACGTTACCTCCAACGTGCTGCTGCAGCTCTGCGACTGGGAGATTTCTCACCCCTCCCCTGACAGCAGTAGTCCCCTCCTGCCCAGATGAAGGCAGCTTGAAGCCACTGGCCTGCAGCGGACTCCAGCCAGCACAGAAGCCCACTAGAGGTTTGTACAGAAATAGAACACACAAGCGCATCAGGCACGTCCTATATTTTCTATTTCAACTTCCCGTAAACCCAAGATCTTAGTCTTTATCTTTAAAGAACTCAAGTGGCTGGTTCCACATCTTAAAAGTCACCTGCAGTCCTACGTAACTCAATCGTCTACCCCCTCAGCCAGACCATGACTGATCTGTGTAGAGGTCAGTGTTTTCTCAGAAGCCGTTCCTACAACCAAGAACAATCACTAACAAAAACACATGCAGGTACACATCTGATAACGCCTTTTTCTTT
Source organism: Sagittarius serpentarius (assembly GCA_034782735.1). Classification (NCBI taxonomy): domain Eukaryota; kingdom Metazoa; phylum Chordata; class Aves; order Accipitriformes; family Sagittariidae; genus Sagittarius; species Sagittarius serpentarius. Next base: position 45,591,878 of record JAVKLA010000053.1, on the reverse strand, counting down.
TTAAGAAGTCACAGCAAACCACACAAGCTTAAAAACAAACCACACACATCGACATTAGAACTATAACGCACTGCACACGACCTCCTTTTTGCAGTTTGGGTGAAAAAAGAAAGAAAATGGTCCACCCCAGGTTTGTTACCTATATGTCTAACTGCAGTCTAAATAAACAGACTTTCCCAATGAAGAAGGCAAGTGGAATATTAGCGGACTGCAACACGAAGCTACGATGTTTGTTCTTTGCTGCTAACACAGGAAGACGTGAAAGATTAGTAGGTCGGTGAAGCACAAGCTGTTATCATGACAACCCCAGTGCTCAACATAAACAAAAAAGGCCACAAATATAGTCATCATATACATCTAGATAAGGACAGGAAGATTAACATGCCGAATTTAACTACATCTCTCAGTCAGGCAGATAAGCATGTGGAATATACCACACTTAGAAAATAATTTTCACCTGCCCTTCTACTTCCATTTGTACCTACAGCATCTAATAACATGTCAAGTCTGTTAAAGCCGAGCTCTTGACAACCACGCACCAAAAAAAAAAAAAAAAAAACCCACAGCAAAAAAACCCTGCAGTGCCATTTCTGACAGGAGACAGAGTAAACTCAAGGCATGTGAAAGTTGCGACTGCAAAGCTGTAAACATTGCTAAAAACACTTGTTTGCACTTTTCCCAGAGCTCAAAGTTTAAAAACATTACTGGAAACTTCAACTCACTAATAAACAAACAGCTAAATAAAACACCTAGTGAAAAAAAATATGCATTATATTTTCAGGTAAAATTTTAGACCAGAATTATATGTGAAAAAGAAACAAGAAGCTTTATCAAAACAGATAAGGGGCTAAAAAAAAAAAAAAAAGGGGCTGTTAGCAGTGGATATATACTAATTCTTTTTTTACTCAGCAGCACCAGTTTTGCAATTTAGAAGAACAGACTCTGCCTTTACTCAAATCTAGCCCCCTTAAAATGACCAACATCCTAAACCGCTCGAGGAAAGTAACAGGTAAGTGGCTATTTCACAATGCCCTTTCTCAACTAGAAGAAAATTCTTACCATGACAGTGGCAAAAAACATTAAAAAGGAAGCTTTTGACTTCCAGGGCTTCCCTAGCCTGTCATCGTTTCCACACAAAACCCCTTTCAAATTACCTGCATCACACACTCGTCTACAGACTATCAAAAAATACAAATAAAAAAATAGAAACCTCAACTCCTAAAGCACACAAAGTGTTTTTCCTCCACGAGTTCATCTTATACAGACAGTGCCCCTTCCCCCAAACCTACAGCAAGCATCATCAAAGGGTGGCTGGTACTCTCCGTAAGGAGCTCCCCGAGAATGCAATCGCTGCCTAGAATAATCATCCTTTTTCTCATTTCCTTCTTTTCCAAGAATCAGCTCTGCCCAGGGAATTCACCTAACACATGTAGACACACATGCTGGCTCTCTCACTGCCACAGCTGATAAAACCAAAGCAGGTAACCATCTTACAGAAATGCCTTCCACTGAAAATGCACATTTATACAGAAGCCAGGGTGCATTTTCCAGCCTATTCCCATGAAGATTTCCAGTTTCTCATCCTATGGGATAGACTTCAGACACACAACCCAACTGCGTATCCCATCGCCGCCAGAACTGGCCTCGGCGCTGCAGGCAACACGCCTTCCAGTATCGCACAGCCCAAAGATCACCTGCCTCCTGTGCAGACACCCGTCACCCCCGCAAACACACATACACACGTGGCCTGGACAAGTGCAGAGTCGGGGTGTCTCCAGCCCCCTGCCCAGAACCACCCTTTAGCCTTTTTTCTCTCAATAAAAATGCCCCTGCCCAGAGGCAGAACCCTCACACCACTCCCCCGTCCTGTTCGATCCCCTCCAGCTGCCCAGCTCTGGCCTTGTCCCCCAGCAAACCCGGGAGCTTCCTTCCACCAGGCTGTGATTCCCGCTGTCCCTCCCCAAGAGCCAGCACCACTCCTGCACATGCTCCTCTACCCCAAAAGCTGAGCCTCCCCACGTGCCAGCTACCCCTTTTAAAACACTACTTCTCTCCTCCATGCACACCCCTCCCAAACTGATCCTTATCAAAACCAACACCTGCTTATGCTATCTGCCGAGATGAGCTTGCTTAAACCCCCCCAAACACCCCTACTGCCTCCACCCAGCCTTAACACCCACTTGCACGCCCTTCCCTCTTCCACTCCAACCTGCTCCCAGCCAGACCCAGTCCCCCACCTGCACACCAGTCTTTCTCCCGTACCTGCCCCTGCTCAGGAACTGGCCCCACATCCACGCTGCCCACCAGCCTGGGCACCTGCTCCTCTCTGCTCCCATCTGCCTCCAACACCAGCCACCTCCACGCACAAAACCAGCCCTCACTCACCCGCCATCCTTCACACTTCTACTTATGCAGCTCCCAAACCTACCCCTGCTGCCCCCAGTATGTCCCCCTACCCAATCTCACCCCTCCCCACCGCTTAACCTTTGCTCCAGACCTACTATAACATAAACCCAGTTACTCACAGTCACACCCCACCATCTCCCAGGCTCTGCCCTGCACAGTCGATTGCGCCCAGACCCACACGTACCCAGCGCCCTGCACCCGCATCCCTGCTCCTACACAGCCACAGCCCCTTAAACCCACTACTGATCCCCAGTTATCCCTTTGCAACCCCAGCAACCAAGGCCCAAAATACTGTCCCCTCAGAGGCACCTCTTTGCACTGTAAACACCCCGTACTCACCAGTCGCTGCTTCCACACCAACCGCTGCTCGCTGGGGCACCCGACACCCACACCCCCGTTACTGCCAGGCCTTCCCCACGCAGCCCCAGCCGCTTACATCCCCTGCGGACCCCCAGACCTGGCCTTGTGCGCTCTCAGCCCCTCACACCCGCGCTCCTGTCACCCCGCAAACCGGCCCCCGCGCCGCCCCGGTCCCCCC
>JAVKLA010000053.1:45561417-45581839 GCA_034782735.1 Sagittarius serpentarius | reverse complement strand
CAGTTATTTTTTTTCCCCTCCACAATTCAGACTTCCTTCTAACAACTCACCCTTGTTTTCTTTTGGTTTCTGCGATCATGTCCCAGACCTGGCACTGGCACAAGTCCTCCTTCTCTCATGCAAATCAGGAGCTTTTCCACTGATAAGCTGATACAAGTGTCAAACAGCAAGAGCGAGCACAGAAACCCTCTATTTTCTACCCACCCACCTGGAAATCCTGCAGTGAGCATGTTTGACAACACACGTCCAGTTACTAAGCTCATATAGGCATAAACTTGGAGTTTGCTAGAGGTCGTTTGACCTCTCTTTTTCCTTCATTTAGATGTGGATGTAATGACCAAAGGTCCTTTGAAAATACACTTAATAAGGAATGAAATACAGTAACTAAAGTGCAGCTGGGAACAAAGGTCCGATAGATTTGCAGGCATGGTAATGATGAATAGCTGAAAAATACCATCTGCACAGTTGCTTCAGAGCTTTCATTTTTAAGGTAGGGGGAAACTAGTAATAAAACTTTATTGAACTGCAAAAAGTAGGAGAGAAAATGAAGAACATTGCACCCTTCCAAAGCTGTTGTGGAAATGGTGTTTAGTGAGATGGTAACAACCCCATATGGACCTGCGTTACATCACCTGTCTCTGTGCAGAGACCTGTAAGAAGTCTAGCGATTACAAATGTTAGGACCTTGGTTTTATATCTAATTCAAAAGAAACAGTATTGCATACTGTACAACTCTGTAGCACCACAAAGGGTGCTGGATTGACCCAGGTCCAGCAAAAAGCATCGCAGTGGCCAAGTTACTTGCAGTGTATCTGCTCTGCTTCTCTTTTTCTTGTAGATTTTCTATTTCCAGGTTGCGTCTTGAAAGAGCTTTATGGAAAGATTTGCCCCATATATCTCCGTCTGATTTTAGTGGGAAGACATGCAGGCTCTGATGACCAGCATCTGATTGCCTCAAGCTGGCTAACTATGAAAACAGAGCGTCTGTTTGGGAAAATGTCAATTTGTATTGACAAGGGACTGAAGTTAGGTCCAAACCCAGAAAGTGTGGCTCTGAGCCCAGAGCCATAATCTCTGCAAAGCCACTCCTCTGAAATCATGGTGTATTTTGAGATAACCTCCAGCTTCATAATGAAAATCAAAGTATTGTGTAAAGAGTAAGGAGGAAAAAGGAAAAAAAGTCAAAAGTAACTTGTGCTTCTTGAGACAGAAAAATCACTTCAGCATGCCATCTCTGATAGATATTTTTTGAAAACTACCACAGAATGGTAAATTTGCTGCAGAAAAAAAGCCAGCTGCACTTTCAAACTCTGATATTTATAAAAGGAAAGGCTTTATTTGCGAGCAACTCTTCTGCATAGCCTAATTGTTCGGTTCCAGCCTTCTCTTTGGAAAGAGCGTGTTGAGTACATCAGCCCTTTTTTGCAAGAACAGAGCAAAGTACCAAGCATAGCAAGTAACTGAAAGATCATTGACCAACAATAGCAAGTTAGATGCAGTCTGGGAAGAGCCTGGATGCCGTAAAAATAGCTGTGTCTTCCCTCCTTCCTTCCGAAACAGAGGCCAGTGAGAGGATAACGAAAGGCATTCAGAGCTGCCGCCGAAGCCCAGTATAATGTGACCCTCTGCACATTCAGCTGAGGGAAGGGGCTGAAAAGAGAGGAGCTGCCGTCATTATGCGGGGTATTCTTGGGAGGAATAAAGGGAGGCAAGGCAGTTTTGTACGTTCAAAACAAAAAAACCAAACAAAACGGCAAAGACAGGCTGCATATTGTTAGGGGCCACGCCAGACGCTCCGCGTTTCTTGCAGAGAGGCATCTCTGTTATGTCTGACCTTGGGGACTCTCTCCTCTGCATGTTGGGGCTGGGGCAGCAGCTGGCACCCATGGTAGCTTGGTAGATCGCGAGCCTCGACAGCCCTGCAACGGGTGCCAGACTCTTACCCCACTAGCAACACCGTCTCAAGGGCACATTGGCAGGCAGGCAGGCAGGCAGATGGTGCTGGGTGTGTTTGAGGAGGTCTCACCTCCCGTACAGAGATCAGATTGGCGAGGAAGAGGAGGAAGGGAAGGAGATGCTATCACCTCCGTGCCTTCCCATCCTCTCCTCTTCCCCAGCTCATTTGTAGAGGCTCGTGCAAGCGTACCACTTGCTTGCTTTTGCCCTTTCTGGACGGAGTCGAACGGTGCTGCCCAACCCTTGTCGACGCTGCTACAAGGAAACGTGATTGCTGCCCCTGACGTGCAGCCTGGCTCTGGCTGACTCACGTACCCGGGACGGAAACACCTTTCCTAATCAGCATCTGCCACCGCCGTCCCCGTGGCGGCTTTGACCGCCCAGGAACCGGAGTCACCCTGTCAGAGGGATTACGGGGAGGTCAGGCACCGCTCCGGGGATGCAGATGCATTTCTGGCTGCTGCACAGACAGACCCTGTGCGGTACCCAACCTCTGCTGGGTGCAATTCCACCAACGGGCAGTAATTAGCTGAGGGATTGAAGCATAAAGGAGGCCTAAGGGAGGCCTACGAGAAAGCTGGAGAGGGACTTTTTACAAGGGCATGTAGTGATAGGACAAGGGGTAATGGCTTTAAACTGAAAGAGGGCAGATTTACATTAGATGTAAGGAAGACGTTCTTTACTGTGAGGGTGGTGAGGCACCGGCACAGGTTGCCCAGAGAGGTTGTGGATGTGTCCAAGGCCAGGCTGGATGGGGCTTTGAGCAAGCTGGTCTAGTGGAAGGTGTCCCTGCCCACGGCAGGGGCATTGGAACTAGGTGATCTTTAAGGTCCCTTCCAACCCAAATCATTCTATGATTCTATGATAAACATACCCATAGACACTGGTTAGCTTTATTTCTGTCTCTTAGCTCTGCTGCCAGTTCTCCCTCTTTCTCCCCCTGGCTCACACATCAAGCTGACTCCTTCTAGCTCTTGGGAAAGATGACTGTGTTATTCACCGTCTGGGAGAAGATGCTAATCTCCATTTTCGCAGCTGCTTGAAGCCTTAACCACCTTCCCTGGCTATGACCAGGAAAGCAGCACTGCCAGGAGACACCAGCCTTGGGTTTCAGGGCTGTTTTGGTGACCCCATGTCAAAAATCACAGCTGGAGTGTACATCTCACTTCTCCCTGCTAGAGCTCCCCTAGGGACGGAGCAGAGCTGTCTGCAGTTGTTTCAGCACCTGCCCCTTGGCTGAGGCTAACGATCCAGCATGTTCATTAGTTGCTCTCAGGAGAGCCACTCCTGCTGAAGACCTGATGTGGCCGTACATGAAAACACGCTGCTGAAAAGCTAGCCGGTGCAAAGTCCTTTCCCCATCTGACTCCTCGGTATTCCTGACAAAAACAACCCCAGGGCTCCACATCTCTGGCTCTGCCACACTGGGCTGCTGGTCCACAAGCTCTCCGTTAGCTCTCATGCAGAGCTGGTAGTAGCTATTAGGAACTTGGCTTCATGGCGGAGAAGAGAGACCATTAAAAAAATAAAGTCTCTGAAAGCACAAATGCCCTCATCATCTCACATGAGAAGAGAAACGCATGAGTCTAGCATTTGGGCTCTTCTCCATCAGTAGCACCTTTCTTCTTAAAGCTTTATTATCTTTTTTTAATACTACCCCCTTAGTAGTAACACCTCTGAAGCTTCTTGCACCTTGCTTACTCTCAGCCAGATTCGCACTGGAGGCTGTTGTAGCAGAAGTGCAGTGGGTCTGTATGTTCATGGCTGAAGAATGGAGTTAAATTATGGGTTAAATTACGTTGTCCTGGGTTTCGTTAAGTCCCTTGAGATGTGTTGCAAACTGCACAGCACACCAGCGAGGCTCCAGGCCTCGGAGCATTGCCTGCCCAGCTTTGGAAGAGCCTGCCTGAAGATAGCTCCTGTTTCACACCAGTCTAACACCATCAGCTATGGGAGAGCTGCTCCTTTTCCACAGTATAAACAGAAAGAGAACTGGGCCTGCGGCATTCAGTGCTAAGCATGACATGGGCTAGGCTGCTGACTTCCCTGGGTGAAATTATGCTGGTTTAAATCAACTTAATAATTGGCTGGGGACTGTGTTTGCAGAACAGATGTAAACCCTGTTGTTCAGCCACCTCAGGCTAATTTGATTTCAGCAAACATAGGTCCTCTGGGATCCGGAGCCTAGCATTTATACAAAGTTTATTAAACTACTTTATCCAAACTTTTACATATGGACTTGTAATTAAGAGGGTGAATGGTCCGGCTAACTTCCGTGGGAGTGGCTGGACGTGTAGTTAAACTTGTGCCTGCAGCTTAATGAGAGTGAAACTTCCCCGTGGGCTTGCCCGTGCCCTGTTGAAACAGCACATAAGGGACTTGGTTTCTAGATTACATCAACAGGTTTTGCTTCCTCCTATCGTGACAGGCCAAACCAGTAAGGAGTTACTGATTTTAAATTGAAACCAGTTCTCCAAATGTCTCTTGCATCTCAGTGCAAAATAGTTGTGCAAAGTATAATTGGGATAATAAAGCCCAGGATAATAACAGCATTGGAGCGGGTATTTTGCTAGAGGTTGCATGAACAGCACTGTAGAGTAGGAAATGCCTAAAAGAGGAGGATGCACAATTACATACAGAGCACACACAAAATACAGGAATGAATTGTCTTATGGACAGAGCAAGCAGAAATGTGGAATCTCAGAAAAATTTAAGTTGGAAGAAATCTCCTCCTCCAGCCCTCCCCCCTCTTCCTCCAAGCAGCTCAAACTGCCTCGGAGCAATGTTTGGGGCTTGAAAATAAATGGCTAGTCAACATCTCTGACCACTAAAGCAAGACTAGTAGTTTCATGCTACTTAACTCCAGTATAGCCGCAGATACCTACGTATTATAGGGCTTAACAAAGGATTAAACCAATTTTAGGAGTGAAAGAAACTTGGAAGGAAGAATGTTCACTCCTCACCTGTTTAAATCTGTATAATTCCATCAAGAGGAGTATCACCAGGGCATGGGTTTTGGGAGGCAGGGGGAGGAGGAATAAACTGCTGGGAGCAGACTTGAAACAGCTTTTGCTCAGCGGGGTGAGTTGTTGTAAGACCTGAGTTGCGAGGGTAGAGAGGGAAGGCGAAAAGAAAAGGAAAGAGATGGAACTGCAGGGCTCTGTTTTGTGTAGGATTTACGGGATGCCGTTCATGGAGTCAGAGGCACGCAGGGACCTTTACATCATCGAGGCTGGCTTCCTGCCTCCACGGGTGTTTGGCTCCATCCTGTTGCCCCTGCCCGAGGTGCAAATTGGACTCCCACTCCATCTGCAGCCCCAGAGGATCTCACATCTCTGTGCTCCCAGGTGCTGCTGCAACAGCTCAGCTCTGTGGCACGATTCGGGGTGATTGCCACTGCAATTTGAGCCCTCTGCAGCTGTTCAAGGAAGCGTAACATTTGGCTTAAGAAGAAAATCGCTATGTAATCCCTTGGGCTTCTTGGGAGGAAACAGTGTCTCATTATAATCCAAAAAGGTCTGGGGGGGCTGGGTTTGGTTTTTTGGGTTTTTTTTCCACTTTGAATTAAAGTTACTAAAATGTAGTATGTGTTGTCATTTATAAAAGAAATATAAAAAGGCTTTTCGGCTTTTCTTCCACTGCTTTGAGCTCTCCTCAGCATCATTATTATGTGAGTGTCCAGTCTGAGCAAAAGCAGCAGAGGAGGAAAGGGGAGGGGGGGGCAGAGGAATGGGGAAAACCCAACCCCCATTCCGCACATTACTTGTTGCACATCCTCTGTGCAGGGATGCTGCAGGGATGCTCCGCCAGCAAAGGCAGCAGGCTTGGAGGTGGCTTATGGGCACCACATTCCCCCTGGCGTGCCAGTGCTGGTTCGAGACTATTGGGAGCTGAAGAGACACCTGCCAAAACATGAAATGTTGGTTTGGGGAGTGGAACTGTCTTGTGCAGCGACTGTTTGCCTAAAGGATCTACTCTGCGCATACAAAGATACCTGCTGCTGAGGCTGCGTTTGAGAATGCAGACAGAAAACAGAGCGGGCTCTTCAGCAACAAGACGCTCCCAAGAGGTGTCTTTATAGCAGTATTGTGTGTTTTAGAAACAACACTGGATAGAGGCATTATCTGGGGATCTGTGAGTCAGCTTATGTTTGGTACTGGGAGATAAATATGCTATTTAAGCACATAGAATAATACCCATCTCGAAGGAACAGCTTTGAGACGCAGGCAATCGATATGACCAGCACGTTTGCTAACGGCATGCAAAGATCAGCATTAAGAAGTTGTTGTGGTTAAGCCCTGAACGGTCAGGGACAGCCAAGAAAAGGCATTCCTTGGCTGAACTGTGTTCCAGCAATGAGTAGGTGGTGATGGCCTTTGCGAAGCCGTGAATGCTGTGCTTGCTCCAGCCCAGAAGTGCTGCATCGGCTCCAGATTATTTCATATTTTTTCAACAGCAATGCCTCTGTCTCAAAGGGTGGGGCTCATCTCAGCTGGCCTGAGACATTGACAGCACAGATGTCTCCATCTGAGCTGTTCCCAGAGGTTTTCTCTGTAGTCAATAGAGAGCTGTAGACGTTTTAGCATGGGATTTTCTTGAGCTGCTTTACACGGATGTCTGCATTGCAGCCCTGTGGCACGTACTCTCTCCTGGGACTGTAGAGGCTGTCTAAACATGACAGATACCTGGATCCCGCTCACAGCCATCTGCAGACCGAAGCATGGCAGAGTTTTGCTTTCATACGGGAACGCTCCTTCCTATGTGAGGGCAACCTGTGGCATCTGCCCCATGGCACAGCCCAACCTCCAGAGCTCCTGATTCGGGTCTCAGCACTACAATGCCTCGGGCTGCTGGTAACAAGTCCCCTTCGCTGGAGAACCATGCTCTCTGCAGTCCTCAAAGCGGTTGCTGCAGACTCCAGTGGGTTTCGACTTAGATTATGTTGGTCAGGTGCTTTAGCCGTGCAACATCCCACCGCTGCGGCGGTGGGAACTTCTGCCTGTGCAAGAGGGGACTCTGAGGAATGCTTTCTCGAGCATCCTATCTTCAATACAGGTTCCCACCTATAAAGCACGATCACTGCTGTAGAGCTACATATGCTCCTAAGCAATTCCAAGACACAATCTTAAAATGGTATGGCTGTAAGGGGCCTTGGGAGGTCTCTAGCCCATCGTCTGTCCCAGGGCAAGGCTGTTGCACTGTTACAAACCTGAGACACATCAGTCTGCTCAGTTACTGGTCTCTGAAAGCAAACATTGCCCGCTCCGTCAGCTGGAGGTGAGCCCAGACTGGTGATACAGAAGCCAAAGGTAGCTTGTAATAGCTTGCACGTGCCTGCGTGGAGCTAGAGAAGGGGGCTCAACTGCTGCTCCTGAGAAGAAGGTCTGGGAGACCCTAGGGCTGCCATGCCCACATGCAGTGGTGGTGGTCTGTCAGGCCTGGAGCCTACCGTTGCGCTTCAGCATGTTCCAGGCTTAAGTACATGAATATTATAATGTATCACATGCTCCATATGTTTATGACCAGTCCTGGTACTGGCCTGAAGCCCCCACACAGGAAGGTGCCCTACCAGGGTCCGCCAGCCTGGCGTATCTTCAGGTGGTCCCATGTAACTTTCACTGACTAATGATCACGTGTTTTCTTTAAAATAGTATTGAGTCACATCTCATAATGAGAATATGTACATTGCATTAGTTTTAAAAGAGATCAACATGTTTCTAGTGGGAGTGTATTGGTAAACCGAGTATTCAGTTTTTCCATTACCAAGCATGATTTATGCCTACACTTGGTGGCCAAAACGCTCCGGTGCTTCAGTATTCCCTGCACCAAGGACACAATATATGCTGAATATCTACTGGGTTTTCCATATTTCCATACCGGTATTTCAAAATTTTCACACTGCTTCTTCTTCACTTCCATTTTGATTATAAAGCTCAATTATTTTCCTGCATCAGTTAAATAATGTACGTGTCGTCGGGACCTCAGGTGAGAATTAGAGGTTTGGTGCGTGGGACATTAAGCAAAGCAAAACATCTCTTCTGCAGAAAGCTCATAATCGAGCGGCAAGCAGGACTCAGCAAATGGAGGAGCCAAGCAAAGGAGGTGAGCAGGATGATAAGCATAAAATGGAAAAGCTGTGACTTTCAGCCTGTTTTTTGCAGACTTCAGCAAGAGGTGGCCTTCCAGGCATTGGAAGGGAGTTCCACAGGCAAGACTGGGGAGAGAGTTAAGGAAAAAGCAGACAAAAATGTTAAAGTCTGGGGGCTGCAAAAGGGTGCAGCTACACGGAGAAAGGAGATAGTCGAAAAGAAGGAGCCATTGTTTGGTGCAGGCTCGGACTGTGAGACAGTGGAAGGATGGAGTCACAAGGGCAATGTTTTTGAGGAATGAGCTGGGAAGACGATCCCAGCAGCGACGCTTTATGGAGGAGTCCCAACATGCTCATGGAGAGGTGCCATAAATAACCCTACCCCTCAGGCCGGCTTTCATCCCTTCGGCTTGCACGGAAACCTCATGACCATGTACAGTGGATCTTTTTCAGAACGAGACCCATGAATTATTTTTCTTTTTATTATCCTTTTCACTCTCCCTTTCCTCAGAAATGAATGGATTACCTTTGGGGCAAAAATAGCAAAAAATAGATGATTCACCTGTATGCAAATCTCAAGGTAAGAAGTGAGGAGCACGAGGGGGAAATAACTCAGCTGGCGACAGGGGGAGTTATGAGCAGGAACACGGGGTTAAGAGTGGGGATTTTTACGGTGGAGTAATTTTAATGACATCCAACAAGCACCCTGCTATAATTAAGTGCTGGAAAATAACAACCTACCATTAACTGATCGCATTATAGTCTCAACAGTGAACATATAGCAGTCTCGATAATGATGTCAAACCAGGATATTCACTGGGGGATTAATGAGCAGTTAAAACACAAAAGCTCCTCGCCAGAAGGTTATCTCCAGGAAATGCCTGCAAGCTTGATTGTTATTACTTAAATAAACAGTGAATGGCATTGTCGAATATAAACATTTTTACATTGTCTTATAAAAATGTCAGAACGGAGGTGAAAGGGAAGTATTTTACAGCAAATATCCAGGTACAATCCTCTTCACCACATTTTTGCCATTGTTTTAACACCCCAAACTCCTTAATTTACCCACATATACCACTGTGATCAGTGCATGTCTGACATAATTTTAGGGAGTCCTCTGCCCTGAAGAGTGGTTATTTCTTGAAGAGCTGTTCTGTGAGGGACATTAATATATTGTTCCCACTTCCATACTCTTTTTCTCCTGCTGTGAAAATACCTTTTTCTTCTGCACAAGCCCACAGAGTATCCTGAACTCCCAGTTGACGGTTAGAAAAGTTTCAGAAGCTGCTGGGGAACACCTAAATCCAAGAATTGGGACTGCTGATATTATTTCCTCAGCCTGGTATCTCACATTAGAGGCATAAGGATTAAAAAGGCTTAGGGAGGGGAGCTCGTCTTGTGTTTGGATGAGCATCGCTTTGGAGACGACGATTAAATGCTCCGCTGACTGTTTTTAGAGGATTTGCCTTGCGTGAGATGATGCTGTAAAAGTCACCCGTCTACCTAGAAAGTGCTGATGGCCGATAAAGGGGCAAGGCAGGAGGTTGGATGAGGGTGACTCAACAGCCAAGTGCTCTCAGGGAAATTAACTCTCTTTGTAGACACTGAGATAATGAACTTACTTTCATCTCTGTCATCCAGGACTTAGTTCTGTTAACATGAGCCCAAACTCCACTTGGGAGACAAGGTCCCTGGGGTGAGAGGCTATGGGATTTCATGGGTCACTGGCCACCTCTTGTCCCCAGAGAGAAACTGTCCTCCATGCCCCAGTCAGCAGGAAAAATGCAGACGTAAATTGAAATGAATGAGATTCAAGTTAGTCAGTGGAGGAGTATTTCTTAGGGCATGGTCAGGATAATGAAGCTCTGATATCAGATGGGTGGAGAAGCCACTAAAGCAATGTCATTGGAGATGACCAGGCACAGGGTTGACAACCGCTTGTTGGGAAGGCTCAAAGTATGGACTCGAAAAGCTCTTCACGGTGCCTGTGGAGATCTCACTAGATCTGCAAATCGATGCTGGAGCAGACAACCTATTTCTAATATGTGAGTCTTGAGATCCTCAGCCTGGGATGCCCTGACTTGTGTGTTTGCTGCCTTAAGCCATTGTACACAGGCCACTGAGCTGGGATAGCTCAGCCCAGACACAGTTCAGGTCACCATCACTTTGGCCTGTCCCCACTACGGGGTGACAGAATCGGGACCAAGAACATGCAGATGGCCAGAAATTGGCATGTGAAGTTCTCTGCTTTCCAGCTTCTTCACGGCCGAGTTAAACCAAGCTACATGTGAGCAGTTACACAGGGAGCATCCCAGTGTCTCTGCCAGCACCCAGCATTCACAAATGACTCCCTGGCATCTTCTCTGTCCCTCACATCTTCTGTAATTACCCAGAGGACTTGTCCATCCCACCAGCATTGCTCTTTGTCTGTATGGAATGCCTGGATCAATCCCACAAGTAGCTTTTCCAGGAATGCCGCAGCTCACCTGCCTGTGGCACAGCACATCGTGGGTTGCAGACCCATGGCTTTTCTTATAAACCTATTTCTGGTGTCTGACTCTAAGATGAAAGAGGTCTTGCAGAGACAGATTAAAGCCCAGTGCTTTCCCATCTCCTCCTGATTACTCTTGATGCATCCCCACTCCCGAATGCCTGTGGGAGCATGCTGAAATCCACTCTGGGTTGCACTGGCTGCCTACAACCCCAGCAACCACCTCTCCTCTCCATCTTGCTAAAGCAAGGGTACAGCATCTCAGGCAGCCAGATATCCCTCATTTTCCTCACAGGAGGCTGTCGTTCTGTGCCTCGCGCTGAACCTTCCCCGGCTGACCCCAGCCGCAGAGAAGTTCAGGCAGTTTCTTTTTGCATCGGCCAGAGGAGGGGATTTTTGTGCAGCTTTTAAATCAAGGGCACGAGTAACTGGGAACAAAGCCTTCTGCAGCAGGAAACACCCTCGAGAAGGCATCGGCTCCCACCGCCTTCTCAGCCTCCCAGCATCTGGCAGAGCCCTTGTCTCTCCCAAAGCGCAGTTCAGCTGCTTCTGAACGGGAGGTGCTATGGGCAGGCCAGGTGGAAATTTGTTTTATGGGATTTGATTCCCTTCTGGCGTAGCCAGAAGGAAGAGGAAAGGAAGGGAATGAAAAGGAAAAGCTTATTGAAATCGTAGTTTGCTTCCCAGAGCACAGCATCTTAGTACCTCACTTCTCTGCCCCACTGTCATTCACCCGGCTCTGGCCTCACCTTTAGTTGAACGTAGACATCTAACATGCAACCACAGCCAGGACAACAAGCAAGAAACTTCAGGGCTTCAAATCTGTCTTTGAAGCTTTCTTATGTTCTTCAGTCCCCAGTGCAGTATTTTTGGTGCAGTAGCTCCTGCTCCATGCATCGCACTGAGCACCGCTGATTGCCTGCTCCGGCAAACCGGCTGGCTATTGCGAGGCAGGAGCACAATATATCTCCCCATAACAGCTGAATTGGCCTGAGTTTTACAAAGCCAATCAGCCATGAAAATGCCCCTCCTTGCCATCCTGGAAGAATTGACTTCTATGATGAGAGACATTCTCTTTCGAGCCTGATCAAAAGGGTAGGAGGCTTTTCGGGGAGATTTCAGCTCATCCTTCAGAGCATACCGTGTAGTCAGAGAGCACAGGCCTGGCTCAGAGCTTTCTTTTAACCCTCTCCTACCGTGGAGTTGGGAATTTCCAGAGCTTAACTGCAGGATTAATACAAGACTTGTGCATTTGCTTTTTAAATTCCTTGTCTTGGAGATCTTCTTCATGTGTTTCTCCCAACCCTGAGTGTCTGCAAGTGCTGGTGACTCCATCCTCCTCCCCATCTCTGGTACACACACCGCCCTTGGCATCCTTGACCATCAGGGTTGACTCTGTTTCACATGCATTTGGCCAAAGAAAACTAGTGAGAAAGTCATGGGTTTCTGGGATATTTGTCCCAGTGACAGCACAGGCAGAGAGTCTTCTCCAGGGAGCAGCAGTGGTCACCGTGCGGTGTCCCACAATTGTTCTGGAGGTCTTGCAAGTGGCAGTGTCAAGTTGTCCCTGGTGGGACCACCAGTGATGGCTGGGGCCTGAAATGCCTGAAGGTGATTCTGTGTCGTGACCCATGATGGAGACCCACGTAGCGATGATGGCACCTACGGCTCCCTGAGCTGTGCGGAAGAAAGCATCCTTCCTGGTGTCTGGGAACAAATACTGACAGACCTTTCTAAGCACAAAAAACAGGCTTTTGGTTTGAAAGCAGGTGGTGGTAGATGATACCAGGGATTGTCCTGATGAGGGACCTCCTACAACCTCTCACTGGAAATGTTCCTGCACATTGGGTTTAGCCCAATGTCCCGGCACAGCTAAAAGGATACAGTTCCTGGCTTCTGCCCTTACACCCACGCCCCACATCCAGTCTCACATCCATGCAGTCCGCAGATGGGGACTTATCTCCAGCGTACGCAGGGCTGTTATCTGTGCCTATGTTTAGATTGACAATGCCAGCAGGACCCTGTGTTGCAGACACCTCAGCCATATCACTGGTTTCCCTCATTACTCCCTGTATCTCCCCAAGGCAGCAATTTTTCCTCTTCCTTCCTACCTCCAGGTGTTGCCTCCTAACAGCCCAATCTCAACCCTGGGGGCTCTGAAATGTGATAGAAATGGTGGGGTATTTCTCCTGCCTCCCAGCTGAGCTGCACAGGCTGTTGGGCCTCTAGCCAGTGAGCCCAGATTTAGGACATGGCTGCAAAGAATAATGCAGGAGTCAGAGGCTGAGATTTTCAGGGGGGTGGTAAAGCCCCCCTGCTAGCGAGGTGGCCAGAGGGGACTGTCGGCCTGAAAGCAAATGGTTGTAATTTACCCTGGAGGAGGATACTTAGCTGGGAAGAAGGTATTTCTCTCTGAGAGGGCAGCTTGATCTCTCTTACTAGTTATTAGTAATGGTAATAATAATATTAACTGGATTTGCAGCAGCATCCAAGGCTACGACCACAGAGGACAGGCTGGCTGTGCTGCTCTGAAGAGGGTAGTCCCTCCCGTGGGGCTGTCACACGGGGACTGATAAGGCAAGCTGCACATTTTGGGTCACTGTGGTCAGCCACGACCTCCTAGCCCGAGTTGGAGATGGCTCAAAGTTCAGGACCAGCAGTTGCGTTGTCCCGGTCTCTCTCCTGCTGACTATCCATCAAACCCATATCATGAACCCTAAGCAAAATATTCCTATCTCAAGTAACTATGGAGAGCAGAGAGGAAAGGACTGGCACGTCTGCAAGCAGTGCTGGAGTATAAATCCTTATGCTGGTGCTCCTTTTTCCTCCACAATCTTCAGGTACAGCAATTAACAAAGTAATGGGAGTAAAATGATGGATTCAGCACGATCTGAAGACAAATCTTTCCAATTCCTCTGCAAGTTCTCCGTGCCAGACCGGCTCGAGGTAGAGGGTTATGAATTTATGGCACATCTGAGCTCCCAGGGTTTGCACGGAGTGCCACAGGCTGCTGTGCCTCAGCGCTCTTCTCCATGCCAAAAACCAGTCACCCTTTGCTGTGGGTCAGGAGGGAATATTCCCGATATAAATGAGTTTATATTGTATATAGATAAGTCCCTGAAGGACTCGACAGCAGAACAAGTCTCTGTCCGAGCAGTTCATCCCCCACCTGACCTTTCTAACATGGCTCTGTACTTTATGGGGAGGGAGGGGTTCAGTCTTTACCACCAACTCCTGCTGATATTACTAGGAAAGGAGACAATTACTCACAACAGCTTCGCTGAAGCAGCCTGTCCAGTCTAGTGAGGCCACTAAACTCATCATGCAAAGCTAATGGTCACCTGGTGGGAATGATGCTTGGTCGCTGCCCAGCCATTGTGCATTCTGGTCCATTTCTCAGCCCTGATGATTTCTTGCAGTGATTTATTTAAGCCCATACCAGGGTTGCTCAAGAGCTAGGTCTGCAAGCCAAGTCCATCACTGCTGGGCCTGTTTTTTTATTGTAGGACAATCCATCCTGCCATGATGGTATCTCTTTTTCATGGAACAGTGTTGCTCAGAGCATGTCACCACCTTATTTTTCATTCACGGGTCATCTGGTTTTGTTTATCGTTCACTAAGGGGAAAGCATGTGTTCAACCATTTAGGTTAATTAATAGATCATGTTGCTCTTCAGGGAGCGAGACGGGGAAAACACATAGCGGTGTGAGAAGTATCGGTCAGACGAGTGTGCAGCAACATGTGCTTATAATTTTATGCCCGGATCTCTCTGCCTTCAAAGTGGTGTTCTCAGCTCTCCCGGGCTTTAGCAGTTCAACCAAGGAAACCAAAGCCTGAGTTTATCTCTAATCCACCGTGTGAGTCCGTCTGCTGGCAGAAAGTTGATGCTGCAGAGTAGCAGATAGCTGCACATGTTCCTGATCCAAGCGGTACTTTTTCCATGTCTGAGCAGCCCCAATACCCTTCCCTCAAAGCCCAAGGGTGAAACTCTTCCGTCTTCCCAGGAAACACATCCCTGCTGCAGAGCTGGGATTTCGACAGTGTGATTGGGGTTGGTTGGGGGACTATCTGCCGTCTCCACACTTAGAATCATAGACTCGTAGAATTGCTTAGATTGGGAAAGACCTGTAAGATCATCTAGTCCAATCATTTAACCTAGCACTGACAAGTCCACCACTAAACCACGTCCCTAAGCGCTACATCTACACGACTTTTAAAAACATCCAGGGATGGGGCCTCCACCACTGCCCGGGGCAACCCCTTCCAATGCCTAATGACCCTTTCAGGAAAGAAATTCTTCCTAATATCCAACCTAAACCTCCCCTGGAGCAACTTGAGGCCGTTTCCTCTTGTCCTGTCGCTTCTTACTTGGGAGAAGGGACCGACCCCCACCTCTCTACACCCTCCTTTCAGGGAGCTGCAGAGAGCGATAAGGTCTCCCCTCGGCCTCCTTTTCCCCAGGCTGAACACCCCCGGCTCCCTCAGCCGCTCCCCACAAGACTTGTGCTCCAGACCCCTCACCAGCCTCGTTGCCCGTCTCTGGACACGCTCCAGCACCTCCGTGTCCTTCTGGTGGGGAGGGGCCCAAAACTGAGCACAGTACTCGAGGTGCGGCCTCACCAGTGCCGAGGACAGGGGTAAAGTCACTTCCCTGGTCCTGCTGGCCACACTGTTCCTGACAAAGGCCAGGGTGCCTTTGGCAACCCCTTTTGGCATCAGACCCATGCAAGAGCTCGTATTTGGCCCGTGTTGTCTTTCCTGCTAACAGCTCCTTCCTCTAATGGTGGCCAAAACCAGGTGCCTTGAGAAAAGGAAACAGCAGATCTTTCCTCTGCACTTCGGAATCAGCAGCTCGGGGCTCTCCCGACAGAGGCTGCGTTAGTGCCTTCAATGGACCTTTCCTCCCTGGCTGTGCATCTTTGCTTTTGAACCCATTTAAAGGAATGCCTGCTGTAAGTCAAGAGGAGGGTGCGAATACCCACGGGGGCCAGGAAAGTGGCCATCACAGCCCCAAGGGCTCCCGTAGCCGCCTTCATGCCTGACAGCACAGCCTGCTCCTCAGGCTTCCCATCCCATTGCTGGGCATTATTCCAGCCGTAACCTGAGCGCAAAGCGCGGAGCTGAGCTCAGTGTCGCTGCTGGAGGCTTGCATGAAGATTAATGAATACAGCAGGGCGATGGTGGTGGGGACAGATAGTGCCTCTTGTGCCATTAACGCAGGGCTGGAAGAACGGATCGATGGCCAGTGATGACTGCCCAGGTTACATTGTCTTCTCTTTGATTTAATCACATACGATTAGTTCAGAGCTTGAAAATTATGCTATTAAACATTGTGCTGTTCCTTTTTATTGGATGGCTACTGGTAGAAGCTACTGGAAGATTTCCAGTACTCGTACTTCCGTAGGAAGTGTGCAAAAGTGCAAGGGCTACCTAGGATCCCACCTATTTGCCCCAAAGCAGCATCACCTCTACCTGCTGCACCCCTGATATTTGGCTGTGTGCTTGATAGCCACCAGTGATGGGACACGTGCCCTGTCCCACCCCCAAACTCTTCCTGTTCATCACTGTCCCTGTCACAATAAGGGTTTCCTTTATGTCTGACCTAAATCTTCCTGGGGACAATGTAAGCCCAATATCATCACTGTTCTGTAATGAATATTCATTATAATTCTGTAATGAATAACGAAGGTCAGTGTTCTTTAATAAGATAGAAGAAAGGCACACAGGAGGTCCATTTAATAACAGAGGTGACTGGTATATAAAGCATGTAGATATTATAATGAATATCACAAGAGTGGTAATGTGCTAAGGAAACTCCTGGCAACCAGATGAAGGGATGCCATGAAGTTTTAGCTGCCAGAAGTTAAAAAAAAACATTGACTGAAGTTAATGGAAATTCTGCCTGCATAAGAAACACAGGTGGAAAAGAAAATCGGCTTATTTTAATCAAAGCGACAGGAAAAAAGCCTAATTTAAATCAGTCCAAGTGATTGCAGGCTTAATTCTTTCCCCTTATTAGACTCTTGAATCCTAACCCTACAGCCCTAAGAGATCTCTTTACATTGGAGACGGAGGAATTTGATTTGTATGCGCACTGACCCCTCAAAGTGATACAGCAAAGCCACCCTCTCTCGGTGGGGTGGCTTTCAAGTTGATCTTCTGGTAAAGACGATTACATTGAAAGCATCCCTTTCTGGAATTGCGATGGGTGGGGAGAAAGTGTCCCCTCCGTGAGTGCTCTCAGAGGCACTGATCTGAGGTGCTAAATAATTGCTATGGATGGAAGGAGGCTGAGGGAGCTTTGCTCCTGTTCTGAGCTGCAGGCAAAGGATGGAGGAAACACAGAAACCCAGACCTGTTGATCTCTGAGCTGAGAACAGTCTTTAAATCCCCACTGCTGGTTACCAAACTACTGCAGCCTGTAACGATAACTTCCCTGTTGCCCTATGGTGACGACATAGAAAAAAAAGACCCACAAGGCCAAAGTGTCCCCTGCAGAGCACAGAGCCCAAGGTCAGAAAATGGCATACAGAGGAGACAGTATCATCAGAGGCGACCAAATTGCTCCTTCTAGGAAAGGCAGTTTTGCTGGAGCCAAGGACGTGTTGATGCAAGGGAAATTTCAAACAGCTTTCAACTTCCCTCACTTCCTCTCAACAACGGAGCATGGTTTTGCTGCTGTTCCATCTCAGTTCCCTTCAGATTGGTTTAAAACTTGTTCTTGGCTGTGCAGCCCCTTGAAGGAGGACGTATCGGTATTGCCAGAGTGAAACTCTGGAGACGTCTTTCAATGCATCGGAGTCTGGAAAACCATGTGGTCCTTGAAAAGCAGCATGCATTAGCTCGGGAAGGAAGTTTAAACCCAGACTGATGCTGAGCAGAGTGGCTGGGCACAGATCATCTTCTGGAGTGACCACGCAGATGTTGGGTGGAGGACTTCTACTTTGGAGTTTGGGGCTTGCTCTACTCTTGCTCCAAGTCGCTGGGCTGCTAAATGAGTTTTGCTGAGAGGCCCATGCAAAGGCTTCTTGTCTCTCTGTAGGATTTATTCATTGCAGGTAATGGGCATGCATCTGCCTCCTTTTCATGCCCATTGCCTTTCTAGACACCCATGTCTCCATTATGTTTGAAAGCAGATCAGGAGCCCTTCAAGGAGGCTGCTCTGCCTCACCTTATTTCTGGGAGACGCCCTGAATCAAATGAAGCACTCAGCAATTACAGCTGTGTGGAGGCGGTAGGTTTATAGGTGTTAAAAAGGAGGGGGGAAAAAGTCAATCAGGAAATGTTTACTTCATTTAAAAAGAATAAATATTTAATTCCCAAAATGTCCCTCTTAAAAAAAAGAAACAAACCTCACACCTTTAGTTTTCTTTTCCTCCCTCCTGCAATTTTTATCTGCTCTAGAAATGAGAGAAGCAAGGGAAAGGATACTGGGTAGATGTTGGTTTAGAAAGCCCTGATTTACCTTGGTTTTAATGGGGTTCAGCCAAAATTCCTACTGAGAGATAAATGGAAGTGCATTCCTTTTCTTCCCACTTGACTTTTTTTTCATCACAGAAATGACACAGACAGAGAGGTTTTAACCAGCCAATTCAAATGAATAAGTGGAGGAGAGACCCCATTTCATCCTGGCAGTTCTTCTGGAAAGCAGGCCAACTCATTAGCCAGAGATCTCCTCAGCTCTCAGCAGAACAGCCTGTTCTCCCTGCCCTGCGCGTGGTGTGGTCGTCTTCTGCTCTCCTACCATCCACAGAGGTTAGTGCTTGGAGGGAGACACCCTTGGAAAGCTGCAGCCTCATCACAGCTAAATCTTACAGCTTGACCTCGCGCCCTGCCATATTTATATGTATTTGTGTTTGCGAAAAAAAATGCTAGCTTTCGCAAATATTTTTAATTTTCTGCCCTCCCATCCGTCTTCTTCTCCATCCCCAGGAAACATCCAGTCCTGGGGGATTCAGCCAAAAAGAAATGGAAATATCCTGGTGTGGTTTTGCAGTTATATTGCATTAAAAAAAACCCCAATATAGGATTTGCATTTGAACAGAAAAGCAAAAATAACCCCGAGAAGTGGAGCTGAGAGCAGACTCATATTCCCAGCCGGGCGAATATCAAAAGGCCATTTTACCTCCGCTCAGCCCTGTCCCTTTGCAGCTTTGGGTTGGGTTCTGCACTCGCCTTGCAGTGGCAGTGCCAGCCGCTGCACCTATGTCTCCTGGTGCCATCAGTGGTACCCAGCCAAGGACTGGGAAAACTGATTTTGGAGACTTCTCCAGAGACAGATTTTCTGCCATTGCCTTTTGAAGCCACCGAACTGGTCTCAAAGCAGCAGTTTGATGATCTTCATCCTGCAGCAGGTCTTGCAGCGTCTCCTCCCTGGTCCTAGGAGCTGTACAGACTCCCACCGACCAAGCGTGGAGCAGTGAAAGGCAAGAGAAAGGGAAAAGGAAGGTGGTTGCTCCTCCTGGCTCCTTTGGAAACACAAGGACAGGGCATAGAGAGGCAGATGCTGAAAAGGTGCTTAATCACCATTAGGCATGAGAAGGCCCATGGGACCCTATCTTCATCTGTAGGTGCCTAAAAACCTTTGTAAATCTACCCCCAGATTTTCAAAGGACACAAGCAGGAAGGCTGGGAGGTGTAAGAGAAGGGGTTCATCTCACTCTGACAGCTGCTGCTTGCCTGAAGTCAGTCTCAACTCTCCGTGCCTCAGTTTCCCCATGTGCAAAACGGGGTTGATAAAGCGTGGAAGGATGCTGCGAGAGCCCATGTGCTCCTGGCTGGTTAGCACCCACGCAGTCCCTGGTTATGGCTTGGTCTGTGCTGGCCAAACTGGCCATTTTCCTGCCAAAGTCCTTCACAGAGCCTGCCTGCGGCCAGCCAAAGCCCTAGGCTCTGTGGTTGTGGCCTCCACCTTCCTCCTGCTCCCTTGGGGCTGCTGGCAGTCCTACACTTGTCACCGTCACCCCTGTTTTCTGCCTTCTCAGAAGGGTTTCACCCTGAGCCTCAGCCTGGTGTCAAAGCCAGTCCTGTCCTATGCAGCATCTCTGCAGCAGCTTGTCCTTCTTCTGGACGCGGGGTAAGCCCAAGGTCCCCCTTGCTCCTCAGGCTCACTTGCAGGTCTCTGATTGTCCCTGCTCCCTGGAGGTGTGTTCATCCCTCCACGTATTCCTCGGGGATGGAGCATCCTTCTGCATGGGATCAGACAGTCACTGCGTGGTGCTTGGACCGTATCGTGCACGTCCCAATGTTCGCCATGGCATCGCCTTCAACAGCCAAGCCACAGGGCAGAGCACAGGGGAGTGCTGGAGCATGTTAAAAGACATCACAGCTATTGCTGCCCCTTCGCTGCAGCATAAAGCCAGCCCCTTTCAGGGTCCTGTCATTGATGGAGGCGGGAGATCTCTGTTCATCCCTGTTTCTCCCACGGCTTATCTGTGTGGCACTGGGCAAGTCACTTAACCTCTCCCAACTCTTTTCCTCCTGTTGACAGAGGGCAAACATCCGTCCTCCCTCCCTGGTGTGACCCATTGCTTTAATGCAACTGGTCGTTGGTGTGAATCAAGCTGGATCTTCATCTACCCAACACAGTCTGGATGTGAGGTGTCGTGGTTTAACCCCAGCCAGCAACTCAGCACCACGCAGCCGCTCACTTGCTCCCCCCCACCCAGTGGGATGGGGGAGAGAATCGGGAGGAAAAAAAAAAAAAAAAAAGTAAAGCTCGTGGGTTGAGATAAGGACAGTTTAATAGAACAGAAAGGAAGAAACTAACAATGACACTAACAACAGCAAGAAAATGACAATAATAATAAAGGATTGGAATACACAAGACAAGTGATGCACAGTGCAATTGCTCACCGCTTGCCGACCGACGCCCCAGCCCAGCA
>JAVKLA010000053.1:45517847-45540287 GCA_034782735.1 Sagittarius serpentarius | reverse complement strand
GCTTTCCTTTTTTTTTCCCGATTCTCTCCCCCATCCCACTGGGTGGGGGGGGAGCGAGTGAGCGGCTGCGTGGTGCTCAGTTGCTGGCTGGGGTTAAACCACGACAATTGTCCATGGCAAAACATCGGGAATTTCTGCTTGTTCTCCAGGATATTTGTAGGGTCCAACAGCCTCCCTCAACGAGCAGACGCAAGAGCTTGTGCATCTGTATGGGACAACCTCTGTGCGAGCGGGACCTGGTGTGGGATGGGCCCGTCCCCAGAGGGAGCAGCCCAGCCTTTCCCAGCCCAGCCCCGCGGATGGGGAGCAGTGTAAGATGCCTGCTGGCTTTGCAAAGCTTTTCTGAAGCGAAACATCTGCTCCGGTCATCGTCTGCACTGTTCATGCACCGCTGCACTGAGCCACGCTGCTGGGGTTGTGGAGCGTGTTTTACAAAGGTTGGGCGTCGGAAGGCTGAAAGCTGGACCTGTGGGATTGACCCACACAGTTGCAGGGGATTTCAGCTTTCGTTTTAGAGTTGACATGTAAATATATTGTCATACATGTCAATAGAAAAGCTACTGGGCAGTGGTTAGAGGGTATGGGGCAGAGCTGTCTCCACCAGCGAACAGCTTACACTGCTGCCAGATGGGCATGGCTGGGAGAGACCGGCTGAGAGGAGAGACAGACGGGCAAGATGGGACCGACTAGGTTACAGCTCAGATGTGCAGGGACACACGGTGCTGTCTCATGAGGCTGCAGATCCTAAACTATAAGCAGAAAAAACAAAAACCTGAGGAGGGAGGGTAGCATGCAAGCAAGGCGGGTCCTGATTCTCCGGATGAAGTTCCTGCTGCTCTCAGGTCCTCTGCAAATCTCCAGCTTTGGTCTCACATGCTCAGTAAAGATCAGAGCATCCGTGAGTGGAAGGACTGGAAGGGGTTAAACTCCATCTGGGGCCTCTATGGGTTTTTCTTTCTCCAAAATGATTAGCCTCCTATAGAGCAGATCTGTAGGATACCGCATGTTTTTCACTGGTCACCCCGGGTAGACCTCCCCAAAGGGGACTTGTGTATGGGTGTACGTGTGCATGCTTCCATGACCAAGTGATTTCCTTCTCTCTCTAGCTAATTAAAAGGCTGTTTGTGCCAGTTTGCATGCAACTGCAGCAAATTCACCGCTACCTTTATGGATCGATTTTTCCCTCCTTGGTTATGTAGTTGGCGAATACAGTGCAGCTTTGAACCGATCGAATGCACGCTCCACATACCCAGAGAAGCTAACGAAATTACGCTGGAGGATGTAACCTGCCCAACATTAAATGTAGAGAATTGCAGCTCTTCCTGGTAGAGTGTTGAACAAACAAGAAAGTAAGGATACTAAACAGGCAGCACGTTTCTGGTTCCCACATAGCCTATGAAGCCTGGCCCAAGGATAACCCCGCAGACGAGTATAACCAGAAACACACCTGTGCCAGCTGTGCCTCCTCAGTCTTTGCACAAATAACTCCAGTCCCACTGCATATTCCCTTCTCCGCCGGAATATCAGCGTCTCTGGTTGTCTGTGTCCTCCCGGGTTGTGCCTGGCGCCCATCTTGCGCCTTCAGATGGGTGATGTTCACAGATGTGTTTGGTGCCTTAGGGAGAAACAGTGACATGAAAATGATGCCGTGTTTATTTGCTGAGCAGATGAGAGCATGACTGAAGTTGGTTTAATGTTGTAGTATTCCTATTTCCTCGGCTTCAAATGAACCAAGTAAATTTTATCTGACAGACAAGAGGGCAACGTGTCAGTGACTTGCTGCGTGTCAAGCATGCTGAGACTCTTGGGTGGCTGATACTAGCGTGGAAGCTATCACAGTTTATGGCTCTGTGTAGTTATTGGGCCTTCAGAAATGGGGATAAACTGCTTTTCTTTCGCATGGCTCACCCCCTTCACCTGCACTTTCACTGCTAATCTGTCTCCACCAGGATTGCTTGTTATATTGCAAAGCCCTGAGCAGCTTCCAAGTGGAGACACTGTAAGATATTAAATCTGGCAAGGCAACTCTTCTTCTTCCTCCTCTAGAGGCAGACGTCTAGATCCAGTGAGAGCAGAATCCCTAAAAGACCAGGATTTATTTTGCTTGGTGCTGGACTCCTCTGAGACAGGGACTTTGCAGAGCCCAGTAATTTGCAGTTTGCTGTGGAGAGAAGCGCTGGCTTTCTTCCCGCGGGAGCCCAGCGCTCCGAGCAGTCCTGGGCAGTACTTTCTGTAGCACACGCAGCCTCTGACCCTAATCGGGGTCGTGATTTATAGGACCATGCAAGTCCCCTGATTTACAGAGCAGCTCTCTGGGAGCTTGTTACAGACCTTGCAGTTCAGGGCTGGCTTTCCTCCCGTTGCCTTTACACAGGATTTACTAGGCTGGGGTGAGCTGGCTCTAACAAAGATAGAGACAGGGTCTTGAAATCACGTTCAAACATAGTTTACATCTGGGTGGGTGGGTGGATGGATGGACAGACGGACGGATGGATGGATGGGTGGAGTAAAGTGTACAATTCACCCACTGCCTCCCTTGGATTTTGTTGTTATCCCAAACTCATGCCTTTAAGAGAGGTGCTCATAAAATGTCAGATGGTATCTGCATGTGGATATAATTAAAATCCAAGCATGAACACACAATTATTTGAAACTTGTTTCTTCCAGCTTCCAAGCCCTATGAGGCCAGGCAGTAGACAGCCTAGCGAGATCTGAGTTTAAACGCTGATTCACTGTATCATGAGTTCCTGGCAGGTTATTATTAATTTTAATGACTTTTGTTTTCCTAGAGGAAGCCTGCGTTGGTTTTGGCAGTTATGAACACTGCCTACAGCAGCCTGGGTGTAAATGGTGTGCAGATCCTGGCAGCAGAGGGGAAGGGAAATGCATGGACAGATGACAAAAACCTAGCAGAAAATTTGTCTGAGCCTGCAGGAGGAAACGGTTACGGTGAATCCCTTCTCTGCGGGTCCAGCAGAGACCAAACCTTTCTTCAGGATCCAGGTATCGCCAGCAGAAGTTGAAGATACGGCTGGGATTTCTGCACAAGCCTACCATCAAACTTCAAAGAGCGCATGAGGATTTGTCAAGCACCGAGGCGGTGAGATAGGAATCAGGGATGCCTGAGGAGCGTACAAGAGGCAACCTAGCCAGGATGGTTGTCTTCATTAACCACCATGACGAGGCTAAAAAGACTTGCAGGTTGGGACACGGACCCGGCTCGCGGCAGTGCAAGATGGGATTGATGGACGTTGCATTGCGCTGAGGGTGTTTTTGGTTTCTACCTTCAGCTATCCAAAATGAAACCGAAGATCCCAGCCAAGCACTCGCCATGCAGTGGTGGATCGTTTGCTGCTCGGGTGCTCGTGCTTCCTGGCAAAGTCTCGGTTAGTGCAGTTAGCAGAGACAGGAGCAGATCTGAACCTCAGAAGCTCAGGTCTGAACTTGTCCACTCAAGGCAGAGCTGCTCCACATTATCCCAACCTTTGCGACCAGCCCAGGGCTTTCCGCGGGACCGTTGTCACAGGGAAGTAGTTCAGGGCTGAGAGCCAGCGAATCTCTGCAGAAGGATGGCCCCGAAAGGGAGCTGAACGCAAGGAGAAAGAACAAAACTCAACGCACAAGCTCTTGGGGTGTCCTCAGGCTCAGGTGGTTTGAACCCAAAAGCAACATCCCCTCTTTTCACACCCAGACAGTGCAATGGGCTAGAGTGGAAAGCAAAGCGTCTGTGAGAAATGTGTAGACGTGACAACCAGCCATCACAGCAGGACTGTGAATTATCCCCGCTAACGCTGCTAACGCCGGTGCAAACGAGGCAAGAATCCAACGTCCTGTTAAAAGCAGAGCTTTGGAACCAAATCCTGAATTACTTAACCTGTATGTAAAAGGAATTCCCCCCATCTTTCCAGGCTGTACAAGGCCTTTACAAGTCTTGGTGGGAATGAAAGGGTTCATTGCGGTCTGTGGGCTGCTGTGGGACAAGGCACAGCCAGGTTGTCCCTCCTGGCTGGGTAGCTGAGGGCACGGACACGGCACCTGCGTGCTGTTTTGCAGGAACAGCTGTAACGAATCATCTTCAAACTATGTGAATGAACCAAAGGGGAGAACAACTTCTACACGGTCCTTCTGGTGTATGGCACAACCCGTCAGAAATTCATTCCCAAGCGGAGGGATGCAGCCCAGACTCTCCTGCTTCAAGAGAATGGTGTCCCTCTTGATTTGATCTGGAGATGGTTGTGCGGGATTCACCAGGAGAGCTCCGATCAGCCACCACGGAGGTCCAGTCCAGTGTGGCAGAGAGAAGGAGAGATGCAAAGGTTGGCTTTTACCTTCTGCCTGTCATCCAGCAATAGAGGAGCCGTTTCAATGCAAGAAGGTCCATGCAGAGCCAAAATACAGGCTGACATCGTTTCGTTGGGCTGGCTGCAACGTGGACGTTTTTTGGGAAGTGGAGAACTTTTTTTTTGGAGTTTTCGTTGCAAACCAGAAACCGCTTCCCCCTTCCTCTCCCTTGGAAAGCTAGAAGCCCCTAGACTTGGCAGCTGCTCATGAACTCTCCAAAAAACCTGCTCTCACTGGCCAGAAACGTGGTCCTTAGCTTCGAGGTAGACTCACTATGGGTGTCAGATGCAAAGCTGAACAAAACATTCAGGTGAACCAGTGTTTTCCAAAAGCAAGCCCATGATATTTCCAACCAGCCCACCTGCTGGCTGGCTGGATAGCCCAAACTGACTCCTCTGGGTCGTGTCTCTTCTGGCCCAGCCCACGGTGTTTGCCGTGGCTGTCGGGCACAGCGAGTCATTTACTGCTCGGCTTTGCTCCTGCAGCTGAAAATCTATCCCGCAAAACTGAAATCCGCGTCCAGTCTTACAGCATGGGCTATTCTGTCCTGCAGCAAAACGCATTCCCACCTCCTCTGCACCCTGCAAGCGTGTCTGTGCCACCGCTTGTGATTCAAGCATGGGGAACAGCTTCTCTGATCCCTAGGGATTTGTAGGAGATCAATGCCAAAAGTGAGTTTCTGAGCCTTTTTGACATGCTGTGCCCTGTGGCCTGGCAGACACGTACCTGATTACCTTGTTGGATTTGTTTATCCCGTCACAGCAGTACAGAAGCTGATGGTATGCTGTTCGTGTTTCTTTCTCTTTCCTTTTTTTTTTTTTTTTTTTACCTTGAATTTTGCAAGCATTAAAGGCTTCATAGTGGCTGAATAACTTGAAATTGGATTTTCAATCCCTGCAAAGCTCCTGCAGAGGTATGGCTCCAGCACAGATGATTTTAGCCTCCAACTAGCCTAGCAATGAAAGCTCAGTTCCCACCCAGCTGCAGCAGGTCACTCAGCGCTAATCCTTTAAAGCATTTGGGTACAAAATTTCTAAGGGAATCCATGAACACTTGAAGTTTAAATAAATTTGGAATTTGTTTCAAACACCTCTGAGCCAACTCTGTAAGGTGGGGATGACAGCATCTCTACCACATCTCTGTGGGGAAGACAAGTCCAGCACATTACAAGGTCCTCAGAAATATTGGAAAGAGTCAAAAATACAAGTCGCTCTTC
Organism: Sagittarius serpentarius; assembly: GCA_034782735.1. Classification (NCBI taxonomy): domain Eukaryota; kingdom Metazoa; phylum Chordata; class Aves; order Accipitriformes; family Sagittariidae; genus Sagittarius; species Sagittarius serpentarius. The sequence continues at coordinate 45,534,730 of JAVKLA010000053.1, read as the reverse complement.
ACTGCACCTTTAGATTTCAGTTCTGCCTCCTGCAGTGATTTATTCCAGCGGGGTGTTGTGCTTTGGAAATAAGGCTGAAATACTGGGGAAAAAAAAAAGTAGTGGGCCTAGAAGCTTAGGTGCATATTAACTTTTTTTTCTAGATGCAATATCCAGCATCAGTATCAGGGCAGTCCTCTTCAAGCAGCATGTTGCGGTGTCTCCACTTTCCTCCTCCCTAGCTGCACTAAGGATGGCATTTAGCACACTAAAATGCCTAAGTTATAGGTGTATTTATTCAGCACAGCATCTGTTTAGTCTGCAGATGATCTAAGACATTCATCAAGTTAGTGAAACTTGTATTATCCTGTGCCGACAAGCTGAACTACACGGCGGGAGATTTTGGGCAGAATCTTAAAGAGTTTACGCATTTCCATCCCACTTAACTCTGGCCACGGACTCAGCCGTCCTGATGGGATCCCTAGAGCTGTGCTCAGCTCTTGGCTGTAAGGATAATAATTTTCATGGGGAGGAGGAAATATAATTTTTTTCTAATATAAAAAAATGGGATTGGGTCCTCAGGGCTTTTGCACATGCTGTAGGGAGCTTAGGGGAGCGAGCGAACGTTATTTCAGTCCTGCTGTTTGCAGTTGGCATCGCTCAAGGTCCACAGTGAGACCAAACAGTAAACAGAGGAATAACCAGTATGTCACGGCACTGCTGTTTAGTTCATTTTGTGCTTTACCGAGTCGATAGCTGTTAAGGCACCTCCCAAGAGAGGGAGACGGAGAAAAAGCTTGAGCCTCTGCTCAGAGCGAACCTCCCAGCACTATGAACTGCGAATACCCAGAGATCTCAGGGGTGTATTTGCTGTAGGCGTTTCAGAGCGGGGGCCCAGGACCTGAGCTAGGGCCTCCTGCAGGACAAAGAAACCGCCAGGTCGGTGCCCTGTGGATCACCGGTGATTTAATTAGACCTGCCTGTTGGTACTGAGAGCCACGTGAAGGAGCTGTCCGGTGGGCCACGATGGTTTCTTCTCACTAGAAACCGCACTTGCAGCTTCTCCTCCAGGTTCGTGACTCCCCGTCTTGGCTGGAAATGCCTTTTCTCCGTGCAGCTGGAGACCCCCGTCACGCCCCCCAGGGATCCCAGCCCAAGGATCCCAGCCCAGCACCTGCACCTGGAGCACGAGAGTTCGTGTTGCGGGCAACGCGTGGCACATGGCATCACTGTACGGCTTCTGCTTCTCCCCTTCCTGAAGAGAAAGCCTCCTTAAATACGCGCCTCAAAAAGAATACGAGAACCAAACTCAGTGTAGCCACCTCCCTTTGTAAGTCCTAGATTTCACCAGCGGTTCAGAAACAACCTTGAAAGTCAAGCTGAACTTACAGTGATGCCTGCCTACAAATTTAGGGAGGTCAGCCACTTGGCTTTCACATTTATTTCTTTGCCTTACCAATGCGAAGGTGTTTCCTACCCAGAAACATGGCAAGCGTCAGATCACGCCCGTCCAGTACCGTGTTTCCAGACATCTAGCTGGAATGCGTATGTCTGCATTCCTGTAGATGGTCTGGTCACTGATTACCAAGTCACCGTGACCATTTCTGGAGAGGTCACCACGTCATGATGCTGAATTTTGCTGTGCAAGCGGAGTGGCTTAGTTCTACCTATTCCAGTACCAAATTTTAGGACTTGTTCTAACTGTGTGCCAGAGGAGTGCCCGAGAGAATCTGTCACGACCTTGTCAGTCCCGACATCTCAGAGGTCTGTCCAAAAGGGTACGACGCCATACAGGGACACTGGAGAAGCAATAAAAACGTAAAGCTGATTGATTGCGAGGTTTCAGGGGGCATAGCTTCTTTGCTGCGTCGCTTTCAAATCCAGCCAAGCCGCAAAATATCCACAGCAGGTTTTCTTGGGCAACGGGGAAGAGGCGGCAAGGCTGGAAGCACGGTGCGTATCTCGGTGACCTTCCGCTCCAGACCTGGAGGTAAGAGCCCTCCACCACGCACCGTGACTTATGGTGGAATCAGAGCACCTTCAGTTGGAGGCATCTCAATGGACAGAACCCGTGCTGCCACATCCCCACCCGCCCCTCAGCAAGATGTTCAGATAGCGAGTCTCCTTTTCCATTTAAAAAATATGTTAAAAGCCCTTTTTATTTCCCATATAAATATTGCTTCGTTAGCTTCTGACTGTCGGGCGTTGTTTATATCTGTCTCTGGCATATGGAAGAGCTATGTAACATCAAAGATCTGCTGCACAGGTAATTCGTACGTCTAATCCAATGCAGCATTTCTGCAGTGGCTATGTCTGCCATACCAAAATTTATATCGCTTTTGAGGAAGTTTTGAAGAAAATAATCTGGTGGTGTAAGCGTGTTCAATCTGCTGTAGATGGGCGCGCTCTTCTCCAAGGCAATCTCTCAAGAATCCCGTTTTGCCATCCGGGGTTAGACCCACCCTTTTGGCTTTTCCCTGTACCTGGGTGATTCTTTGGCGTGGTGAGGGGGAAGGAAAAATGCTTTTCACATGTTAGCGGAGAGAATTGCTCACTGAGTGCTCATACTCTGCTGCAAGGCCCCGATGTCGCCGTCCTCCAGAAATGACCATGTGTTGCTTTGAGGGTGCAGCCATCACGGGAGGGTGCATTGCCCCAAGGACCTCTCCTGCTGCACCTGTATTTTGCTGGCCGTGGTGATTCCTTCACAGACTCCTTATCCCTCAACTTCATTTGGGAGCTTCTCATCCGTGATTGCCCCCTCTGGTATTTTGGAGGACGGCATCGATACTGGTCTGCTCAGTCCAGAAAAAGCTCTTCAGCCAGTTTCTAAGCGCCCGCTCACGGGAGGCTTTGGAGAAAAGACACTCTGTGCGTGCCTGTTGCAGAGACGGGCCCCGGCTAACAGGCTCACCCCTGGTCCAGTGCATTCGTGCAATTCCTAGGAGTAAATCACAGACCCTACGTTACACCGAATTACCAGATTTTAAGGCACCGAGTGGCACAACGGCCACTGTATTTTCTGCCCTCAGAAGCAAGCTCCGTGTCCATGCAGAAGCCAGGAGGGCGATTACTTTCCTCCAGTTTCCAGCTCTGGCACCGTGGCATAGGGCTCCTTTCAGGATCTGGCTGCACCTGATGCTGCGGGTGAAAGCAAATGTCAGGTTTTGCCTGGAGGTAAAGGGAAGGGACGGCGCGAGCCAGCAAAATTCTGCAGACCCAGGAGGAAGAAGCTGCTGCAATTAAAAATAGGAACATGGTGGTACATTTTGCTACTTCCCCAGCTAAGCAACAGTCATAGCAGACAAGGCAACAGCCAGGATGTGTTTTCTCTTTGGCTTTGCACCTTTATTGTGTATTTGCTGCCTCCTGGTGCCTGCGAAGCAAGGAGCCGGAGCAGCACTTCTCTGTGCAGGCGGTTCTGGCACCGCAGCAGGCAAAGGCCAGAGGCACCAAGCCGCTGGAGATATGGAAACATCAGCTCATGACCCAGCGCACATCCAGCCTCAAATATTTTATGCTATTTGCTAGCAAATTTGGGCCAGCCTCCATTGTTGATGTTCTTAGGTAACTGGGAGCTTACCCGCCTATGCACATATAGGTGAACCTACAAAGAAAGGATTTTTTTAATAAATTCAGACAGTGGGAGGTGAAAAGCCTTCCCGGTGCAGAGAATTTCGTATATGAGCAAAGTTTTCTCAGGTGTGTAAATGCTTCTGAGGTGATATTTAAGTTAATAACGATGTGATATATTTAGGTTAGTAAGAATGGTAATTCCAGAAGCCTTTTGTAGCCCATCTAGGGAGAAAATATACCCAACTCAAGTGAGGGTTTTGCACCATGCAATGGGCACTTGAGTCTCATCCCGCTGACTTGTCGTCTGCCCTTTCCTATGCTTTGGCTGAATCTTCTTTAGATGATAAACATGGTCAAGAAATGACCAGTCCCCAGCTTCAAAACTCCTGATATTTCAAAGGTGCCTCCCCCAGCAGCGTGGTTTTGTGCTTGAACACGTATGTCTGCTCTGGAGCGGAGCGGCGCGTGGCTCTGCGGATGGGCGCTGACTCGGCAGATCACGTTGCAGCAGCGTTAACAGAGGAACTTAATGCACTGCTGAAGGGAAATTATAAATTCAGAGAGAAAAGAAATTTTGCCTCCTGTTAAATGGAGGAAGAGCCAGCCTGGTGTAATCTGCTCCTGAAGCCTCCCCGCATCCTCTGCGTCCGCTCTTGAAAGCCCCATCGTGCCACTGGGTTGTCCTCTCACTGCCATAATCCCCTCTCTGTGGCCAGGAGATGGTTCATAGGGACTTCTTCCAAAAAAAAAAAAATAATCTTTACATGTGTTACATATTTTTTCCTCTTTTTTTTTTTTTTTCCTTCAAACCCAAGGAGAGTTCTCTCAACTGCTTTTGAACACTGGGAGGAACTGGGGGATGCTCTTTGTGGCTGTTTGATTGAGGGAAGGTTTACAATGCAGTTGCAGTGCTAGCAACGTGCCCTTGGATAGTTTTACCTCACCTGCATCAAGAGCTTTACAGAGGCTGATGCGTCTTCTTTGCATTTTATGATGGTATAAGCAAGGCATGGCGATTTCACGACCTTTTTTTCCCTGAAACGAGATGTTAGCAGTGAGATCTTCCAATATGAAACTAGAAAGACTAGATATAAGGAAGAAATGTTTTACGATGAAGTTGCCCAGAGAGGTGGTCGATGCCCCGTCCCTGGGGAAACATTCCAGGCCAGGCTGGACGGGGCCCTGAGCAGCCTGATCGAGTTGAAGATGTCCCTGCTCATGGCAGGGGGGGGTTGCACTAGATGACCTTTCAAGGTCCCTTCCAACCCATTCTATGATTCTGTGAGATCATTCACTTTATGTTTCTGGCTCATCTCTTAGACATGTGACAGCAAAGTTCTCTTGACCAACTCTGGCAAAGGCTTCTTTTTGGCAGGATGGCATAGCAAAGGCAAAGCTCCAGGCTTTAGAAACGCAAAGGGTTTTCTAAGTCAGTGGGTGCTTTTATACCAAGTGACCTCCCTTGCTCTAACTAGCTCATCCTCAAGCTCTCATGGAGACACGGACACCGTGCCTTCTCCTTCACGGAGAAGGTCACTTGCAACGACATGGTTGAAGGAAAGCCTGCTTGGCTCTAGTTGTCACAAGGAGACTTGGGATGGCGCATAGCTCACTCCTGCTGCCCGTGGAGATGCTGCAGAGGTAAGTGTAAGGTATGTGTTAAAACAGAAAGGAGTTTCATGAAATGTCCTCTTTCCCAAGCTATTATCTGAAGGTACGTTTTGCGGGCTTTTGGTTTCATAGCATGTTTTGAGCAGTTGGGGTTTTTTAGCGAGCTAGAATTTCAACACAGATTTCCAAGACGTTGTCATAGTTTTAACAAAAGGGAAAAAATGCTGTGATTTGCACTGAAAGTAGACATAAAGCCCCGATGGAGACAGGGCAGAGTCAGATACCTCTGCACCGAATATCAACATGATGTGAACATCGCCCTTCCTCACCCACGGGGCTATACACAGCTCTGTGATGATAAAAGCTATCTCCAGTGAGCCAACTGATTGTAAAAACACCCCCTTTGACAAAAAAGAGGATATTTAGCCTTTGCAAGATTTCATACCATTTGCTTTCAGAGCGGTCAAAGCCGTCAGCCGGCGGCAGCCGAAGGGCCGTACCTCGCGAGCGTGTTTGCTAATGAGATCAGTGGTTCGTTTTCATTTAATGGGCTGCAAGAGAGCACTTTGCTGAAGGGCTGTGCTTGAAATTAGTGTTGCCAGGAGGCCGTGGTGTAAAAGCCTGACTCCTTTGTTTCCGATGTGGGCGACAGCTATAAATTGCCATTTAACTTGACAGCTCGGTTCCTATTGTTCCCTTTTTAAGGATCAAGCAAGGTAAAGCGCTAGATGAAAAGCTCAGGATAACATAAGGGAGAAGGCAGACAAGGTCAAAGTCAAGGTCAAAGACAGGAGATTCCTCACGCCCTTCTCTTGACAATAGGGCAATTTTACTTCTGTGCTGTCAGCGGAGGACACTGTTTCATATTCTAATTTTAGCTTCCTTTTACCTAGTGAACAGTGAATATTATTGTGCTGGCTAAACAGGAATTGTATTCACACAAACCCCACTTGCACTTTGCAGATACTTCCTACTCAATGCACAACCCTATTTCCTCATGTTATTATTTTACAGTTAGGAAAATGAGCAGCAATGAAATCTCATTTTTTATCACTGGACCTCAGACCTCCTCTTGGTTTATTATATTGCCAGTGCAGCACGGAGGAGCATCGCGCTGTTTGTGTGGAAAAAAGCACGGAGCATCAAGACGAAGGGCTTTGCGGACATTTCCGCAGATGCTGTCACAGTGATTATCCCAGGCAGCTTCCCCCCTCCTCCCTTTTTAGCTCTCGTCGCGCTTTTATGCAGTCCCCTCCTCTGCATAAAGCACGCCTCGACTCCAAATCTCTCCCAGCTGGTGGGGGAATAGTTTCTGGTCATTGTCCCCAGATCTGCCATGCAAATGCAGCAGCTCTGCTGTGCCAGGCGAGCCGCACGCTCCTCCTTCCCCTTAGCCAGCGCTCTCTAGAAAACAGAATTATTTCGAACGTAATTTGAAGACAGTAGTTTGGCCATTTTCCTGACTCTGGAGAAAGAACGGAGCATTTCTAATTGTCCGTGATTCCATCTTAAGTGTCCTGCGTTGTGCGGGAAGACATCAGATTTCCTTAATTTTTTCTGTTTAGGCAAAAAGCTTTTCCTTTGTCTCCCATAGAACAAAGAAATGCGAACACGCTATTTAAACAGTGAGGGCTAAGCCCATCCCCAGGGTAAAGGCGCTGCCTTAATGGGGTTACATGCAGAAGAAATTTGGCTCAGAGTGTGTAATCACTGCCTGAATTAATGAAAAAAGGGTTTCTTTGGAGTAGGCTCAATAGCCCAGCTGCAGCAATTATCTCGTCACTCATCAGAATGACGACAAAATTAGTTCCAGATATAAAACCGGACAACAGAGGCGAGACACCTAGCGCGTATTTATTTTCCCAGTTAATGACACTTGAGGTTGCCTTTCTGTCCCCATATGTTTCATGCAGCCTGTGCCGCACGCCCGTGGCTCACAGCAAAGCGCTGGGGGTTCGCGCGAGGCGAGACGGGGACCCGGACATAGGTTTGTGCAAAAACTGGCTCCTTTTTCACGAATCTGCTGCAGGACCTGGCCGGTCCCCAGCTCATGACCTCTGCAGGCAGTTCCTGCCTTTAAAACGGAGATCCCAGCCTGGCTGAGCCCCATCGTTGTGCTGATTGCTGGGGATACAGGGAGCAGCATCGTCACGCCGACCGCGATGTGCTCAGATATTTATCTATCCGTCGGGGACCCACATCTCTCTTGTGGCTTCTAGGTGCCACCACAGTGCCAGTAACAGCCAAGATGGGCAATTGGTTTCTTGGGGAAGCCAAACATGGGGCTTTTCCCCTGTTGCTGTTTGTGAACGAGGGGGCTGAGCCCGCTGCTTTGATTATCATCTCCTCCTAAAACGCTGGGACTCAGCCAGTTTGCGTGGCTGTGATTCATGTCTCGTGGTGAGTGTCGAAGCAAAGAAGTCCAGTTTAGGGTGCAGAGGGAACGGGGACATCATTTGCTAACAGCTCTGTGCATTGGCTTACGGCTGCTGCCTAACCTCCCCGTGGGTCTTGGAGCCAACAGATAGTCGCAAAGGGCTCATGTTCTACCCCTTGTGAGTAAAGAAGGAGAAAAAAATACTGTACAGTAAGACTAAGAAATTTCGTTACATATTTAACAGGATTACAGACTAAACACCCCTTCTGCACTGCCTGCTGAGGGCTACTGGCAGGAAGCTTTATCGCTGGGGGAGCTGGCAACAGAACTGCCCCTGGAAGGACGGGAGCTGCAAAAAGCCAATTTTGACTCAGGGGAGCAAACCATGGAGGTCCAACAGGGAAACGTAGCGTATGGGGCACTCTTTTCCACCTAAAATCTGTAACCAGCCCCTCTGCTTGAGCACCCAGAGTCTTTTGCAGAAAAGCACCAGGACTCTCGCATCCCTGCTGTGCTCTCATGAGCCTGCGATCGTGGATTTTGCTTCCCGACCCACCTGACAGTGTATCTGTGATCTGGCACACAAGCATCCTCCTCCTTTCTATCCTCCCAGCCTGACTTTAACATGTCCACATAATCTTGTCCAGGTTTTCCCCTGGCGTCAGTGCAGGGTGACCCCAGTAGGTGCTTTGACACCACAAATCTCCCTCACGTGTTCGGTACTTGCATAGGCAGCTCCAAGCCTACAATAGCTAATAAAGGCTGTGTTCTGTGTTTGGGGGACTTGTAGCTGGTGGACACGTGCTGGCATGTTGCACCTCAGACACAGCCGCATCGGATGGTGGGGAAAAAAAGGCTGGTAAATTAATTTTGTGTTTTCAGTTAGAATACCTGCAGGAATGAAAGCTTTTACATAAGGAAAGATTATAATAGCTGCAGTTGACTCACTGCAGTCTCCCATTGAAGGAGGCTCATAAGATGCTGGGAAGAAAAGCACGGGATTTTTTTAAAGAGGGTTGCTTTTTTTTTTTCTCTCCTGGCATTCGGAAGCATGCAGAGCCTTTGCTTAAACGAGAGCTGTGATTTCAGTTTTGCTTGTGTGCCCTGCATCCCTGTGCGAGTAGCTACTAGAGACCATTTTGTGTATTGTGTTTCCAGCCAACAAGCAGACCTACATAAATAACCCAGCTGCTGCTACCGGGTGTCACACGTGACTTCCAAGAAAGGGCTGACAATGCCCCTTCCCCAAGGAAAGCTGGCAAATGTGAACCAAAGCGGTGGGAAAACCCCTTGGGAAGAGGCTGCCCAGCTGGCTCGGCGCTGCGTTTCTCGGGGAACGGGAAAACCAGCCGCCTCCTTTCCACGCCGCCCGTCAAACCCAGTGACCTTAGGTGACAGCGACAAGCGTATGTGCTCCGTGGGATTTAACCGCCCCTCTCGGATTGCATGTGGGTGCTGAGATGGATGTCGTCTTTGGGGTGGAACACAAAAAGACTTTACTGTGTGGTTAAAGAACTGGTGGCACCACTTCCCAGCAAGCCTGTTAGCCATTTGCCAGCTGACCGAGCTCTGGGAAGCTTTCTATGCCTGTGCACTGGGTATTTTAATCTCTTTGCTGCTGTATTAGTATTATTACTACTAATGATAATCAATAAATTAAGGCCTATGGGATTCCCCACTGAGATATCGCTCTGTTACACACACCCACTGAGAAAGCTGTTCCTGCTCAAATTGCTGTTGCACCGGCTGGGACAGCCCTCGGGGTGGATAGAAAGTGGTAAATCATGGTCTTGTAGAGGCTGGTGCCAGTTTAGTGCGAGGGATAAAGAGCCCACAAAAGCTGTTGTGCTCTGGGTTGGAGTGACCCAATTCCTGCCCATGCCCAGGGCTGAGAAACCAGGGCTGCTGTCCCTATCGAATCAGGGATTTTTTCTTGTGAAGGACATGGGTTTGATCTTTGAATTTGGCCCATGGTGTGTGCGACAACATGGCGAGGCTGGCAAAGGCAAAATCATCTGAAATAATCCTCTGCCCAAGTGCTTCACGCTTGTCCTGCGGCGTGGACCAGCGGCTCTCCCCGCAGTAACTTGGGGAGAAAACTGATGGGAGCTGCTGAAAGAGGCTGGGGTGATGCAAGACCTGAAGTTTCTTGAGTCACGAAGAAGTTGGCTCCAGCAAAGCCCAACCCCTCTAACGCTCAGCATTCAGTCCTGCAGTGGAGAGCAGCCAAAAAGCAGATTTGGGGCCGTTACTTCCTACGGTGTGGGGCCAAAGCACAGCTTACAGGGAGCCTCAGCAGCTGGCTGTGCGTAATGTCAGTGCTGTGCCTTTCGCGTAAGCTCTTCACGGCTGGGTCTTCCTTCTAGATGCTTTCCCTTAAGTCTCTTAAGGTTCTTCAGCTCGTGAAACACAATAAAGCTTGCTCGCTAGCATTGCAATAGAGTTTCTCTGAAGCCTGCCTGCCAGCTCTGATTTTCGGTGGAGATTTCTCCAGCATGTTAAGCAACAGGCTGTAGTGTTTCACTTTCCAGCTTTAACCGTCCTAGAGGTAGGGAGAGAAGAGTTTCTTAGTAAACCAAGATTTACAGCTGGTTACGCCTCTGTGCTTTCCCAAGCTGCGTATTTCACAAGAATAATTGGGAATGGAGAAGCTCTCAGCAGCTTTGCTTTCCAAGGCTGGGTTTTAGGCTCTGCTTGTTTCGTAAATGACTGGTTTTGGGTTTTGTGCTTGCAGATGCAAAAACGCAGCATGCCTAAGGGCAGCGAATTGACCAAATACAACATTTTTCCCTGCGCGTTCCTTTCCAAATCTCCGCAATCATGTATTTGATTTGCAAAGGATCCTTTTGCTAGCGGATTCAAAGCTGAGCCGGTTAGAGCGAGCCATAAAATGAACTGTATTCTTCTAATTTGTCTTGGTAACAGAGAGACGCGGCGGCTCGCGAGCCCTGAATGCTGCCACGCAGAGATGCTTGCTGAGCGCATCCCAGCCGGCCTACGGCGCGCGCCCGGTAGATCACCAGGATCCGTGCCGAACATCACATCCATGAATAAACGGCTTGGGAGGACAAAGCGTTTGCCCCCATCCATCACTGAACAAAACCTGGGAGCTGAGCCCGGAGCGGTGCTTCGGCTGCTGGCTTTGTCCCACCCGCGGGTCCCCGCCGGTTCCCACGGCCCCTCTGCCAAGCAGAGCTGCGCCTGCGAGCTCAGCCTTCCTCCCTCCGGGCTGAGGCAGGATGGAAGAGGAGGATGGAGTGCTGCTGGTTTTAATTATCGTCACCTTCATTTTGACGGATGAGTGAAAATGAGTTTAAGTTATCACAGAGGGTGAAGGCGATCGCTGCTCGGTGTTTGCTGATCAGGCTCCTGGCTTTCCGCTAGGCAAGCCGAATCAGCAAAAATAGCTTTCCAAATGATCTCATTGCTGTTTCCTTCCCCTGGACCCAACAAGCAGAGTGCACGGTGAAGTGGTCAGCAAGGTACTGCTTCGTCGGAGATCCGGGAAGCTCTGCAGGGAACCTGGTCAGGAGCTTCATTTTGCCGTGAAAGAGGTTCAAAAGGAGATGGAAAGGCAGCCGTGACTCTGCGGGGTGGAAATTAGTGACGGAGTCTGAGGACATAAATGTCCTTCTTTGGAGAAAAAGGGGAGAAAGGGGTTAAGAGGAGTTAGGTCCCAATTCCCACTGCATCGCTGACGGTTCTCTCCTCTTGCAAAGGAGGTGGACGGCACTGGATTGAGCATGGAGGTGGGTGGGAAGCCATGGAAGACCTTGGCATCGGCAGCATGACTATCTCACTTAAAGAAAATGTTGGCAAAAGGAGATGAAAAGCTTAAGTGGATTTTCGCTTCCTGACATCCCTGGCCTTGTCCGCTCACGACCTTTCTGAGCCAGAGTCCACTGCAAGCTGGAAACAGGGAGTCTGAGAGTGCGAAACTCCAGGGGAGGAGACATTCTGGCTGTTTTCTGGGAAAAGTGGTGGGTGAAAGATGGAGGGAAATGGTCTCAGAGAGAGAGAAACAGCTTCTGGGAGTCTGTTTAGGAGAGGAAAACAGACAGGAGAGGTGCCACCAGTGCAGCATGGCTCATTTCGTATCTTCATAGAGCCCCTAAAAATTTTCCAGTGTGATGCAATGGAGTTAAAGTGAATATAAGCATGGTAACGACTTTGCTTTCTTAGTCACCTTCTGTGGGCCTCTTAGGAGGAGCCCTGAGCTCTCCAGGACCTCCGGCTAAGGAGCCATGCCGAACGTGGAGAGGCTCAGAGATGCTCTTTGCCTACACATCCAGCCTTTGAAGGCGTTGCACTGCCTGAAGTTGCAGCCTCTCCCCAGCCTGATGGTTGAGGCCAAACAGGTAGAGACTTGAGAGCGAGCTGGAGAGCTGTAAAACTGGATGCTGTTGGCTTAAATCCTGTTTTGAGAAGTGTATCCCCAGGCAGCATTAAGAGGAGGCTCCTGGAAGACCGAAGCGCGGTGAGGGGAGGGATTTGAGCCCCGGAGGAAGCGAGATGGGAGAGGTGGGAAGCTGTTCCTGGAGATAACGAGACACAGGGGAGGCCACACAGCAAGCGCTGTAAGTCCTGGCTTCCTCCGTTCATCTGGGGCTGAAACAACTATATCAAAGGGAGGGAAAAAAGACGGGTGTAGGGTTGGTTGCCTCCAAGGGCTGGTGGCCACCCAACGGGAAGACAGCTGTAGTGCTGAGTGTGGGTAGGCGGTGGCTGTGGGCAAGCACTTGAAGAGGAGCAGGTCCCAGGGAAATCTTTGGGGTCCGGGGCCCAGGGAGGTTGCACTGTCTCCACCCGTGGAGGTTTTCAAGAGCAGGCTGAATAGAGCCCTGAGCAACCTGTTCTGACCTCATGGCTGACCCTGCTCTGAGCAGGAGGTTGGAGTAGGGATACCCTGAGGTCCCTTCCAACCTGAATTTCCTTGCAATCCTATGATCTTAAGACATATCCAGACTGCTCCCCCTTTGCAGAGCCTTTCTAGAGCATCCAGGGGGTTAGAGGAGAGAAGCCAGCACATCACCCCAGACAATTACTTCCTGTCTTTTATCAGACAAAAACCCACACCGGTAAATCTGATGTTGCCAAACAGCTTTAGAAAATGCGGCTTTTAACCTCCGGGGTCACACGGTGAGTGGGTAGATGAGATCTGAGTTTTACTGCATGGGGCCCGACAGAGTAACACCATGGAAATGAAACTGGGCAGAAATTTAGGAAAGAACAATACTTCTTTTTTCATCAAGGGGTGTCATACTGTAGCACCTGGAGATGTCCCAGACCGTGTTGGGATTAGGAAGCCACGACACTAAATTATTCTCAGGGACAGCGGTTCGCCCGTCTGGCAGCAAACACCTCTCTGCTCCAGCCACCATTGAAGAAGTCAAAGGCAACTTCAGCAATGACCGCCAACACCACCAAATTCCCTACTTGCATGGAGTTAGCTATTGCAAACAGAACATCTGATAAACCCCTTCCAGTTCATAGTCGCCCTCAGCCTCATCTCTCTCTTAGCTAAATTTTTCATTTACAAAGAGCAGCGGCTGTAAGAAGAAAAGGCTGGGTAACTCTGGGTCAGTACTGCTATTTTTGCAATACGTTTCCTGTGCTTGCAGGATGTCGGTGTGTCATGTCTCCAGCATCTCCTGCATCTCCACCCTGTATTCCATGGGCGCGTGGTGCCAGATTCACGGTGGTATAAACATGCAGACCTCAGCTTGCTGGAGAACTGACTTGCCTTTTTGTTTTCTTTGACTTGGGGGCTGTCTTTTGCAATGAGAATAAAACAATAATTTAAGGGTAGAGGAAATCTTAATATCTCTCCTCGTGAAATAGCACTTGAGAGGAGCTAAGATCTTTTAGCCTGAAGAACTTGGATAAACGGAGTAGGAGGTTTTTTATCGCCATCATAATTTATTATTTAATTTTCCCTCCGGAGGTAAAAAGTGGGAAACTTTTGTTACTGTCTTGTTTTATCCCTGTCTGGTGCTATTCATAAATTTTTCATGAAGAGCTCTGTAGGCAGCAAGTTTGTTCTCGGTATGACATCCGCTGCTCTCAGGACACTGCCTGGAGGGTGGACTCCGCTAAAACATTTATGAGATCCCATAAATGCAACAGGATCCCATAAATCTGAACAGAAGGGAGGAAAACCAATTCTTATAAAACACAGCAGGGGACTACCTCGTTTGTTTACAACGCAAGCATAGCACGCTTCTTTTTTCTCTCTGAGAAGTCTGAATTATTTCCTTAAAAGTGCTGTTACATCGGGAAAATGGCTCCTTGTATTCTCGATGCTACGTAGGGATAAGGTAAAAAAAAAAAAAAAATGGAAAGCCCTAAAAGATGGATCCTTGGCTCATAGGAAGCTGGAAGCTGACAGTGGGATCTGTGTAAGCCATAAAGCTTTTCTGTGTGTTTTATTTGTAGCCATTGTGCTGTCACCGCTACCAGTTACCGGCTGCATCTCAGCTGTGCCTGGCACCATAGCGAGAGCCGGAGCTGGAGCTGTGACCTCTGGTTTTATTTCTGGGGTTGCCTCTGCCTGCTCGAACACAAGGGATGGAGACAGGTCTTCCCGCTGGTGATCTGGGCTTCCCCCATCCTGGAAAGTCCTCCAGGATGGCTTGCGGACGGTTCCTTGGCATGCACCACGACATCGAAGCCTTCCCGCAGCCGACAAACCCAGCAGCCTGTGCCTTTCCATGGGGAAGGGTCGTGCACGTGCCAGTAGCATGGGACGTACGCATTAATTTTTTAATAAAATGCAGCTGCCAGCCCAGGGTGAGAAGTTAGGCGTTCCTCATGGGTGGGGGAATGGAGGACCTCTCCAGGTGCATGTCTCGGGGCAAACAACAGCTATTTTGGGCCTCTGTGTATCCAACACTGTTTTCTCCATCAGCGCAGCCGGGATTTACTAAAAATAAACAGGTATTCACAGGAGAGGGTGCGAAGGCAGCTGTTTCCATAGGCAGATGCCAATGTTGAGGTACCCAAGCTGAAAGCACAGCGAGAGCGAGCCCTATCAGGTCAAGTGAACAGAGACTTAACCCAGGTTTGGTGGTTTTCTGTTGGACAAGATCTAGGTCAGGAGGACCCACCTAGGAACCTCGGCAGCAGCTTTCCCCCTTTTCCAAAGCACTCTGCTTTCCTCTTCCTTTCTTTGGTGATTGTTATGGAGTTCATTCAGCTTTTGCAGCCTTCAAAACGTGGAACAATAGTGGGACAGGGAAGCTCAGGAAGCTGGGGAGCAGAAACAATAGTTGACGTTGTGTCCCTTCCCAGCTGTGCTGCCAGACACCCCTTCCCCTCCCACATCACTCCTTCTCCAGGAAGTCTGACCTCTCTGTTGGCTGTTTTCCAGGCTGTTGATCTGCTTTTGCATCGCCCCGCACCCAGGGGAAATGCAAGGCTGCAGGTAACAGCCTGGTGCAATGCGCCAGCGGTGTAAAATGTCTTCCCGTGTTGGCTGAAAGAAGAGCCTGGCGGGGGGGCAAAATTGCATTAACTCTTGTCCTGGAAAGATCCCTTTCCCCTCTCCTCTCTTGCCATAGCCTTGCTGTGTTTCTGGGGCTTTGGAGCTCTGCAGGCCCCTGGGCAGGCACATGGACACCCCCATGGTGATGGATCATGGCCATCAGGGTCTCGGTTGCATGCCAAGGAGAAGATGGAAGGAGCCAACCCAGCACCCAAATGTTAAGGACGGTGCTTGTTGCAGGGAATGGACAGCAAGGATGCGCTCTTAGGACACGTCCCCTTCCCTACATGAGTGATGGATGCGGAGGGAGCCTGGGAAAGCCGTTCGGAGGCTGGTGGTCCACAGCCTAGGACGGGGACAGCCGGCAGGAGCTCGGCAGGAGCTCTGTCCCATTCAGCATACGACAAGGGAGGCAGGAGGCATGCGTTTTAGGGGCTTTCTGGAGGGAAGCCAAGGGTTTTTAGCAATGCTGACAAACACCAAGGCGTCCGTTTGGCCTTTCAGTGCTTCAGTTCCCACTGCTGATACTGCTTTAGCAAGCGTATTTCAAAGCATGTCCAGGGGCTCAAAAAATAGGGAGAGCTCAGGATGGAGATGGTGCCAGTTCCCCAACAGCACATGAGACGGGTCTGGGTGGTGTAACCCATGGCTTAGGGACATCTATACATCGAACCCGCCGGAGCTTTACTGGTGAGGCCAGCTAAAACGCTTCCCGCTTGCCCCAGAGCAGCTGGGTCATGGCCCAGCATATTTATCTTGTCTTCTCTACTCTGCAGCAGTAAGCAAAGTCCAATTTGGTTTTGGGGGTAAAAAGAAGTAACACTTTGGAACGTGTTCTCACCTGCACTGAGTTAAAAGCGAGGTGTACGCGAGAGCCCTTGGTCACTCCCCGTGTGCCCCCCGTTTGCATTGGGGTCCACTGCAAAGCAAAAAGGGGTTTGCTCTTAGCAGCCCGCATCTCCATCACACCCAAAGGCTGCAGATTTAGGGCTTTATGCTGCGCTTGGCAAATACTAGCGTAATTAAAATACGATGCAGACAAATGGTCTTATCTCGCTCTCCACCAGGGCTGAGGAGCCAGGGTGATTAATGGGGACGGCAACGAGTGCAGAGAGCCCGGCCGTCCCCGATTAACGTTGGGCTTTCTGCGGGGGGAAAGCACCGCGTGGCGGGATGAGAACGGCGCCCGCGAATTCGGTTTTCCTTAATGCTTACTCAACCGCTTGCCATGCCATGGGGCAGCTTTCCTTTCTGCCGGGCTGTGATGCAGGAGGAGAAGGACGTGCGCCCCGCAGCCAGGGGATGCGTGATTAATAGGTTTCAAGCCATGTGCCCCTGTACGGTTTGTTAAACCCCGGCTCCAGATCCTTCCCTGCATCCCGTTGATCTCAGTCCTTTCATTACAGATACTTGGAGGTGTTTGTGTGTGCGACCTAAAATCCCTGCTCCAGCATCACGGTGCCGAAAGCCGGGTATGCCGGCTCCTTTTGGTTTTTTGTTGGGTTTGGTTTTTTTTTGCGATGATACAACACCCAGGCCCAAGGGGATGGTGGAAAGACGCAGTACCAGTGAAATGGGAAAGTCTGGGGAAGGGGGGTCAAAGTCCAGAGCCCGTGGCAAGGCTGGCACCCCCGAGCTGGGCAGCACAGGGCAGGATGGAGGAGGCGACGCTCTGCTCTGTTTGCGGGAGGGGCTGGGGGCTCTGCTCTCCTCGCACCCCAAATTTCTGGTGTAAAGCGAATAAAAGGTGTCGGTGAGGGCGGTTGTGCGGCTGGAGCGATGTGCAGAGGGGATGCTGGTTGCAACGGGGGGGGCGTTTTAGGGGGAAGGGGGGGGTAACAAAAGAGGGACCATGGG
>JAVKLA010000053.1:45500051-45511683 GCA_034782735.1 Sagittarius serpentarius | reverse complement strand
GGGAAATCCTGTACTCTAAGTAGACAATAATAATATTTCTGGTAGAAATCGTGAGGTCAACAAAAAGTCCATGAAAAATAAACTTGATTTTTTTGGGGGTAGAGTGGAAACAGATGGTAGTAGCAGCAAGATAACAAGAAGTGAAATTTGGGAAAAGAAACTGTTTTAGCTTTCTGTTTTATTTATTTATTTATTAAATCAAGTACTTAATGTTAAAACCAGTGTCTGTCTTGGGTAGATGGCATGAATCTATTCAAGTCATTTCCTGAAGATGAACCTTATTAACGTGAGGATTTGCACAAGCTTGCCAAGGGGCTCTCGGGTTTTTCCCCTTGTTTGCTGCTATCTATCAAAGCTTTACCATGTGTGGGTTTTTAAGACTGCCTAGCCTTTGTGGGGGAGGAGCGTAACATCTGCCAATATGAGGCAAAACATACTGAACACAGTGAAATCACATCCTTTGTCAGCTGAATTGCATGTTAACCACAGCTGCGGCCACCCCAGACGTATGGTAAGCCAGCCTGTGGGAATCAATCGGAGATCAATGCTAATATCGTTGCTACATTAGTACCGCTGGATTACAACGTCAAGAAAAGGAAGCTTGCGCGCAGAATAAATTCAGCTGGCAACAAGGGATGCAGAGAAAAGTAACGCGTTGTGGAAACGTAAATAAAATAAAAATTAGAACACTGTGTGGCATTATTTTAAAAAAATATTCTTTCTGATTGAGAAAGGCACAGTTGTTAATATTCTCTTTGTTTGCCAATGTATGTGGCTTGCAGTGCGGTGTCTGTTACTAAGTTGTGACAGGCTAGACTGTTGTAAAGCAAGGTACTTTGCATAATTAGTATGAAGACATGTGAACAGATGAGCTCTAATTCTTAGAAGTTAACGATTGTCAATTATCTTCCCCCTTTTGTTTGGATCCTGTCCAAGATTAGCAGAATATCAAGTACCTCAAGGTATAGTTTCTTAATTGGCCCAAGCCCGCTTTGTTGCCAGATGCTACCCCAAAATGTGGCTTTGCCTTCTGACCCGCCTTCATCAGCAGTCAGATCAGCTTGCTGATGTTTAAAAGTGTTGTGTGGGTTTTTTTTTTTTTGTTTTGTTTTTTGTTTTTTTTTAATTCCTGGGCTGGAGTTTGGATCTGTAAGCTGATCTGACTTGACACATGGCTTCAAGATTGTTAGTGCAGATACAAAGGCAGTGAGAAGGGTGAGACTGTCCCTTGAAGCACCGTGGGCTCTTATGCTGGCTTAAGATGTGTAGCAATCACATCATCTGTTCAAAAGTGTGTGCTGGAACAATTCTCACTTCACCTAACTTTCAGCTTTTATCCGCATCTCAAGCAGCCTGGTTGTCTGTGGTTGTGTCGTTGGATATAGTGGGATAAGTAGCTTGCAGCTCATGTCTTGTCCAAGTCTCACTGAAGCCCAGGAATTTGGGGCTTCCTTAGAAGGGCTTCATGTAATAGTGTTTTTGAACACACCTAATGCTGATTTTTCAGCAGCAAGCTACTGTAAAATTTAGTTATGGTTATGTATGTGGGTGGTTCCAGAGCCACATCTTCCAGGAGGGCATCCTGAGGCCCAGAGGGTTATTCTCTTGTGCGGAGGTTTTTCTTTGTTGCTTCTGTTTGAAATTGTGCTACTATGGTAAAACGAAAAGGAGTAAAAAGTCAGTACCCTTGCTAGGGCGCTCACTTCGGAGGCGGGAACAGTAATGGGTTTTTGTTCCCAGGACAGTTTCTTTGTTTTTGTCAGATGACTGTTTAATGTGAAATGCAAGAAAATCTATTTTTTTTCCCCTCTGACTTTATACACAGTTTAGCTTGTATTGTTTAAAAGCATGTAGTAAGAATTCTAATTATTCTCTTTGCTATTTCTGAATAACGTCTTTCTTCAGACACAGAAGTCTTCTGTTTTTAATGTCAGCCTTTGAATGTAATGATTTATACACACTTGAAATGACGTTGAAAATATTTATGTGAAGAAGCTTTTTCAAATATTTCTTTCATAGAAACCACTTCTTTAAACGAGGCAAGGAAAAATATTCTGCTGAAGGCTGTTTAATATCAAGATTGAAATAAACATCTTTATGGTCATACATCTATCTCATTATGAAATAATGAACATATAATTTGCCCTATGCTTTTTCCTTTTATGTCAGGATTGTCTCCTGAGGGAAGTGTAACACTAGCATTCAACTTTGCTTGGCAGAAATTTCCTAACAGCTTAATCTGAGAACTTTATACAGGGTGCACCAAAGTTACAATTCCTGTGAAGGATACTGAAAGTAATTCTAGGAGAGTAAAATTCCTAACCTTAAATCAAAACTGAATGAGAGAAAGAAATACCCAACCCAGAACAAACATGCAAATACTTTCCTCCCCCAATTCTTCTTCTGTGCATCTCCCTCGTAGTTTACTTGAACAGATCAGAAAATACTTTCACGGAGCTCAAGAAGGCAAAAACATTGTGTGTTTTACTTTGCTCTGCTCTGGTCTCGTTGCACAGGCTCGTAACAGTACTTTTTATTTTGAATAATAAACGTATTTGATCAGGTCTTTCTTTCATTGAAGTCATTAATGTGAAATAAAAAACTAAAGGTCTTAGGAATAACTTACCTTGTGTCATATAATAATGCTTTTTAATAAATGGGAGTATCTTTACCCATGAGTTCCTTACAAGCAGTTCCCGTACTTATTCTTTCTCCAATTGAGTTCTAACCATTCCTTTCATTGAAAAGTGATCAGTATAGGAGGAAACAAAAGGATAGCAAAATCAAGGTATGTATTCATGCTGTGTTTATAATGCATAAGAGGTTTTAAAAATATTTTACAATCCAGAAAAACCTGTCTTTGACTGGAGAATTACTGAAATTTGCCTTGAGAGTAAAAGTTGAACAGAAGTAGTAGAGGGATTTTTTCCATCTTGTTTCTGAGAGGAGTTGAATGAAAATCTGCCTCTTGTGCCTTCAGATTGGAAGCATTCATAATATTTCTTTTTGATGACAGTTTCTTTTCTCACTCTGAGGGGAAGCAGGAAGATGCATCCTCTGATACGGTAAATGATTTAATAAAAGTCAGTCTGGAAGCTGCTTGTTGTGTCACTACAGAAGTCCTTGGGCATGCTTTCTCACAGTCCTTTCAGTCTGTCCTTCAGATTGTCTTGGGAAGCATGGGTTTCTCTTAAAGTCCTTTGCAGATAGGTCAAAAAGCATTTTTGTTTTCATGCGGGCTTTGTACATAAAGTTATTTCCATTGTCTTGTGTTTTCTAGCAATTCTACTTGCCTGCAGCTGGTCCTTAAACAACTGCAGGCTTGTTTGCAAACAAATGAAATAAGTCAAATTTGTTTGTACCCACAGTGAAGAGTCTAGCAATTTTTTATACTCTTGATCTTGTGACATGGGAAATATAAAAATATGAGCACTGTATAGCTTGCCATAGTGGATCATCGCTCACCTAGCTAGTCTGGGGTCCTGTTTAATGATGGGATGAAAATCTTCCAGAAAAAGATATAAAACCCTAAGTCTGGACAGCTGTGAGATTCAGTTTTAGGTTAGGTTTTAAAGAACTAATAATGAAAAGTTGCTAAAATGTGCAGCATAAAGTTCCGTATTTCTTCAACAGGCTTCATAGCATCACCTACATAGGCAACAACATCTGATAGTACCTGATTAGGTGTCTTTTTGCTGTCATCAGTGGCTTTCATTTCTGTTTCTGTATCTAAGACTGGGTCAAAATATCTATTCATACATACAGTGGACTGTGATACGATACGATGAACTGAGGAGTTTCAGGCAAAAAGAATAATTGAGGGATTCAGAAGTCAAATAGGTAACCTAAAACTGGGAAAAAAATAAAACTGGAGCGATTTGCACTGATTTTGTACTTTCTATGAAAGTATCTTCAAATGTTGCCTGTACTTTACTGTGGGTGTTCGAATTGCACTTAGATTAGCTGTAATGCAAACCTTTCGTCTTCATTCTGTCTTTCAGAGAAAGTAGAGCATGATAATTGTAGTACTATTGAAAAGATCTATTTGCTTTTTACTTGGCTTAAGTAACTATGAAAATAGGAATACTTGACCTTGCTTGTTTGTTAGAGCTGATCATAAATTTAGCTCTGTTTAAGTGTGTCTGTAAGAGATGTTTGTTTCCTAGAGCTGAACAGCTCATAGTTATATAAACAAGACTATAAACAAGAAAACACATCAAGTAATATCAGCAGTGAAATTTTTTGCCTTCTATCTATCTGTATTAAAACAAGTTCACAAAATGTTGCCTAGAAGCGTGAATTATGTTGCTGTCTGGCTATTGTAGCTGAATTTTTTGCCTGGCTTAAAGATGCATATTGGACAACTAAATTAAACTTTATATAATAAAAAATTCAGTTTGATTATGAAAATCTTGGCAAGACTTGGTATTGTTTCATTTCTTTTTAATGTAGATTATCAAAGATTATACTTCAGGCTTATCATTTTCCCTGACCATTTTTGAAAAATTCCATGGTTTTAATACAGAAGTCATGAGAGAGGTAACGTGCATCTTATTAAAATGCTCTAGATATTTCTTTGGATATAGAGAGGAAAAAGTTCCTGCTTTTGTGATTGCAATAAAGTATTATTCATTTAGAGTTGTTTTGAGCTGTGGTTTACTTTCTGACTGGAAACCGACTAGTATAAGTTCAATTTGTTAATGTCTTGCAAAAAAAACCCAACAAACTTTCTTGCAAAGTGACACTTCTAGAGTTGAGTCCAGCTTTTGTTATGTTAAATAAGAGTATTGGCTTTACGTTTTTCCATTATGGACTAAATGAAATTCTCAAGAGTAGTGCCAGATGCGAGGAAGAACTGTAGCACCAAAGCTTAAATAATGAGAGAAAATCCCCTGGTCAGGAGCTGTCTGTCTCGGAGTGCTCACTGAAATTGCTTTCTCTTTTCTGTCTGAAAGCTCCCTCACTTCTGCATTTCTGCTTAGGTATGTGCTTGTAATAATGAGAAGGTGACCCATTTGAGTCTTTGTGATACTGGTAAGCAAAAGCATCACTGGGAAACCGCAAGTAGCATGACACTGATGCAAGGACGCGGATGAGACCCTGCAGGTTTGCAAGTGGAGGCAGAGTTCTCTGTGCCTTCCCCCTTTCTCCCCTACATTAATACCATGCCTTTCATTTTGATCTTGTAAGAGGTCTGGGATGTGTCCGTATTATGTAGTTACACAGGGTGGAAGGGGTCTGATGGTGCTGGAGGTGCTGAAACTCCTCTTTTGCAAACTCCTCTTGGGGTATAGGAGCTACTGCAGTGCCTTCCCTTGACAATTTTCTACTTGGGCAGCATCTTCCCTGTGTTGCTTTGCTCTCTACTTCTCTGGTAGAGAAAGGAGTATTGCTGGCTTGGTGAGAGGAAACTTGAACAGAAATTTGTGCTAGAGGCCAAAGATTAACAAGGCACTTGGTTAGAAGGGGTAGTTACGGGTTCTAGTCTTCTCGCAAGGCTATGTACTTCATCTTTTAGTGGATAAAAATATGTAATCTGGGGATGGTTTGATATGAGATCAATGTATTTCAAACAAAAGATACCGAAGCTGAAGTGTGTCCACTTAGTTTATATAATAAAGAAAATAAAGCTAGGTCAACTCTGTAGCCTACCAAATTTGAGCACTTCATAACACTGACCTTAAGGACCAATTCTCTTTCTTTTGCAGCTGCAGCCGCCTTCGAAACATTCAGAGTATCCTGACACAAAGCAGCAAATCTCAACCTGATGGAATCCTTTGCATTTTAGGTTAGTTTTACCACCCCACCCACCCCTGCCCCCGCCTTTGTTCTGACTGTACTGATAAAGATGCCATGAGTTTCAGAAAGATTAAGATCTCCTTCGTCCCCCAAGCTCCAGGCCTGTTTCTCAGTGAATGGACAGCTATCTGATTGTTACACTCTTTTCTCCCTAAATAATTCTTAAGCCTATCTACTAATTTCAGGCAAACTGACTAAAATAGTAATAATATCAACATTTTTGCAAGCCTTATGAAAATTCAGTGGCTGGAGGGAAGAGAGAATCTTTGTTAATGTCCAAATTGAAGGAAAGATGGAGAGAATTTAATCCATATCTATCTGGAGTAAACATTCAGCCATCTAGGCAGTGTTTGCTTTCTAGCTGGTGCTTGGCATAGAAGCTCAAGGCTGAAGGCACGTGTGCATCAGCTGATTTCCCCATGGAGGTGGGGAAGTGGAAGGGATTAGAAGATGCTGAGGTTGAGGAAGTGGAGAAGAGCAGAGGAGCACCAAGGTCAGGGGTTGTGATACGCAGAGCTATGGAGGGTGGTAGTTGAGAACAGGCTTCGTTTGTAGGAGATGCGGGGAGAGGGGGGAATAATCAGAAAACTGACAATTAATGAAGCCTGAATTTAGCGGGAGGGAGGTCTTACCTCAGGAGAAGTAATTCAAAATGCATTTGAAGAGTTGCATGAGAAACCTGGGAAGCAGTTACGAGTTAAATGGTGGCATATAAACAGCATGTGGTTTCAGTGCTTTATTTCTTCTGGGGCTGGGAGAAAAGGGCAATATGAAATAAAGCTGTATGTGCAAGTATGCTGTAGGAAAGTAACAGGGTTTTTTATAGTGCTTTAATATAATTTCTGTATGTATCACTGACTCTTGTTTCTATTATATAATCAGTATCAAGACATTAAAGGAAAAATTCAGGAATGATTACTGAGATTTCTTAGGGAAAAGGACTAAGGAGTGATTGTTTAAATAATGTATTACAGTTAAAGATGGAGGAATCTAATGTAACCCTAAAGAAGCTATGAGTAGTAATGGGCTTGCATTAAGAAATGATACAACAGTCTGGTTTTTTTTAGGGTTTTGTTTTGTTTTTAATGATGTAGCAAGAAAACTTGAAGAATCTCATTTACTGAACCATAAAAAAGTTGTAAATTTCTATAGCCTACTTCTCTTTTGGTTGATGCTAACTGTATAACATGACTTTCTATCCCACATTCTCTAGGGTAACAGTTTAAGAATTCTTTGGCTTAGTAGTAACTTCACAGCTAGGTCTGTACGGTCACTGTGTCAACTTTCCAATGAAACTTAATCATACAGGGTAAAGTACTTGTTTTTTGCCTTTGATGCTAGTCTAATTTCATAAAATATGTCAAGTTCTGCCATCTCGCCATTGGCACTGTAGTATTTCTTGACTATTGTTAACTCTGAAGCTGCACTGTGGGTCCCAAGCAAAGAACAATCCCTCAAAACATTGTATAGCTTTAGGGAAAGCATTACAGGCAAAAGGAATTGCTTTGTGTAGTCCTCAGTGTCATGTGGGGTATTTAAGTCCATGCATAAGACCATACCTCTTAATAAATAAGCATTTCTGTTATGGAAATATAGGAAGTATGTTTTGTTATTAGACTTGTGCTTTGCGCTAATCTCTTTCAGCACCCACAATGAGACTGTTGTCTAATCTGACCTGTCTAATGCAGCCTGCAGAATTTCTCGCATAACTTCTGATTAAGCAGGCATGTCACTCTGTTATAAACGCATTAAATCTGTCTTCAGATACAAGCCTCGGATGACAAAAAATATGTAGCCTTACATTTTGAGTCCTGTTGACTTGTATGGAAAGCAGATACTCATAACTATGGTTTTTTTTAGAGTCAGTGCATGTTTTATTTCACTTGGCTGTCTTTTAACGACCTAGAGTTAATGCATTTCCCTCACCCCAGCTTTAATTTTACATACTGGGCTGTGAGATAAAAACAATGTAAACTTTCATAGTTTTGCTTCAAGTAGATTAGTATTTATACTGAAATTAAAACCAGCATTGTAAGATTCCAGAGATGAGAACTGACCAATTATTAATACAACTATTTCAGTGTAGTTACAGCTGATTTTTAAAAAGACTCCTGTCATCTTATTTTAAAGTGGTTGAATGGTAGCATTCCTGCATTCTTTGCCAGGGAGAAAAGGCATCACAACTGACAGGAAAAAGGAATTTGGAGGTTGGCATGTCAGACGTCTTAAAAAGCTGTGGTGTCTCAGCCTGAGTGTGTTGCTGTTAAAGCTGCTAAGAAAACAGTATATCAGACTACTTAAGTTATATTCTAAACTATTTTTTTTTTTTTTAACAGTGGTGTTTCTTGCATCTTACCTTTCAACAGAGATTTTCAACTTATGGTTAAGTTGATCTGATTTCTGAGGATATGTGTTTAGTTTCAGTAGGGTATATCTATAAATCTGTAGTTGTAGCTGTTCTGATTGTAGACAGACTGTTCCACAGTTCAGCATAGCTAACCTAAATTTTTTACAGACTTTGATATTTACTTTTTATCATCCCTGAAGAGGATAGGAATATTTAGAGGCTGTGCCAGTAAATCTTTAAGTTTATTTTATCTTAGTTCTGTTCATGTATTACTACTTTTTTAGATATCTTTTTTCCCTCCATTGTATCCATCCTACACAGAGCTCTTGCTCTTCGGATATGGGAGAAATCTCACCAGCATTTAGTACATTGCATTGATTGTTCACCTATTTCCTTTCCAAATAGAGACTATTTTAATGATTATTCTGCCACTTCTGATGACGGCTGCACAACTGCATGTTGGTTGTGGGCAGATGTCTAAAGGTGGTCTGTCCGTTCTCTCCAGCCTCACCTTCTGCTACCTCCCTGGTGTCCCTAGAGCTCGCATGGATGTTTAATGTGTTAGGGAGCAACTATTCTTTGTTTGGATACTTGAGGGCTGTCAGAAGTTCGTGGCTGTGACAAAAAGCAGGACTTTTTCTACCTGCAGGCTATGTTTATGTCAGCTTAGCAACTGTGAAATCGCAGATACCAGAGATGTCTGAGCTGAGTACTTTTTGCTGCACAAAAGGGGAGTCTCAGCCTGCCCCTAGACTGCTCCCCTTCTCTCTCTTCTCTCTTTTCTCCCCACATGCATTTTGCATCAGTGCTGGTGGTTGTTTGATATCTTGCACCCACTTCATCCTTCTGAGGAGATGGATTCCGCCCCTCCTCATATTTGGCCAGACTAGTTTTCTGCCGATTTAGCAAAGTGAATCAGGTCACCGAGAGGTCAGATGAGCGCTGACTGCAGGAGAAGAAGCAGGAATGGCTCTTTGGGCAGCAGTGAGATGTTAGACTGAGGCATTGCCTAACTACACCCTTGTGAAGAGTTGGGAACAAGCTGGGAGTTACTAAACTCCCAGCTCAGCTGGAGACAGGCGTGGGGGTTTCCTAATTAATAGCTTTTCCCTATTGTTGAGGACTCCTAATAGGCTTTCTGGAGGTATCTTATCTTTGTCATGGTTTCATTTCCTGTTTATTTTCCGCTAACTGTATCTGTTCATTTAACTCTGTATGTTTCTGTAGGATGGTATTAAAGTCTTAGTATGAAAGCTCACGTCTGTACTGGATACTTAAAAAACCCCACAACAAAAGAGCCCAAACCACAAAACCCAAGTATTCTGCAGAGTTGATGGTTTTATGGTAAGCTGATGCCTTCCCTGCTAGCCTGTCAGTGCTCTGCAAGCAATAAATTCACCCATGTCCTCTATTATAAGAGTTAAGCTTATCAGCTGCCCCCCTTATTAACATCTTTTTGTCTTCTGTTCCCCACCTTCTGTCATTAAGGGAAAAAGCAGGGGTTTGGTATTTAGCTTTGAAGATCTTCTCTGCTTCAAGCCTAAAGAGCTGGTACACCTAGATAAAACCTCAAACTCTTCAAGTGATGGTGACAACTTTTTTTTATTTTTTTTACGAGGACAGTTTCTCATTTTTCTTCTGATCTTCCAGACGTTATCACCTGTTTGGTTTTTTGCTTCACTATGTATTATTCTGTTAGCCTGTCCCTGAGCACATGGCCTTAGGCTTTGGAGACCCTAGCAATGAGCCTGATAGAAGAAGTGCAAATGCCACGGCCACTTTCATGCACCCTGTTTGGCCTGTAGTTGAGAGTGCCTCGTTAGATTAACATTTGATACGATAGGTGATGTTTGCTTGTGCAACATGAGTAATGCTGCTTGCAGAACTGATCTAACAGCTTGCTGTTGCTGAAAGGGACTATCCTAACTCCTACTTTGTGCCAGATTATTGCTCATCTGATTGTCTTCAAAAGTTGCCTCAGTTAGGCAAGTAATCTGTAAACCAGACTATCTTTGGGACTTTGTGTGTGCTAGCTTTCTAAGGTTATAGCTGATTTCAAGGAGAGTGATTATGTTTAAATGGAATTCCCTAGAACAATGGGACGTTTGCTTCCTGGAAGAATCCACAGTTGATTGTAACTAAAATCCCACCTAGAGACGGGGGGCTTTGGCATCAATATTAGTGTGTTGAGTCCCATTGAATTCTAGATTACATTGGTACCCCTGCTTTCACAGGGCTGGAAATGTAAATAAGAAGAGACAGTGTTCTCCCTCTCCTCCCTCTTTTGCGCCCTCTCTCTCTGAGTTCCCAGATGCAGGGCAGTCTGGTTATGCAGAAAATTATTGGCACAGCAAAGACAGAACATTGCAGCAGCGGGGGAAACGAGTGACTGGGTCTGAGCATTCTCATAGGAGAAAATTCTTTACTCAGAGGGCGGTGAGGCCCTGGCACAGGCTGCCCAGAGAGGCTGTGGATGCCCCATCCCTGGAGGTGTTCAAGGCCAGGCTGGATGAGGCCCTGGGCAGCCAGATCTAGTGGGTGGCCCACGGCAGGGGGGTTGGACTAGATGATCTTTAAGGTCCCTTCCAACCCAAGCCTGTCTATGATTCTATGATTCTTTAGCTGGGTCTTATCAATGCCATGACCTGAGTTACAGATTGACTGCTAAGGCTCTTGATACTCCCTTAGTCAAGGGATGCCTCCTAACCCACAGAATTGTGACTTGTTTTAAAAAGAGCATGCTCCAGGGATGTGTATATATGAATAGGAGATCAGTGCTAGAAGCTAGATAGCAGAGGAATGAGGATTCAAAGATTGTGGCAGGAAAGATTTTTTGAGGGCTGAGAAAGCTGGGGCAGGTGTGGTGCAGCTTCCTCCTTTCCCCACACAGTGGAAGGAATGCAATGCTGTAGCGTGTTATTGGTGCTAATAACCATGATGCCATGAGTGGGGAGCAGTACTACAGAGGTTCATACCTTCAGCACAAATTGAAGTGATTGAATTTGTCCCCTCTGTAGCCTTACACCAGATATCTCATACCTTGGAATATACGTGAGCTATCCAAAGGCCAGTTAGCAAACAAACAACAGAGTTTATTAACATGTGGGATTCAGTAGCTGGATGCAGACATGGTATCTGATTAGCACTTTAAAGCTGAAGTGTAACACAAAAAAAGGAACATAATTAGGAGAACCTAGGGTTTGTTCCAGTTTCTGGTAAGTTCAGGCAACTCTTGAGTAGTTTGGTTTCTGATGCAAGTCCTGAAACCCAGGCATCCAGGCTGTTGTATTACATTAGCAGTGTACTCATCTGTCCTTTGGACAGTGTAACAAATCTTGGTTTATTGGCAACCATCCAACTCTACCCTAATATAACTTGGTAGGAAAACTTGACCTTAGTGTTTATGGGAAATTTTGTAGCAGTCGAGACTGGTGACCTCTGTCATGTGTGGATCTCAAGGATACTGCTTCATCAGCCTGGAGAAGA
>JAVKLA010000053.1:45449800-45499951 GCA_034782735.1 Sagittarius serpentarius | reverse complement strand
CTGCTCACTGCAGGGGGGTTGGACTAGATGGCCTTTGATGGTCCCTTCCAGCCCAAGCCATTCTATGATTCTATGATAGTTTTACTTGTGAAGAAAATTTTATTTGTTACAGTAGAATTAGGAATTATGACTGTGACTGAGAGAGATTAAAACATTTCCGAAATGTTTCCTTTCTTCTTGTATTTATGTTCTATCTCTTCATGCTTCAGATCTTTGATTGTTTTAATTTTATTTTCCCAAGGACCAGAAAAGGTTTTCCTTGGAAGCTGTTCATATACCATATGTTTTGTCAGAGTATCTTTTCATGATTTATTAGAAGTCCATGCTGGCGTTCTGGTGACTCAGGGATTGCACTATAATACTGATAAGATAATGTTTAATCATGTATTCTAAAGCAGGAGATTTAGGTCACAGGATTAGTTTGTTAGGAAGCTTCAATCAAGAACATATTAATTAAAATGCATACTGCATGCAGACAGATGTTTAAGTTTGAATTACTAGATAAAACTGAACTTCTGTTGATGCAGAGCACTGCAGAAAACTAGACTTATTTAATTTTTTTAAAGCGATGCACGTGGATTTAGGTCAAGAGTGGAATGTCGGCATGCAGCAATGAACTTGCAAAAATTCATTTTTCTCTACCCTGTTTCCCAGTATGTTCAATGGGCGTAAGTGCCCACCAACTATGTGAGGGAGTTAATACTCCTGTTTTAAAGTTTTCTTATTAGGGATGAAAGCAAACTTTTCAGGTGTACAATGTTAGGATACGTAACACTTCACATACGGTTTTGCTTTTGCAGGAATAGATAGTCGATACAACGAAGGTTGCAGGGAACTGGCAAACTATCTGCTTTTTGGCTTGTATAACCAGAATAACAATGACTTTGAAAGAACTGGGTTTCCTGAAGAAGTTCTTGATGGTGAGTAACATAACTTGGCAATTGTACCTATTCTTCAATCCTTCTGGAGGGAAGGTGAGTAGAAAAAGGGGCGTACCTCAAAAAAAAAAAGTCCATAAATCTCTAATTGTGTGTATGCATCAAAAAACAGTTCTTAGAAACACTGCTGACGAACTCTTCTTTTTAAACACATCCCCCCTCCATAAGTTCCCCCAAATGTTCTAAACCTAAACAAATACAGCCCATTATGAGAAGTTTAAGTTCAGTCATGGTAGGTAGGTATGTATGTATGTGTGTTCTCAGTTATTGTGTGATCACACCTCTGGAGTTCTAAAATACTCAAGCTCTTTTTTACTTGAACATGCTGACTCACTTTTGTAATATTTCAAAGGTGGCCAATCACCATGATTGTAGATTATTTTTCCCTTACTTGCATGAAACTTTGAACATCTACCCCATAGGCTGTAGTGCTAGTTTTTAGTTGGAGCAACCTTTTGATGTAATACTGGGCAAGAGCAACTACAGTTTACAGTTCTGTAAGTGCTCTGTAAGGACTCATCGCTGACGCTCTTGGCCTTTCAAAGGACAGGCTGATGCAAGTTCTGAGTAAGGCTTCAGAATAAACCCACAATTGTTCAGAATAGTAAGAAGTACTGTTGTACTTGGAACTGTGTGTTGCTGCCAACTGTTTATTTTTTTTAAAGAAGTGGGGAATGATTGTGTATTCAAATAGTTAAACAAATTTCTTTTAATGAGGTGCGTTATAGGAAAAGCGTTTTCTGTTCAGTTTCTGTGGGGGGTTTTTTTGTGCCTGTATGATTCTTCTGTGTGTGGAGTCTTGATGCTGGAATAATACTTGTTCTGCTTGTTGCAGATATAATCATATTAATAAAACCTGACAGTGTCCATCTGTACTGTAACCCTGTGAATTATAATCATCTTTTGCCATATGTGGCATACTGGAGAAACTTGCATTTTCACTGTCTAACTGAAAATGAGGTAAGTGGAAAATGAACGCAGATGAGAATTGCTAATGAACGGATAGTCAATGTGGAAATTTTTTTTAACATTCCTTCCAGAAGTCTTTTTTCTTTTTCATACTCAGCAGGGCAGTGATCTGTGTATATATATGGGTATTAATCATTTTGCTAATGTGTGCAAGAATATTATGCTTTTATTACTTTGTATTTCTTGGAGCATGAAGACAAATTGTTCCCCTCTCCCACTAATTACTATTGTTTTGACATGAGTCAATGATCTTTTAATGAGGGAAAACATGTGAGTTGTGAGAAATGCAGAATCTGAATCAAGTACTACAGTCAACACTGAGATTTCCAATGATAGTTTTATTTGCTACCAAAGCAGTGTTTTAATGCCAGTAGTTTTAGAATATTATAAAAGATCAGCTTAGTAAGCCATTTAAAATCAAGAAACTTTATTATGTATTTTCTTTTTAACTTTCAACTCTTCCTTGCAAGAGCTATTAACCTCACTTTTACTGGACCATGTGAGTGATGCGTGTTTCATCTTGCATTTAAAAGTCAAGGTATTCTTAGAAAAGCTGTGTTTATCATAGTGAAGTACTGTTAGAGGAGTATAAAATGAAAATACTGTTTGTCTAGGTGTAGAATAAGAACCTTTTTATTCCAGTTGATGCTGGAAATACTTATTCCTGAATGCCATCATGGGAAGCTTCCCCCCCACCCCTCCCCGTTCAGTTCTGTGTAGTTCCTTTTTAAAATTAGAATTATACTGAAATCTGAAGGGAGTGGGTTAGGAGCCTGCGATGTCAGTTGGTGAAGCTGGTGGAAGAATGAATGGGGAGGTCAGGGAGAGAAACCTTTTTTTCCCTTGAGTTTCCAGCTTGAAAGCAGTGGGGCTTATGATAGATTGATTGTGGTTTTATGTGGCTGTTTGATAGTCTAGATCACAGAATTATGAAGTAATTCAGGTTGGACGGGACCTCTGGAGATCATCTTGTCCAACGTCCTGCTTAAGGCAGGGTTAGCGATGAGATCAGATCAGGTTACTCGAGTTTTTTTGCAGTTGGATGTTGAAAGTGTCCAAGGATGATGACTGCAGAACTCTTGGCTATCTGCTTCATTACCTGACTGTCCTAGCAGTGAAGAAGTGTTTCCTTTTATCCAACCTGAACCTGTCTTGTTTTAAATCATGCCCTTTGCCATGCATCCTGCAACTGCAGACCACTGTGAAGAGCCTGGCTTCACCATCTCAGCAATGTTTTTGTGAGTGTTGGAAGGCAGCTATGATGTCCAGCCATTGCCTCCTCTAGGCTGAACACGCGTGGGTCTCTCCTTGTAGGACGAGTGTTCCAACCCCCTGATCATCGTTGTGGCCCTCCACTAAACTTGCTCCAGTTTGTCAATGTCTTTCTTGTACGTGGGTCCCAAAACTTGATGCAGTGTTCTGGATAGTGTCCCATGAGTGCTGCATAGAGAGGGATAATTACTTCTTCTTAACATGTAAACAGCTGAGCTGAGGTTAAAGCATGCTGTAGCAAAATCTAAAGCCTGGCTTCATAAGGTTTTTCAGTTGCCAAAATCCCTACTGAAAGGGTGAATCTTGAAGCATACCCGACAGTGGTAAAACGCATGTATTTTTGGAATCAAGAATGGAGTAGTTCTTAATGTTATTGCTAGCACAACTGCTATCTCAGCTATTGAATTTTAAACTGCATCTGCTTATAGGCTTTTATATGATTTATCGTGGTAAGTAGTAACCTTAATCACACAGTACTGGCTTGACATAATGGTGTAACTAGAAGGGTAAACCATATGCCTTGCTAATTGTGGAAATGAATGGAAAAGTTTGATTTCTGAAGCTGAAAGTACAAAACTTACTTCATTGCTGTTTCCTGTGAATGACCTGAGGAATGCACTTCCAGTCACATTTCTGATGTATAAGAATTGCCAGTTTCTTAGATTTTCTCTTTCAGAAGTAAAAAAAGGTTGCTGTGTCAGGCTTTAAGTGCATCCTGTTTACAGGAGGATTGCCTGCAGTGTGTTTCAAGCATTTTTTTTTTTTTCAGTGATAGAAATAATTTTTGCTTGCTTGTGTAAAAACGAAACGAAAAAAGCTCAAGAGTTTTAGAAATAAAGTGGTGCCCTACCAGGCTCTGTGCAGCTCTTAATGAGCCTGGCAAAATCTATAGCCTCTCCTTCCTTTCTTCTTTGCCTTTAACTAGACCATAGGATTTTAAGTGAATAATCCCAGTTACTGGAAGAAAAAACGTATTAGTAAAGAATGCCCATTTTCAAAATGGCCAAATAAGATTAAGTGCTGAAATTTGATGCATACTGTATAAGCTTTCTGGGTGTTGTGATGGTACCATCTATGGAATGGGCTGTATTTATGCCTGCAATAGCAGATAGCAAGCAAGCCTTTAGCACCCTGCCAAAAACAAAGTTCTTATTCTAATGGTATTTTAAGTCTTGAGAAACTGGCAGTTGTTTGGGGCTTGGCTTTGAACTGAAACTTTGATCTGGCTTCCTGGGATTGAAGAAAGAACACATCATGGAGGAATTTGGGCTGCATCTTAAAGTTAGGCTTGTCTTAAAAGAACTTGTTCTTAAAATAAATTTGTTTGGTGTACCCTGAAGCTTACAAGAGCTATATACAAAAAGTTCATAATCATGTAATTTACCTTGATATTAAGTTCAGAGTGCTGTACATAAAAAATAAAATACAATACAAAAAAATAGGCAAAACACCAGTGCCTTCTGATCTTGCTCCAGAAAGCAAGTGACTCTTGAAGTACCCAGCGGGCCTAGGCCTGTTAGTTTCAGACTTGCTGCTAAACTGCACCTTTTCAGATAAAAATCAGAGAGCATTTTTAGGTTTTTGTTCTAAAAATGATTTTTGTGTGATTTGTCTCTTTGGTCTAGTTTTTATGCTTTTCTGAGCCACGAGAATAATATTTGTGTTTCACTCCTGCTCTTGGGTCTGCTGAAGTCTTCAGACAACTTCAGTCTGCTGCTGCTGTGGAAGAGCAAAATAGTGTTGCATGGTGGTGTCTTCTCTTCTCTCCTCCTCCTTTTCCTACATATACCTCTTCCTTAGACAGCAATTGGTTCTCATTTGCTTGTTCTGTGACCTGAGGCATATCTTGTAATTTGGCTCTCCTGGTTTAGTGTTATTAGGCTGGTAATACTTGATTTTTTCTTTTCCTCCGTGGCAAGTTTTTTGTGGACATCAGTTGGTATTCTCGAAATATCTTTTATTGTTTGAAAATAGTCCAGAATCTAGTAGATGGTGTTGAAAGACTTCACTGAAAGCTGAAAGTATATAATTATGCGTTCATGTAATCTTATTGAAAACCTTGCTCTGAAGTTTGATTTTTAAAGAACATTATCCATTGACTTGAATACATCACTGCCATGATGGAGTTTCTAAAATACAGAGACTAAAGAGGTTTTTAGCTTCTGGAGGCTGTAGGTGATATTAGTGGAGTACATGACACTCGCTATGGAATTAAAACAGTAGGATACATATTCTTTTTAGAGCAAAACTGACAATCAAATTAGGCATGCCTAATCAAATTTTATTTTAAATGACTTCTTTCAGTATGAAGATGAAGAAGCTGCAGAGGAATTCAAAATTTCCAGCTTTGTAGACATGGTTAGAGATTGCAGTCGCATTGGTATTCCATACAGCTGCCAAGGTAGGTTAGCTTATTTTCTGCTTATACTGTAAGTGTTTTGCAGCATGCAAGTCATGCAGTTCAGGGAATGAAGATTTCCTTGCCTTTGGTAAGAAATAAGGATTAATATGTCAATAGTTTCCTTTTAGCATCTTTTTGCTTGAGTTGGATTTCTTTCTGAAAAATGTAAGCCCTTAGACTTCATCAGAAGAGTGTGAATGCTCACAGCGTGAGGCAAAGAAATAATTTGCATTCACAGAAGTGTGTTCTGCTGCTACAGAAGTTCTCTGTTCAGTTGGAAGCTCCCGATAAATACTTCTTTATGTAAGGAAAGAATAAACATTTCGTTATGCAAGTTTCCTTTTTTAGCACTGAAAAAACTGGACTGCTTGACTTCCTGTTATGATCTGTAGCCAGCCTTGCAGCCTGAGCAACGTAATCTTACATTGTTCGGTAAATCGTACTTTGCAGTATCCCCAACAGTGAATAATGCAAAAGTAATGCCGTGCATGTACTTCAGTGTGCAGCATAAGCTTGTGGGGTTTTTGATCCACAGTACAGTAGGTGAGAGGCAAACAAACAAAAGTTGCCTTCAGTTTTTGACCATGTAAGTTCAAACCAAGCTAACTCAGTTTTGTTTTGTTTTGTTTTTTTTCTTTTTAATTCCTAATTCTTCATTGCTTCTCTTAAGGAAAGAATGGTACACTCGGACTGTCTGAAAAATCATTAATGGGTCAGGGCATGGGGGAAGGATGGTGGTTCTTTGTTAGGAAGTATCTAAAGAAGGTGTGTAGCTTAAGGAGGATAATCAGATTTCACTTGAGATGGCTTACAGCTTCACTGATGAGTACCAGGCTGCATAGTTGTCCTTTCCCCCAACTTAAAATTCTGATTAACAGGGGGATGATGTCGACAGTATTTTACTTAAGGCCAAATATTTGAAGAAATTGGAACAAAGCTCCTGTTTTATCTTGAATTTTAATAGACACAGTTCTGCTAATGATCTTGGAATTAAGTTTGCAAGGAGACACAATATCCTTGACTAGACTGACAGCTGGAAAAAACGGACAAAATTTGGGGTGTAGAGAAAGGAGTTTCTAAAAGCTACTGTCTTAACAAGAAAGTGTTTTTCGATTGCAGATTTTAAGTTGTACAAAGACGGGATAATTGAGATCCTTTATGAGAATCTCGGGACAACTCTTAAGATCTTACAGAAAGTTAAACTGCCAGTATTTGTGAGAGAGTGTTTCTGTGAAACATTTCTTTTGCAGGTCATCTACAGATATTCGATATGTTCATTGTTGAAAAGTGGCCAATAGTGCAGGCTTTTGCGCTGGAAGGAATTGGGGGTGATGGCTTCTTTACAATGAAATATGAAGTAAGTAGTTACATTTTTCATTTTCTTCCATTTCCATTCTGAAGCAGAAATTGAATTATGGAATTACTTCAGTTGCAAAGTACCTTTGGAGATCATCTAGTCCTGACTCACTGCTCAAGTAAGCTTTTAAGTTGGATGAAGTTTTTGAGGATCTTGTGAAGCTGAATTTTGAATATGCAAGGATGGAGACACCACAGTCTTGCTGAGAGACTGTTGAGTTACACAGCACTCTGTCCCAGATAAACAGTGATTGTTTGGTGTCCCCCTGGCCTCCCTGTTGTGGTTTAGAACTTTTTTCCTTACCTTCCTGACCCTCCTGTAGCAATAACAGAAAACACTTCTTTTTTTTAACTCTGTTAGGTGGGTGTAGATCTTCAAGAGCAGTGCAAGAGAAGCTGGTTAGTGACAAATGCCTTGAAATGAACTGAGAAAATCAGAAGTGACGGTATTTCTTGGGTCACTGGTTTTGACATGAGATGCATCTACTTTTCTCACCAACATTTTATATTCTTGGGTCATCATAGTCTGCTGAAGAGGGCAACAGTCAAGACTTTGGGTCCTAGTTTTGATAATGATTTGCTGTTCCACTCTGAGCACCTTGTGTCACTTGATTTGCCTGTTTATTAAATAAACTCTCACAGCATCTTCAGAGGACAGCTTTGTATTTATGTACTTGTTTGAAGCTTCTTTTATTTCATTTTTTTGGACCTCTGCCACAGAAATGCAGATGTCCTATTTTTCTTGTCACTCCTCCATTTTTACAGCCAGAATGTTCTTTGTCTGACTTCTGACAACTGGAAAAAATCCAAGGAATTAATAGTACCATTGTTAAAGTCTTATCACATGTAGTACTGTACATGCTTGCTCAAAAATCTATTATGTGAGTTCAAGTGTGCCTTTCTCTGAGCACTGTACTCTTCCCACTGATACCTTTCTTCATGCTTTTTTCCCTTCATTCCATCACTAGTACTGTAATCATCTTGTTGTGTGAACCTGTCAAAACCATTAAATACAAAGTGCAAATAGATGAACATCCTTGTGGAGGTCTGCCTAAGTATCAATAGCCCTGCTTGAAGTCTGAAATTAGTCAATGAAAATTGGACTGTGAATTCAGGAGTTGTTTGGGTCTTTAATTACCCTTGCCAATTCATTTCATGAATCTGTAGAGGCTTTGAGAAAATGTGTACACACATTGTGGCAATGACTTTGTAAAGACAGAGCCTCTGCCATTTCATTGTGGGAGTTGATACTGTTCACAGCACTCTTGCAGACTTAAAAAGGAGCAACAAAAATTCCCAGTATCTCTTTTAACAATGTGTGTTAGCTCTGGGGGTTTCAGCCAGTTCCAGCTTGAGTTCTTGCTTTCTTCCTCCTTAAAGTCATAAGGGGATTTCAAGTGGGAAGTGGCATTCTTAACTATTTACGTAACTATTTATGCATGGTTATATGTCAGGCAGCTGCTGTATGTCAAGATAGGGAAGAAAACCCAGTCTATGGGAGGAAGTACATTTGGGATCACTGTAAATGATCTATAAATGAATACTTCTGCCGTTATTAAAAGGGGGTGTTCTCTGTGCATTTTTAGCTCCTCAAACTGACTTTCCCTCTGCTGTGTGTTCTGTGCGGTTAGACTTGACGATAATCTAATGATGATAATTTACTAATTTTTTTCAGTGTTTTAAAGGCAGTTGCTCTCTTACTCTCACTACCGAAGTCAGAGTTGCTCAAGGTCCTGTAATCCAGAGAATTTACTGTACCGATAGGTGAATGGAAGTGATGTCTGGGAAATCATTATTGCCATATCTAATAATACAAATAACTGGAATAACTGGAAAGCAGTGGTTTAAGAAAATTCCAGTCAGTGTTGCATTTTTTAGTTAAGTGGGTGGTGGGAAACCCT
Source organism: Sagittarius serpentarius (assembly GCA_034782735.1). NCBI lineage: Eukaryota > Metazoa > Chordata > Aves > Accipitriformes > Sagittariidae > Sagittarius > Sagittarius serpentarius. The sequence goes on along the minus strand of JAVKLA010000053.1, from coordinate 45,491,114 downwards.
GTAAATGCAGAAATTATTCAGATACAAGTGAACGTTAAGAGTACATTTTTGAAAAGTGTTCTGATATGCATCATCTTACTACTGGAAGAAGGTATTGCAAATTGCTAAGTTAAACTAGCTTAGCCTAAATTTACATTACACTTACAGCAAGAATTGGGTGGTGCATAGGACGAGTTACGGTGGAATCTTCTTCTTGTCTCAGAAAACTGATCTTTCCCTTTTGCTCGCACCAGCTGATACTATTCTTTGCTATTAACTCAATTTGAAAAACTTTGTGAAATGATTTGTTTGAAAGATGCAAGCAAAACTTTGCACGTACTTTAAACCCTCACTTGAGGAGATGAGTCTCTGAAGCATCCAGAACACTTGCATCTGGTCAATTCTTTTGTAAACCAGTAGTGTAAAAACATTTCTGAATTCAGAGTTAAGGAGGACTGTTAGGCTGGGCAGTGTGCTACAAGTGTGTTTCAGTGTGACTTAAACCTGAATCTGTCGCATTCTTCATGGTGTTTTTCACAGAAGTGTATTTAAAATCTTTTTCAGTTAATGGATGTCAGTGTTGACTTGTGGAAGACATACAGCAAAATGGATCCTGTTTCCTTGGAGGACTTGCTTTTTGAGGTGAAAAACTCTGAATCAGCTACTAGTCTGTTAGTGTAGCCGCAGAGCGAAATTGTTGTGATTTTGTTTGGTGTTAATAGTGCTTATGAATTTAATCCACTGGCTTTGCATACTGTTGTTCGCAGGGTCTCTCTCCTTTCCTCAAAACTACCACTAAGTCCACAAAACATTAAAATAGCTTGTCTTGGATTCCTTGAATTTCTTAATTTGCCTGAAATTCTCCTAAAAGTTTTTCTAAATCGTGTGACTATTCTTCAGATCATAGGACTATGTACAAAGTACAGCAAGATGGTGTGTGTGTGTGTGTTAATACTCCTTTTGGAGCAAGGAGGGAAAAAATTCCACTTTAACGTACAGCCATTCTTCCAGGAAAAAACACTGTCAGGATTGCTTTTTCACTACTTTAAGTGGGTAACAGTGACACACTGTGGCTGCCCTGATGCTTTGTGAAATACAAACATACAGTGTAAAGTGATTCCTCATTTTAATGTGCTGGTCTGATCTCAGTGCTAGAGAAGAAAGCAGTGTATGAGTATTAGCATATATTATTTTGTTAATTTTTTATCAGTTTCTAGCTTGGCAGCAAAGTAGGCTTTTACTATGTAGCAAGTTTAGCAGTAAGTGTCCTTTATTAATAAAATACTGGTAGTTCACACATTTGGTGATTTGATCAGTGAAAATTAATGTCATACAGTTTACAAGGCTGTCAGTCTAAATAGTCACTCTCCGATTCTTCACTTCCCACTTCTGTGGAAGTGAGATAAATGTTTGGGACTTTTCTTGTACCTGGTAAGTCTACCCTGAAGCAGGCTTATTTATCCTATTTTGAAGTTTTAAACCTCAAAGTTGTTGTAAAATTGAGTTCAAATTTTCTGAAGAAAAAAAAAAAAAGAATGGGGCTTTCATGTAACTCTGGTTTCATAGAAACTGGTGATTTTAAAAATGATTAATTTTCTCAGTAGAGGATGAAGTTAGGTGATCTTAAAGAGCACTTGAAGCTGGTATATGTTTATACTTTTTTTTATTAACACAGCTTTGATTTCAAAAAGTTCTGATTTGAACTCTATTTGGGATTTAAAAGAATGTTCTGTGCAGTATTGGCATGTTCCAAAAAACTGACAAAAGCACTTTTTCATTCTTAGCCTCTATGAAAAGCTTATTTGAGACTGGAATATTCTCCAATGATAGTTTTTCCCTCTAAATGTAAACCTTCATTTTAATCCGCTAATGTAGGCTTTATTAGTATTTTGGAAGGCTTCTAAGATTTTGTCAGCATTCACTCGCTAAATTTCATTCATTGCTGCATTAAAGAAATGGCCGAAGTAAAATACTGTGTAATACACCACTGCTAAAACCATAGTTCTGGTTTTGCCTGTTACTTTTATATCTGAAAAACTACACTGTCTAAACTCAGGATATGTGTCATCTTCCAAGTTAGTATGTGACAAGTAAATGAAAGTAATCTTGAGAGCACTTTAAAATTGCCTAGTTCTGTAAAGTTCCTGCTTTATCAGCATGACACACTCTTTTCTTTTTATTGATTCTGTTTTGTTTTTTTTTTTTAATTAATTTGAATGCAACATCTACCTGTAGTCATCTTCCTTTTTTATTCTCCTTTAGTGACGTGTTACTGATATTTTGTTTTCCACTTACCTTTTTTTTTTTTTTTTTTTTTACAAATGCAGATAAAGAAATGACTGTCTGCTACTTGCATATCATGAACTTCCCAAATTCCCTACCCTGTTCCTCATTTTCTGTCTATAAGCTTACTTAATGTCAGGTACAAATTACTGCAGAACCATATACAGATTTAAGAATGGAAAATTAAATCTGTCCAAGTGTTCGTTTTGGAAGTCTTAAGGGAAACATGAGGTCTGAGTTAGGAGTGATCTCAAAACAGTATACTTCCTTAGGTTAAAAGCAGATATTGCAGGACTCTAGTCCTTTTCCCTCTCCTCCCTCTTCTCTCTCTAAAAAACCCACCACCACCACCAAAAAAAAAATAACCAAAAAACCCCAAACCCAAACAAAGAAAAAAACACACACTGAAAAAAGAGCCCTTAAAATCCTTATCTTTTAAAGGATGTTTATTTTCTTGTGCTTACTCTCTCATTGGGCAGGCTGTATTCTCTATGGCACAGTGAAATGTAATTTATGTTGTTCTAAAGTAATTTAGGTTCATTCAGTACAATCTTGTGACTTCCTTTCTCTGGTATAGCACTTGCCTTACTAAGTAATGTTGAATATTTTTCTTCTAGGATTTAATGATTTTTGAACACCAGTGGACCAACTTTTTTGCTAATTTTGATACTGAAATTCCCTTCATTCTGGAACTATCAGAATCTCAGGCGGGGGAGGTATGCCTGCTTCAGTAATCCTTTGAAATGCTAGCGTCATCCATGAAGAAGTAATAACTATTCAGCATTGGGGTTTGGTTCGGGTTTGTTTGTTTTCTTTTTTCTCCCTACCCCATCTCACCTTTCATGTTTAAGGAGTAGAAACCAATTGGGTGTTGTTTGTTTTTTTTTTTGTGTTTTTTTTTTTTTGTTTGTTTTGTTTTGTTTTTGTTTTAAGTTCACCACCCACCTTACCTATCCATGCTATGATGGTTTAGGACTGCCTGGCATGATTCAGTTGAGTGTTCACTGATAACTGAACTTAGTTGATTTACGTCTGCACAACAGATCCCTATTTGTAGGCAGATTGACTTTCATTTTGGTGGAAGCTCTGGTATGTGCACTTCCTAACAAGTTGAGGTTGCCCATGCCAAATCTCAAACATAACTGATGGTAACAGATAGCATGGGTGAAAATAGCACGGTATTTTTCTGTAGTGGCTGTTGCTTTTCAAGCGTATGTAAGACTTAATGGTGTTTGGATTTGTTTATGGAGGTTGGAAGTAGTTTCTGAGGGTTCATGAATTTTGTCTGAGAAGGACAATTCAGGTTTGTTCTTAATGACATATCACACTTTCTGTTAATTTACTTGTTAATCAGGTTTTTTTAATTCTTCACAGCCTTTCAGAAGTTACTTCAGTCACGGAATGATCTCAAGCCATATAACAGATAACAGGTATTACTCATTCCTTGTGAAATTGTGGTGTCACTAGTACCTCGATACGTTCTTTCCATATCTCTGATTGCATAATGCTTATAAGTCCTTTTGGAACAATCTCAGTGTATCACATCTCATCTTTGCGTATTTAAAAAAAACGTGCAAAGGCACTTCTGGGAAGGATAAGATGAATTTTCATGGGATTTAATGCTGTAGTTATACAATGTCAATATGTGTGAAACCATCCACCTTGTCCATTCTAATATGATCAATTTCTTCATGGTCAGATATCTAAATAAAGTCATGAACTCAAAACACAGGACAGCTGTGTTTGAAAATGTTGGTCTTATTTATATGATACTCAAAACCAATTAAAACGTGCAGGTTGAAGAGGTCAGTATACTTTTGTGAGTCACAACTTGCACAAGACCAGTGCTTAAAGCAGGGCACTTAAAAACCCAAATCTTAGGTAATATAAGCTGGACAATACAGGTCAGCTCTATTTTATTTCAGCGTAGAATTTTAACTGTGAAAGGAAAGTTGTTTGTCATCTGTTGCAGAACCAAGTGTTCTGCTGTTTTGAGCTAAATAAAGGTTGCTTAGCTACTTGAATGTCTCTTCAGATTCTTCATTTGGAATTAAACAGTGGAGTTCAATGTCCTTTATTGTTTTCAGCCTCCTGTGTTGTTTGCATTTAAATAACGAAAAGAAAAACCTTGACCTCTCCAGTTGAGTCTTGGGCCCAAAGCCAGAACTAAAACTAAAATAGATTTGTTTAATTCCAATATAGTAATTTCAGGGTTTTTCAAGATGGTAAACTTTAAACTAGTCAGCTTTCCCAGGCAATTTACTTTAAAAAAAGAGCAAAAAAATCCCCTTCTAATAGCATTTGGGAAACAGCCTTGAGATATGTTCTTGTACATGAAAGAAATTATAGTCTTGTTAATTCAAGTAGCTTTTTTTCTTTGGAACTTGGTCTTTTCAATGGGAAGCTTTCTGCAGCTGTAGTACTTTTTTTTTTTTTTTTTTTTTTTCTCTTAGTGAGAAATTCAGTAGTTGGTCCATCAGACTGGAAAGCTTTGACTTCCATTTGTTGTTTGTAAGTTTTCTTGAAGTATTTTGGTGATGATACACTCTTTTCTCCTTAGCCCTAGCCGGCAGCCCTTTGTTCTGTTCGGTAGCCACTCAACTAAGGAAAACTTGAACTCTGGTAACTTTAATTTTCCATCAGAAGGACATCTTGTTCGAAACACTGGCCTTGGTGGAAGCACTGCTAAGCATATGGTAAGGCTTTTAAGTACTTATCTGGTATTTTGAAGCAGTGTATATTTTCTTTGGTTTTTTTTTTTTTTTTTTTTGTGCCATTAAAATGCTTACCTTCCATGAGTTAAATACCCAGTTCTTAATAGATTAAAAACATATGTTACTTTAACAATCAGTCAGTTTAAGGAACAAATGCCCTTTTTCTTCCTCTTTCCAAGTAAAACTATACTGGATGTTTAATCAGGGACTGCTGAATGAGTTAAAATATTTTGTCCCCTGTAAAAAGACAAGTTTTTCAACACTTGTGCTGCTGTAAGTGTGTGGGGTGGGGGCGAGGGAAATGCTGTTTGTGAGGATGTTTGTCTTAGCCATAAAGTAAAAATCTTTCTGATGGTAGCATATGATGTACTTAACCCTGACACACAGATTTTTATTTTAATCAGAATTGTTTAGCCATTTCTGAAAAAGAAATGGAAAGACCCTTTTTTTGATAATGACTTTGTGAATAGACACAGGATACTTGAGTGTATCCAAATTTCAGTGTATGCTTCAGCAACTGAACAGTTTATAAAACTCTGAAAATCTTTCTGGTGTTCAAAGAATGTTAAGATCAAGTTGTAAGATTAACTTGTTTCCATTTTCAAGTAAAAGCTTAGTTTTAAAACATATGATGAGGTCGATGGCTTGTTGCACTGCCGCGCAGGGGACGTAACTGGGGAAGCGACCCCAGGGAATTCAGATCCTCTGGCTGGCTGGGCTGGGTGCATCAAGAAGGTAACTCGCAGCGAAGGAGGAGAGGTAGCGTGCAGATTGCGTTGTGTAGTTCTCCCTGCTAGCCGACTTCCTTGGGCTCTGGGAGTGTCCGTCAGTTGTGCGAGTCCAGAGTCTGTGCTGCTGAGGAGGTGGATGTGGTTGAGTACAGGTCATTGTGGAGTGAACGTATGATTGAGGGAATGAGTTTATGATCTTGTCATGACAACATTTCATGCATACTTGCCTTAAGGATGGATGGACGTGGGTATTCTGGACACATTGCATATGTCGAAAGCCTGAGAAAGGATTGTTTTAGCATCCTGGTGAAATCTCATCCTCCATTTACTGCTCTGTCTAACCCTATTTCTGTAAAAACGCTTCCAAATTTGTTTTTTATCCCCTTACTCCCATTAGGACCATTTGATACCTTTCAAAATGCAAGTACGATTTTATTCTGATATACTTGCTCCATCTGTTGTCCTCAGATTCTGACATTGTTCTTAAAAAGGTGGTTTATTTACAGGTGATACTGTTTTAATAGGGTGTCATGAAAATAGCAAATAAGACCAAGTGCAAGCATAGTTATGGGAACCTGACACACTTTCTTCTTCATGAAAAGAGCAGTTGACATAGGAAATTGAAAACACATGCTTAACGCTTACGGAAGTCAGAGCTCATCTCCTTTCCAAAGTCTTTCAACCATTCAGGTCAAGTCAAAAGTGAGATATACCTTTGAAAGCGTAAGTTGCTTTTTTAAAATCCAGTTAAGTCTGTGTTGTACACTTCCTGTAGTATGTCAGTGGTTAGAAGAATTAAGGGGAACTTAGCTTATTGTTAATTATTGCACCATGGTTTTTTTTTACTAAGGTCTTTTTGTATCTCATTAATACTGACAACTAGGTAGTGCAGTGTGTATCTCCAAAGGGACCTCTGGCTTGCTCAAGGACCTATTTTTTTGGAACCACTCACATTCCTTTCCTGGGTAAGTATATTAAAAATACCAAGCAGTAATTTAAGGTGGTTACTGTCTTTGACTATTTAAAATTTGTAGCGATTAAAAGATGGCTTTGATTCCTTTTTGAGCGTTAGGCCATGGCGTGGTAGATACTGTGTAGTTCTGTAGCCAGTGCTATGAAATCATAGCAGAGCATTGTTCCGCCGCACATCCTGCCTTCATGTGCAAAAATCTGTCAGATATTTGCAAAGAATAATTCAAAGGTCAAGAAGTGTATTTGTGTTTGCATCAGCATGCAGTGTGAAGGTAGAGAGCACCGTAAGTGTGCAGGCCTTTTAAAAGATAAACTTTTAAGTCCATGTTCCATACAGTTTGATAGAAAAACAGTCCCCCCAAAATAGAGTAATTCAGAGTGGTAGTTGTCTAATAAGCCTGCTTCTTTTATTTTGTTCAGAAAAAAAAAAAATTAAAAATTGAGGATTCTTAAAAGGACAGAGCGAATTGTTTGACTTTTATTCTTTATCCTCTGGTTTGGGTCCAATGTAGTGTGTTATAATAGCTGTCTTCCCTAATAAAAACAGGCCATGTGAAATGTTTAAGACCTGTTTTCTTACCCGCTTTAAATGGCTGCATAAGTCCATGGATAAAGTCAGTCTCCTTAGGGTTACTCTGTATCTTGAAACCATATCCAGCTCAGAAAGTATCTGATGAAAAGATGGTTGAAGGCCTGCAAAAGGGAAAGAATTACAACATATGTTTGCTCTAGTTGTGCTTTTTTCTGGGCATCCAGGAATGGCCACTTTGAAAGACCTGATACAGTGTGAGAGGGATCTTTGTTTGCACCCAGTGCAGCTCGTTTTAGGGGAGGCAGGTCTTAGTCTTGGCCATAGTATGTACTGGCTGTACTGGTACAAGTTAACCTGTGCTTTGTGCTTTTTTAAATCTGCAAACAAGCTGCAGTTATATAAAATACTGGATACATTTAATGTAAGATATGCAGAAAGAAATGTTATGCTTAGGAAGTTCTGTGTAAATGCTTCTGAAAGTGCTTAAATATTTTTTGTTTTAATACAGGAAATGACAATGAGATGCACAAGCAAGCTGAACAAGTGTAAGCTGCCAACTTTTTATTATTCTTTAACTCTTCACTCTTTTTACCTTGTGGCAGTAGGTCAAAACTGCTTTTAGTCAGCAATGGCTGTTGGCATTTGCAGAGCTACATTTTTATTCAGAATAATGTGAATGTGAGAGTGCTTCAAAGGCAAGTTGCTCATTGAAGGTTTCAGTGAGCAAACTAGGAGTTGTTAGTGTGACATCCCTTCTGCTGTACAGCAAAGTATGAAAGGAAATTTTTGCTTGAATTTTAATAAAACTTTTTTATCTGAATACTTATTTGGATCGCTTTAAAATGTATTTCATATACACTGAGGGGGGAAGTACCTGTAACTGAACGGGTACAGATTCCACAGATGGAAGTAAATTTTTAGACTAGTTTCATTAAGCTAAACAATGTGTAAGATTTATAATGGTTAGTGAAAATGCCAACAGGGAACACTCAAACTTGCAACGAAATTTCACTATGTTAAAGGATAAATAAAAGTTAACTTTTGAATTTTGTTAGTAAGTTACAAAGCTTCTGCACATTTTGACCTTTAAAAGCTCAGACTTTGTTTATCCATGTTGATGTCCACTTCCCTGCATGTTGTAGATACCTGTCAAGCTTTAAGGACATGGTAGATAATCTGCTTTGGTACTGCTCTCAGTCTTGAGAAACCAGACCTTTCCTTAGAGATTTTGTCCTCCTTGCTAGTTAGGATAATTTTAGGAGCTTGTTCTTGCTTCTGCAGCGGAGCAGTTGGCAAGCCTGCGTGACGTGTTTGCAAGATATTAAAGATGTGTCAGAGGGAGCCAGTAGTGGTGACCTTTCATGCTAAGTACTGTTGACTTTTGGTAATTGTGATGTGGTTCCCAAAGATGTGAAAGTGGAGTTACTAGACTGAGCAGAAGATTTTTCATTTTTTATAGTAAAGTTAACTTGACAGGTAATTTTGCTTACATATATGTTCTGCTCAAACATACAGAATATTTCTTGTCCTACTTCTGAAAGGCTCTGTACAAAATACAGTTCTAACTGAGATGGCTAGGGAAGTTCTAAGCAAAGCAGGGGTCAGTTGATAGAGGCAGTCTTTTTTTATGAGAATATCTTTTTCGTGGAAGCATCCCTGTGTTGGATCAAATAATCTAGTTTGAACTACAGCAGCAAAATTAGCTTTTCTGGCAAACGTGACCTCGTGATTTTTCGAATTAGTTTGCAGTTAAGTCCTGTAACTGATTCTTGTGTTTGTCAATGTTTTCCAATGAAGTAAAAAAGTGGAAAAATATTTCATAAGCACTGTTCAGTCCACATTTGGCTGTATTTAGGAAGCAGAACTGCAACCTAGAGTGCAGATTGGCTGGAGTGCATAAACTGACTGTGTAACTTTAAGTATCCCTGGGGTAAACTTCGTATTTTTATCTTTTTTAAGAAAATACCATTTTCTGTTTTGCATTGTTAGTGTTCAGATTTTAAAATGGGAAGAGGAGTAAGGTAACTGTAGCATATTAATGTAAAGCACAGTCCACTGTGAGGTGTGTTCTTGCAAATACGTATGTGAATTTGAGTGGAAACAGGGATGGTTACAGAGTTAGGAAGAATTATGCGCATTTCCTGTAATGAATGTGTACTGAAAACGTAAGTTAAATGCATGTGTTAGTACATGAAATTACATAGAAGAAACTTCAAAAAGTAGTAAGAAGGTTCAATTTTAAAATCTCTTACTGCTATTGGGGATGAAGTTCAAAGACAAGCATTGGTGCATTTTGAGGTTCCACCATGTTGGGCCGTGTTTGGGAGCTTCAGATGCTTTTTTCCATCCTTCAGGAATGCTTTGCATATGGCTTAAAAACTGTATCCTTCTCTCTCCTCCCCTCTCTTCCCTCCTTCAACATCTAGCAGTTGCAGAGGAGTAATGAGAGGAGTTAAAGCTCGGGGAAGTAGGACTGTGTTGTCGATCTACTTATCTTTTTGTTCCAATTTAGCTGGAAGACAGAGGCTGATGTTTCTTACTTGGGCACAGGTGGTTTTGGTTGTTTTGGTTTTTTTTTCCCCCAATAGTTCTGGAGCTATAAATATGTCAGTAGCTGTAAGTCGCTTCTGGCTTCACCTAACCTTTGTTTATTTCTGTACAATTTTTTCAGTTCCCTGAAGGGAATCGAACTAAGCTGTGATGTAGATGTGCTCAAAAGGTTGTGGTGACTGGTTTGTTTTGGTATCTTTTTTGCTTGACATGCTCCAGAACAAGTCAGTCTCTGAAGTCAGTTCACTCTGTTTTCCAGTTTGGGTTTTGTGGAACACGGGGCTACCATTCTATTCTTGTTGGAATATTTATGATGTGATCTTCAACACAACTGCAGCAAAAGTCAACAATGAAACTTTTTTTTTTTTCCTTGACTGATGAGAGCAGGGATACATTAGTGCCAAGAGTTTTTTTTTTCCCCAAGATACTCTGTAATTTCAGCAAATTACTTGCTCTAATTTTTTTTTTTTTTTAAACTGAAAGGTTAAGCACAAAGCTATTTCTATGCTTATTTGAACAAGGAGCCCTTCCATATAAAGGAATTGTGTTATAAGAGGAAAAACTGCTCCTTTGAACAGAGGAGAAAGAAAACACTATCTGTCTAGTAAATGTTGTGTTTGTATTTCCCTTCAGTACGCTGTTGTCGCAAATATATACTGCTGTTGTAGAGGCTGTGCTTGCTGGCATTGAGTGCTATGCTAAAACTTCCACTGAATCCAAGGTAAATGAAGCACCAATTCTGTACACTGTAATTGTTGATTTGGATTGCTTGCAATAGAAGATTACATGCAAACCAAAAAAAAAAAAGTTTGTCAGCTGCATAACATTAATGAAGTTAAAACCGTGGCCTCCAACCAGTCTCTCCGAATTCTGTTTGAAAAAGAGAAATTTCAGAGTATATCTAATCTTATCCTTCTACAATTGTTTTCCCATTTATTTCCTGACCTTATAGTAAGGAAAACGAGATACGCGAAAGAACAAATTTTAGCCTGGTGCATCAGTGTGTTATTGTTTAGTGTATGGTCTCTTGTTTATCTTATGGGTGCTCCTGTAGTTGGGATTTGGAAGTGTGGGAAGAGATATTTTATTCTCAATTTCCTTTTTTCAGGCAAAGGAGGTAGCAGAGCAGATGCTCATGTCTGTGTTAGATACCTTTCATTTAACACAATTTAAAACTGCATTACGGTATGTATTTTCAAATACTTGTTGATTGATGTATTGTGTCAATGTATTAGCTTCTTTTGGGGAAAAAAAAATATGTCAAATGTTAAACTGAACTTGCGTGACTACCAAATTCCAAGACTTCATAATGCAGTCAGACTTTTAAAATCATTATAATTATTCCATTTTTATTTTCCCACTTTTTTAATCACTTCAGCAGTTATTTTGCTTTAAATCTATTATTGCTTATTTTTTTACGTGAAGAAGTAGAAAACACATTTTTCACCAGTACAATTTCTGTTCTACAGCTCCAAAATCGCTTTTCAAATTCAGGCTGTGAATAATCATGGAAGGTTTGTATCACTGTCTTACACTTCTTGTTATTAATTAGTGTTTTTAATACAGTAATAAGTTTATTTCTCTTGTCTTGGAACTTCTGAGAAAACATTGCATTTGATTATTTCATACAAGATGTACTAAATGGTTTTGTATATGAGACAGTTTAATGATTTCATATCTGTAATTCTGTGGAATCTTAAAAACATTTTAAAAAATCTAAAACAAATGGGCAGACCAATTTTATTAACTGTTAATGAGTAGAATCAGCATGAGCCCATGAAGAGTTTCCTTTTAAAATTGTGTTTTTAACTTAGCTGATACCACAAGCTTGTGCTTTTTTAATCCCCATGCTGTCTAATTGACTGAAATGGCCTACACAAATAAGAGTTTGTTTTAAAGTTAAATAGCTTTTTTGGCTGCTATGAAGTCACTCAATGGTCTAACCTTTAAATATTTAATTATCATTATTGTTCTAGAATTACTCCATTGGATGATGAGGATAGCCTGAGTTTGATTAAAACGGTAAGCTGTTCAGTATTCTGATTATAGATTTTATTGGAAAACGGAGCGCAAGTGGCTTTTTTTATGGGACATGCAGAGTTTTTTATCTATGTGAATACAAATGTAAGGGGAGAGATGAGATAGATTTCAGATGCTGAAACCGAGGTAAGATTGAGTTTTAACATCAAGTTAGTGGAATTTGGAATAAAACATTAACATAGAGTTATGATCTCAGACCTTCCACCACAATATAGAAGCAGTGTTTTAGGAGGTTTAGAGCATATGGATTTTGCTGCTTCAATTGAAATGTTTCAAGTTCTCCTTTCTCTTCCTTTCTGTCCAACTGTTTGATTGCTGTAGGCGTCTATGATGGTATTTGACATTCCAGACTTGCTCACAGAAAGAGGGTGCTTGGGATCTGTTGTCTTTTCAGAGTCCTTTCTAACATCACAAATACAAGTAAAAGAAAAAGGTAACTATTTTAAATTCTAACACCGGTGTTGTCATCCTGTTAGCTTTGGTGTGATGGAAGAGCAAAAGGGCTTCCAGTGGATGTTATTACCATTACTATTATGGTTTTAAGCCTTTGGGTTAATTAAAAGGCCTATATGTTTCAGCTTGCTAGTAATGAATACCTGAAGTGTCAAGTTCCTCTAATCTCCCTGAAAGGACTTTGGGTTTTATGGCTGCTTTGTGATAGACGAGGGCTGAGGTGTAAAAAATTCAAGTGTTACAGTACCCTTCCTAAACTTTCTTCAGTCTTAGTCAATGTTTTCTGTTGTATGAGGACATTTGAACAGCTCTCTTCCATCACTTCTGTGACACTCATTTTGTGTGATATGTTTTAATTTCCATTGCTCTTTGTTTGGAAGAGACAAAACATAACTAAAAAAGGGTATGATACTTAGAAAGCTTGTTTTGGAACAGTCTTACATTGAAAATATACAGGATACTGAGTAATTTCCAGAACTTTAGACAAGTGCATATTTTCCAGATCGTTTGCATGTCACAAAGATAAATAGTTATTGAGGTTGTCTGAACAATATTTATGAGCTCTTGTATCCAGACAGGCTGTGAGTTTTTAACCATGGGAGTTGGAACACCTTTGGTGGCGAGGAGAGCAAAGGAAGAAGCCATATACTAAGACCAGAATAAATGCAGGGTTTCTTTGGTATTGTGTAGCAGCTCTGTGTATGTTACAGCACAAGAAGAGTGGGCGATAGTCTGCTGTGAAAGCTTCACTTTAATAAGTCCTTAAAATACTGAGGAAGTTTTCATATTTCCTAATGAAGTTTCAAGTTGTAAAAATAAGTTATTGAAGAGTCTGAAGTGTATGGATGCTACTATACTACTTTGCTTTCCATTTACTTTCCTGCAGGTGGCAGCATTAATTCAGAAACCAGCCACATAATACTGACAGCAGCTATCCCAAGATATGCTTCTTGGCTGGTTAGTACAAAACACTTACTTCAGTTTTTGCCATACATCCAGATTCACAAATGAAAACTTGTTATAAAAGTATGGATGTATGAGGGAAAAGTATGGAACTTGGGCATTGAAACGGGAATATTAATATATTACTACTATTCTGATTTTTGAATTTGGATACAACGTGAAAAACTATTAAGTGGAAACAGGCTGATGGTTCCATTCATAACACAAGTTTCAAAATACTTCATTTTCACCACTTCGGTTTTTTAGCTGTGTAAAGGCCTGTGTGTTTTTCAAATACACTGTATGACTTTTGAAAATTCTGTTTATTGTGGGGCACTTTAGATCACTTAAATGTCTGCCCCAACAGAAAGAAAGGTCTGCTTCCAGGCTTCTAATGTTCTACGCTGTGTTGGAGGTGTAATTTCAATGAATGTTATGAAGTTTGACAACATTATGCCCTTTGGCAAACCATACTTCGTAAACACTTTAACGGTAATAAAAAATAAGACTGACTGTGATACGCTACTTTGTGTCTATACAATACTATTTTAGTCTAAAAACAAGTTAATGGGGAGTATCCCTTTGAATGTGTTTCAAGGAACTACTTCAGTGCTGTGTTAACACAGTATTGAAAAGCACAAAGCTGTCTTTGGAGCGCTCTGGTTTCAGGACTTCATCTCTCTGTGGTACCTAAGGTTCTTGTTTAGCCTTGAATCTTCTTTAATGCTTTTTATTTGATGTTAGACTTCTTCTGTCTACTAACAATACAAATGAAAACTGTTTCTGGTTACAGGTCGAAGATAGCGATGTGAAACTGTCTGAAAAAGCACAGCGCATATTGAAGGTAAATTAAACATTTTTGTTAAGCTATAGAAGTTACACTTTCAAGAATCGGTATTCAAAAAATCTTAGCTGCTAGCAGAACTGGCTTTTATTATGCTTATTACTCCTCTTCTATGACAGACTTGCCTGTTCTACTCTGTCTCTTTTAAACTTTGACCTACAAAAAGAATACATTGTGTGTAAAAGTTTGAGTTTTGTTTTTTTTTTTTTTTTTCTCAAAGAACAAAACCCAAGAGCAAAAAGAGTTCTAATAAAGCTACAATTTCATGGAAGTCTCACCAAGTATTACCCATGGAACTCATGTGTTTCACAAAACCCCCAAAACTCAATGCCACTCTACATGCAACTTTCTTTCAACTTAATTAGCATGCTAAATGTCTAAAGGAAAACACTTTAAGCACTATGAAAAAGAAAAGAATTTCGGATCTGGGAACATCTTAAACCACATGAGTTTCACATTTGTGGTTTAATTTGTGGTTACCAGAAATCTTCATTATAAATAGATTTATTTTCCTGTAATATACTTTTAGTTCAGTAGATTGACAATCTAAAAACAAAAAGCTATGCCTTGTGGTTGTGACAATAACTTGTAACTTAATAGCTGCTGGCAGAACCAAAATGGAGGGGAAGTGCTTTTAAAAATTATACTCTCAACGTGCTGTCTTTCACTAGTTCTTCTGCATCAATGCAGTTTAAAACTCTTTTAAAAGGTCTGACAGATGCTGTTTAAAAAATCTTTTGAAGCAAAAGCATGAGAAAATATTCTTGCCTGGATTACAGTCCTTGATCCAGTCTGTGATACTACTGTTTGTTTTTCCTGTTTAGGAAGACAAATCTTTTCTGGGCACTTTACTCACTGGAGGCGATGGAGCATATATTTATTCTAGCAATCCACAGGCCATGCCTGCAGAAGGTGAGATGTGGTTTTTTTCAATTGTTTATAGAGTTGGTCCACTTTATCTTGTGGTTTTATTTTGGTTTTGTTTGTTTGTTTTAAACATGAGATATGCACAGTTTCTGGGATTCCCACATCTGGTGAGCCTGCCTATACCATTGTCTTTATCTTTCTATTTGCCTTTACAGCTCTGTCTTATTAAACTCCATGTCTTACCTTTTTGTTCTCAACCTCTGCTTGAAACTCCTAGTCCTAGAAGAAGGATTCCCATCAGAGCCATAGGCTGGCTTTTGAGGCATGTGGGGTTCTTACATGATTGACAATGAGCCTTTGCAGACCCGGGAGATGGCTTTTTTTTTTCTGTAGTTAACGTTCAAAAACATGCACAAACTGCCTGCTTCTATCCTTAATAGATGATGTGCCATATGTTTTCTGCCTTTTCTGTATCTTTGTGAACATTAAGTTGGAAAAATTGGGCATTACAGTAGTGACAGGATGCCATAGGGTCCCAGCTCAAGAAGTGAAGGCAAATATGTACCTTTCAGGCAATGTGATATGCTGCCTGTGATGTAGGAGGGGATTGGAATGCTTTGCTTCTAAATTTATTTACAGCCTTGTGTTCTTTGCTCTTACCAAAGCTGCCTCCTGGAGCTGGCAATACAGTTCCAGTTTTTTTCCATTGTCATTTTCACTTGGGAACTTCAGTGCTCTTGGGCACAGACGCTCATCGTATTACAGAAAGATGCTCGATCTTGGTCCTTTTCAGATTCCGTCATGTTACTACTTGCTGACATGAGATCATTAGCAACAGTCTTAGATCATTCCTCCTCTTTTGGTGCCTTTTCCTTCAAGACCTTAAGTAATGTGAATATCCCAGTAGTACAACGAAAGACAATTTGGGAGGACTGTTGGAAGGGGTTTCCCTCACTCCACAGCCTTGTGTTAATGTCCCTTGCTTTGCCTTGAACCAATAGATACTTCTTAAGGCATAATATTTTTATATTCCACTGTACAGAGAAGGTACTGTTGTCACAATACTGATGTATAACAGGACATAACTAGTATCTGACATCTAAGCACTTAGTATAAGCTGATGATCTTTAGAGGGAAGTCTTTAGCTATATTTTTTGTAGTTATACAATGTGGTGTTGAGGATAAATAATGATGTACAAGTCAATTAAACAGCAACCTTCACATAGTGGAATTTCCTTTTGCTCTAATTGAACAGATTTTAAAGAAAGAGCGATTTACTTTTTCCCTTTTTTGGGGGAGATTTGTGAAGTTAAATGTTTTGATAACTCTCGGGATGGAGAGTTATAAGTAGGTGGTATAAGGACTATTATGTAACACTTCAGCGAGCGAGATATTTTCTTAAGTGTCAAGTGAAAATGAACTTGATCTCGCTCCCTTTCATGTACGCTGCAAGACAGTTTGCTGTGCTCTAAGTTGGGCTCTACTGAGGTTGCAGCTATGTAGGCTGGCAAGATTAGGTACAAAAGGTGCTGTCAGACAGGCACTCGTTCTCTCTCTGTCACTTGTGTCTTACTGTAATAAGATACACGTTCATGACTAAAATGCATCAAAAAAGTTCAGGCTGTTAGACCTTTTCCTTTGTATGCTAATACATCTGCCGTGTTACAGAATTTTGTGGGATGAACTTAACTGAGTCAATCAGTCTTGCTAATGAAACTCTTTTGTGTTTAATCACTTCTGGAAAATACACAAGTAGTATATCAAGTCGTTCTTGGTGTAATTCACTGACTTCATGTTAAAGAAAGCTGTTTCAGTTTGGATTAATTAATACGCTTTTTGGCTTGCTTTTCTGTTACAAAAGAATTAACATATCATTTCTTTCCCCATTGACACATTCTCTGTGAAGTATGGTGTTCTGTGAGATATGATGAGAATGTATTTCAGGTGTTGTATTTTGCATCTTTCTTCCACGACCACTCAACAGAAGGCACATCCCTGTGCTTGGATTTTGTGAGCACTGGAAGCATCAGCAGTGAACATCTTGTATATGTAAACTATTAAACCTCCACATCTTTGTAATTATGTATGGCTTTGTCTCCATTCTACTTGCTGTGAATTTGGACCTTGAATCTGTGATTGTAGTGTTTCCCAATTTAATAATAGCTGTCTCTCCAGTGCAATTTTTATGTTAATTAGAAGCTTCAGTCTCAAACAGTTACGTTCATAGTTAGCAGAGCCTGTATGTTTTTTAGGTAACTGTTGAAATCACGTATCTAGGTATGGTGATTTGATTTCATATCAGTCTCTCTTTTATTAAAACAAAGCCTTAATGCTGAACAATTTTGAGGATCTTATTTTAAGTTGCCATTTCAAGAGGAAAACATCTCAGTTTCTTTATTATTTCTTCCGAGCACTGTTTGATAGATTGAGCTAGATGTGCAGTCGTGTTTAGCTGTATGTTTTAGTTAATTTGCTGCTTGGCTTTGCTTTTTTTGAAACATTACTCTGAGTAATGCCATTTTTTTCTTTTTGTCTTTTTTTTTTTTCTTTAAAGAAAATATTTAAACTTTCCCTTTTGCTGACTCACATGCTTCTGTGTATGGGATGTGAACTTGCTTTTAGTGCATGATCCACCACTGGTAGCAGAGGTCCAGCTGGCAGCCCCTGCTTAGTCATTTGTTCATGGCTTTTTTTGACTATTGGAAGTTTAGCTTTTTGCTGATGTCACTTTCTAGTGCTTTGATGAAATTTTGTTTTTTATCCATTATACCATCTAGCCTTGATGTTCCTCATTTTCCAGCTGCTTTCCTTGGTTGTGCAGGTTTGTTAAGAACCAAAGTGTCTGTAAGATGGCAAAAAAAATGGAGGTAGAATGAATGCCATGTCCTTCTTGGCTGTCACTAGATTGTTAGCTTCCAGGGAAATTGCTAGCCTGGTAACAGTTCTCTGTGCGCAAAAGAAAATGCAAGTCTGCAGATAAAGGCCTTTTTTGTTTTAAAGTTTGTCTTGGTCCTGAAGTGAAAGGAAAAATGTTGTCCTTTTTTTTTTTTTTTTTTTTTTTTTTTAACTGTCTGCATGGTAGGTGTTAGTATATGTTCATTTTGCTGAAAATTTGGCCAACTTGTTACAAAGTTTAAATTTTCAGTTGTTTTGGATTTAAGTTTTTCTTGCGTTCTTTTTTTGTCACTTTTACATTTCTGGAAGATTGCTATTCAACATGATGGAGATCTTTTTGGCTTAAAAAAAAAACAAAAACCACAGAATATTTACAATAAGTGGGCTCCAGAGGATAAGATTAAGTCAAATGCGATCACAGTCATGGTTCCTGCCCTTGATGGTGAGATCCAGAAAAGATCGAATGGTTGTGCTTTGAACGCTGTCTGGATACTATCCCAAATCTTTACTCAAATGTACTGCATGTTAAATACAACGAAATTCTGCAAGAACATAGATTCCTTCCTCAGAAAGAAGACGTTTGTCACATGATGCTGGAATAGTGATATATACCTAATGTAATTTTTTTCTTTCAAATTCTAGGCAAATTGTACTTCTTTTCAGATGGCATTCTCTTTTCTGATCCCCACCATGGCAGCATTTCCATTTCAAAGAACCATATGAGTTCCATTTCGTTCTATGATGGGGTGAGTATTTTTTGTTCCTACTGTCATAAACTTTTAATCAATTTTTAACAATGCTTCTGTAGGGTACTAGTACAAAGTTTCAATCCCAGTTGCAGTTTCATAAATGTGTGCATAAAACTGCAATAACTGATGCAAATCTCTATGCTTTTGCTATTGGTTAGCTTAACTAGTTACTGATTAGCTAAACTGTAAGGAGGAGAGAATTTTGTATTAGACTGAGTTATCTATGTGGTCTTTAGTGTGTGCAAAATTGCTTTTTATTAAAAGAAAAATTGCAGAACATAGCATTCATAAAACATCTAGCAGTCTTAAGTGATGGAGAGAGAAAAGTTCAAGGCACTGTGAAGTCATATGGTATATTGGAGGGTGAAATGCTGCCTTCTATTCAAAATATATTTAACCTTCAGTCGAATGTTCGTGGCAGTGTGCTACTTATCTCTGGAGAGGTCACAAGCAGTGTCTGTCTACTGTCGTAGAGCACTGTGTAACTGACAGGGTGAAGGGAATGACTGGTTCATGTTTCCCAAGCTGAGAAGTGAGAAGGAAAGGCATGTTGCATGTAATTTCACATATTCTGAGTAATTACGGTAAAAGACACAATGTTAGGTGTAGACTTTTGCCATTCCTGTGATGATCTATCCCTTCACTTGACCAACTTGCCATGCTAATAGTTTGATCTTCTGGCGTAGTAGGAATTGAGAGTTAGGTTAATGAGAGTTAGGTTAATGATGGCAACTCAGCTTTTTTTTTTTTTTTTTTTTTTTTTTAACCTCTTCAAGGCAGACACTCTGGGTTAACTATCACTTTTTCAGAACGGAAAAGAGATCATTTTGGTTGGTTATTGTTTCCTAACGCTGGGCGGGGGGGGGAATCTGTTTCCTTTAGTTTCTATTTTCTTCAGGTATAGTATTACACATATGTTTAGTGACCTCCAGAAAGCATTGTGTTGCTATGATTTCATCATATAATGGAGGAAAGCAGTAAAATACACTAAAAGTGTGTGATTCAATTGGGATGAAAACACAACAGTGAAGCGAGGCTTACCTTAGCTGCCTTTTCTTGTATATCGTATTGATTGCCTCTTGGTAGTTTAAGAAGCTATTTTAACACTGACCTTCCTTCTATTGTTTGATTCAAGACACTCACTTTCATAAAACTAGCTATTTATGGGACCTGGCTATCATGCTTGAACTGATGCCAGATTTTTGTGTAAAGCTAAACCTTGACAGAAAGCATTTTATTGTTCAACTGACTTGGCATAATGCAAGGGTGGAGAGCTTAAAATGTTAAGAAGTGACAGGAGAAGAAGGGTAATTGTTAGTATGCTTTTTCCAAAAGTTACTGCAACAACAATATTGATGCAAAATAAAGGATAATTTAATGCTAGGATTAAACTAAAGGATACAAAGACTCTTAAATGATGCAAAGTACAGTTTCTTAGCAGCTCTGTCACCATGCCTGCTAGATGCTTCTCTTTTTAACTTGGAAATGTCTGCAATTCTGCCTCCAGTACGTGCTGCAGGCTTCTCTGTTCTGAGAAGCTGGGCACCTAGCTGCCACCTAAGCTGCTGAAGTCCCTTGAGGCTCATGGACATTGAGTGCCTGGAGGACAGGGTAGATTCCTCACAAATTTGTACCATGAAGGTCTAAAGCAGAAACCATCCCTGTCTTAGCAGAGTCAAACACAAAACTCCCATCTCCTAAGGCAGCACTATTCTAGCTTAATACCAGCCATCCTGGGAGTAAAAGAAAACTCAACAGGCTGTATTGCCAACCAGTCTCCAAACTCCCAGGTTTATTTCTTTTTCTTCTGTAGCTGTTCAGGGTCTCAAACTGTATCAAGGCATCTTTACTGTATAGCGCTTAAGAAGCTATGTGCTTGGGTTTACAGTCTTATTTAAGATCAAGTATTTCAGCTTGTATATTCAGTACCTGAATCCAGCATTCATTTTGGCCATTAATCAAGTGAACAAATACTACTAAGTAATACTTAGATTTCACAACATTAACATCTTGTAAAACTTTGAACTGGATTCTTTTAACCTAATGTCCGTGGGGGCTATTGCTGCTTCTTTTCAGCTTTTTTCAATTTGTGGAACCCTAAACATTTTCCAGGAGGAGGAGCACATTCTGTTGGACATTTCACATGCAGATTGCAGCATGTATGAGTTGGCCTTTTAGTCACTTCTCATGAAATCTGTAAGCTATCCTGCAGAATCCAGGATCTGTGGACCATGTTCCAAAAGCCATTTTCTCTTAAGAAAAATTTTTCTCTCTTAGGAGAACATTTTTGTATGTTCTTCAGTAACCTCAATGACTTTGAGAGGATTACTTTTATAATTAGTCCCTCAGCAAAGGGTAGAGATTCTGTTTGCAAATGTCTCTGAACTGAGACCAATTCTTACGTAAGTGTTCCCCAACTTGAGCTTTTTCGTCTTGAAAATTAGTAAGTAGAATTCTTTGCCCACTTCTGTTGAAAGGGGGATGGATGCTACTCAATTTCTGATTTGAACCTTAAGTAATGGAATCCCCGTTTTCCAGGGATGTTTCACGTTGCTGAATTGTACCGTTTTTCTAATACTTCGGTGTGAAAAGAGTTACAAGTCAAAGCCTGAGCCTAAAACACTTCAGCATCATCCAAAGCCTTGCATAAATGCCTGTCCTGAAATCCAGAAAACCAAGGGTCAGTGTTGTTTTATTAGAACAAAAAATTGGAGAACCCAAGTTCAGTGCTTCTGAGGGAGACTGGTCTTGACCGCTTCAGCTTCCTGTTGGTGAAGACATAATTCAGGCGAAGAAGCAATGGATGTAGTAGAACTTGTGATCGTTAAAGAATCTAAGAGAAACAGGACACTTCCAACGTGCTAGTGACCTACACTTTAAATTGCAGGCCTGATAGTTGTATCTGGTTGCAGCATGGTTCTTCTCAGGTCAGAAACTCAAGAGCATGTTATAAAAAAAAGTTTGCAATAGCACCATACCATCCTTCTGATCTTTTTAGCTGGCATTTAATTCATTCCTCCAGGGTATCGGTGTCAGAGGAGATGTGTGGGTATAGATGAAGGCTTTATTGTGAACCATTAGCAGAGGAAAGGGCTAAAGGTCTGGTTTTTGGTGGAGGGAAATGAGTGGATACTAAAATGCAAGCTTTTATTTTCAAGACAAGACAAAGCTTAGGTACTTAGAACAATCTCAGATGCTTCCTTTAAAGCTTACGATATCTCTAATAGCTGCAGAGTAGAAACTGAGGAGTACTGTAAGTGGCTGCAGTTGATCCTTCTGCTCTGTACCTGCACTATGCAAGCTAATGAAAGTTGAAATCTTTATGTGTGCCTAGCTATGACTGTAGTAGTTCTCTTCTGATCTCTGCTATTTAATGTATTAAGCCTTTTTTTTCCACTTTCAATAACTGTTAATTATAATTTCTCCTGTTTCTTCCTTTTCTAGGATTCAACCAGTATTGTTGCTGCTGTCTTTATAGACATCAAAAGTTCCTTGCTTGCTCATCTACCAGTTGAATTTCATACCCGAGACAACTTTTTGATGATTGCACTTTTTCCCAAAACAAAGATTTATAAAGCATTTTATTCACAGGTAATGTAAAAAAAAGGTTGGTTTGGGTGGGGGGAAAACCATACAATTATTCTTTGTGTTTCAGATGAGAGGCAAGGGTGAATTTGTTAAAATCTGTCTTAACTAATTAAATTTGGAAAGAAGAGGTTTTTCTCATGTTAGTTGAGGCACTAAAGCTTGTCACCTGGTAAGTAAATACAGGAAAGTTTGAAGTTCAAGGCCTTTCTTGCATCGGTCTTCACAAGTGAAACCTTTTCCTGTATCTCAGTGAACAAGCACAGTTTAGAAAGAAGGGGCGGTTAATACTGAGGGAGCATCAAGTTAGGAAATACATTGAAAGCCTCCTCTATGAAGCTGGATGGGATTCATGGAGGGTATTGAGAGAGATGGCTGATGTGATTTTGAGGCTGCTTATCTTTTATATATAATCAGGGTGTTGCAGTAGGGAGGACTATTGCAGATAACGTCTTCAATAGTGGCAGATAACATAACAAGGGGCAGTAAGCATGGATTGCAGCTTTGAAGATTCAGACTGAATGTTAGTAGGAGGTTGGTGCAGTGACTGGAGCAGGTCACCCAGAGAGCGAATCTCCACTTTTGAAGAATTGGCTGGACAAAGTCATGGCTGATCTGATCTGTACTACCAGCAATAGTCCTGCTTTGAGGAGAAGGTGGGTCTGGAGACCTCCAGAGGCTCCCTTCCAACCAGAAACTCTGATTCTCTGTGTGACCTATGGCATCTGCCTTGCAGACTCAAGATTATCGTGGAGTGGACTGCCCTGCCACGTAGACCTTCCCAGTCCTTCCCAGGAGCATTACTGCTCCTGATTTTAGGATCTTGCATGTGTGAGAAACTAACTTCTGTATGCGTTTCTAGTGATTGAGTTGCTCGTTTAGTGCTCGCCATGTGCCTTCATTTTGTCTTCTGAAGCCAGTGAGGGCTCTAAAACCTTGTTTTCTAGTAGTTGCGTTTTAAATGTAGCACTGGTGTATAATTGGCTACAGCAATTGTATGTAGTGGCAGAGGTTCTATTGTGTTTTTTTTGTGGTTAGACACATTTGGATCATGATCCTTAGGGAAGTTTTGTTGAAGTCTTTAAGTATCCCATATGGCATTATATTATTCTCTAAGTAGATTGGCTTCATGCATTGTAATGCAGAGGCTTTTAATAAACGAAACTTCATAACAATAGCACTTTTGAGGAAATGAGCCTGGAGATTTTAGGACTTCACAAGGGTTTTATTATGCGATCATAACACTGGAATGGAAAAGACCACCTAGCTTAGTGAGTAGTCCCCACTGGTAGCATTAATGTTAAGATAAAAGGAGGAGAAATTTTATGCTAAGTGTTTAGATTCCTCCCACTGTTCCACTATGTGAGTGGTTGGGAATATTTTGTTTGTTTTTGAATTTTCAGCCCATTTCATTGGGTCTGCTTTTATATCTGTTTGTTTTTTTTTATTTTGCTTTACCAGTGGACATCCTTGATGTATTCAGAAATTTCAGACCTATTCTTTCTGGCTTATTTGGCCTAATAAAATAAAACCAGATCCTTTTTAATCTATGCTTATAAAAAGTTCTCTTTTCCTCTGATAGTTGTAATACTTTTCTTTTGATCTGTTTTTTGGCTGTAGATATTCAAACTGAGATGAGGGTATTTGTTTCTTGTACAGAGGCGATAATAGTTTTCTCGTCTGAAAACATTCAGACGTACCCTTGGTTTGCCTTTACTTTTCACTGCTGCTTTATATTAATAGATGATGCTCATCTTTTGAGAAACGCCTTCAGGTCCTTTCTGTTTTGCTGCCCACTGATGCTCCAGCTGATGCTAGAAATGTTTGTTTGCTCATTCTTGCTTTCATACTTACCTTCCTCCTATTTTTATTTCTGTTCCTTCCATCCTTACGGTTAGATCAATTTTTCTCTCAAGCATCTCAATATTGCGTAGACTGTCTCCCAGCTTAGTTCCCCAAAATACTGTTAATTCACTTCAGTCTGTGCCAGATTTATTGCAAAGGGTGTCACGGGGTATTCCCTAAGCGACTCTGCTGGTGAATGTCCCCAGGCTTCTGCTGCTTTTTTTGGCTACTATTGATTCCTGTCTTCCTTTGAGTTAGCATTTTGCCGAACAGTTCTATACTGAGTTTCAGTTTCTGCAGTTCTAAGTTTCTCATCTGATACCATACCAGTTGCTTTTCTCCAGTTCAAGTGGACGAAACATGTCTTTTGTCTCAAAGATGTTATCTTATGAACAAAAACTATTCATAAGATCAAGTGTACCTGATTGTGTAAGCTATGGAAACATATTATTGTATTTTTTTAGTATTTACCTTCAGGTATTTATTGATTTCCTCCAAAATTTTTTTCTAAAAGTCTGCATGCCATTGAAGTCGCACGGACACAGTAGTCATTCTACAGACCTGTAGTCACAAAGATTCACTAAAATGTAGGTATTAGTTTTACTCTTTCACAATCATATGGCATGATACCTTGCTTACGGGACCTATGCTTTAATTATTCCAAGCCTCCTTGAAACAGGGAATGGCAATTACTCATTCTTCCAGATCTAAGTGTATTAAATTCCTTGTAACTGAGACAGTTGCAAGATTCTGAGCACACAGAACTGGAACCTGGTTTGCAGATCCCACGAAGACAGAACAGTACCTTTCATGTCCTCACTCTGATTGGTAGGGGAGCAAAATTTGCTTAGGCTTTGGAATGTATTGATTTATCTGGTTTTCTTCACCTTCTCTAATGCCATAGCAACTCTTTTTTTAAGTGTTCATGAAGTTGTACAAAAAGGACCGATTTATTTCCATAGAATTCTGTCTCACTCTGACCTGTGTTTTCACTTTATTCCTAGCCCTTTGACTTCTAAAGAATACAATTTTCTGTTGACCAGTCCTTCTTTCCATCCCTTGCAGGCATTTTCCGTAGTCTCTTATATGTGTTTTGAAGTGGTTATTTGTTTGGTTGCATGGATCCTTCTACACAAGCAGTATTGTCTTTGTTAATATCAAAAGTTTATTTTATTTTGATGTTTTTTATCTCAGTACCCTTGTGTTTAGGATGCCGATTTGTTAATGGAAAGCAGTCTTCCCCCCCGAGTTGTTTTGTCTTGCAGCAAATTATTGTGAAAAATGACAATGGCTGTTGCCTTTACTTATTAAAAGAAGGGAAATACCGAACACTTAAATGACTGTGTGATTCATCTGAATCTGATTTCTAGGTTCAGAGTGCCATTCATATTAATGTGACTTGGCTAGAGCAATAGGACATGAGCCAAAACACTGTTCCCTAGAGGAACAAAGGGCTCACTTTTCTTTTGCGAAGGAACAGAATTTTTCTTATATTTCTAGAAATGATTGCTGCAATCTTACCTCATGAAAATTACAATACTACTTAAAGGAGACTTAGATTAATTTAGTTCCTGCTGTACAGCAGTTGGACTGTAAATACCTAGCACTTTTTCAGCAAAGCACGCTATGACTAAAAGATACGCCTGAATGGTACTGTTACTTTGGTGGGTAATTTTTTTTTCCTAGGATTTTTCCCCCAGCTATGAAGAAGGGGGGAAAATTAGACTGTTTCAGTAAAGTTACTTCTTAAAGCAGTTCCAGTCTAGCCAAAGAGAAGCTTACAAAATCTTATTTGTGGCGACTTATTCCATATTTTGAATTCTTGCAGCAAAACCAGTATTGTGAAATACTTAATGGCTAGTTAAAATGCATGTATTTTTTTTGGTGAACAAAAACAATTCCTAAACAAATTCAAAACAAATTTTGCTAAATAATGACGCTTACGCATAGGTCTGGTTTGTTCCAGGTTTTCTCTTCGTGGCAAAACCAGACGAACTCAGGATTATCTTTAACAGTTATCCAGGAAGAATTCCTGTCCGTGGAACAAAAGAGACTGTAAGTTCATGCCACTTACTCCAGTGCAATTGTACATTAACTGTATGCTACAATCAGAAAAATACTGTCACTCATTGAAGATTTTGATAATGATTCAAAAAGGAATTGTTGCATTCTTCGAGCAACACTTGCTTTATTTTTTTGTACTAGTTAATATGTAGCCATGTGGTTTAAAGCAGATAAATTTCTAGGTTTCTCCTTTAACTAACCAATTAATTAATCTGCTTGTTTTAGGCATTCCAGTGTTCAGAAGCTATTTAATGCCTTGTCTTTTCCTTCTGGGGAAAGATGTAGGGAGCTGAAAATATCTGCTGCCCTTCCAGAATTAGAGAGGTGAGAAATTATTTTTGTTTTCAAGGGATCAGTTTTGTCAGAAATTATAAAAAAAATATTTTGGTATATGTAATACTTGTCTAAAAATTGCTTATTTAATAACTCTGCCTTCACACTAGATGTTTTTATTCTGAGATTAATTATTTCCTCTCTAGGAAGCCTCTGTTTGACCCTTCAACAATCTTATTTTAGTGATTTCCCAGCTATTTATATGAATGAAATCTTGGTCTTGATTGTAAGAAAACAAAACTTTTATTTTTGAAAGGTTTGTGCAACATTTTACAGTCAGCAGCGTCAGTCACGAGCCGATAATGAGAGCACATCTTCCTATTTTACTGCAACAGTCAGAAATCATTCCTGATAGCAAAGCAGAAAGTGATAAGGTAAGGAAGCAATCCAACAATACTTCCTATCCCTGTTGCAGAATATTTAGCAAATACGCTGTCTGTCATTAGTTCCGTTGCAGGTAATGTAGTAAAGTACTGATCTATGTTTAGCCATGCTCTCTGCATCCTTCTCCAGTACCACCAGTTCACATTAAACTTTCTTCAAGTCTGTTTCTTAGAATAAATTGCTCTGCCCTGTTTTCCTGATTACATTACTTATTTTTTTTTCACTTAAACAATCTTTTGGAAGTGCTGATGGCCCTTCAGCCTGATAAAATAGAGGCAGAAAATGAGGCGTACATCTTCAAGTGAAATTTTCTTTAATGTCCAGGGAGAGTTAGCCCTAAAGCAGTAGCTTGTTTTTATGAATTGCTGAATAATTTAACTGAATTGTTCTCTGGAACATAAAAGTCCTTTAAATAGCATAGAGGTAGCTCATGATATTTAACATCTGCTGATATTATCTGTGGAACACTCAGTTCTCTATAGGGGCAATAACAATTGTCAAACTTAAGGAGTGCTTTAAATAGCATTTTCAGAGAAAATATTTCCTTGTAACTTTCCAGCATCTGAAATCTGCTGTAAGCAAGAACATCAAAGCAGGAGGAATATAGTCTTTCTCTTTGCACGTGGCAACATGGTGGCAGGCTTATTTCCTGGGATCTAGTTCAGAAACCATACTGACACTTAAGTGTTAATTAATAAACCCTTATGAATGTTTTTAAATCTGATTTTAAGGTTGGTTTAACTGTATTTGTGACTGTTCATAAAAAGATTTTTTCTTTTTCTTTTTTTAATGTTCATACCAAATTCTATAAAACATGCGAACTTAGTACCTCAGATTTTTCTGAGTTACTTCTCTATATCTATTATCCTGAATACTCATTTTCTGTGAGTATCCGAAAGTGATTTTGAGGACAGGATGCTAATAGTCTGCAGGTGGCCATTTTCAAATATCATGTAGTTACAAACTGGAAGAGGTAATTTGTCTGTTAGTAGCAGGATGATATGCAGTGTGGTGACTGGTTACCAGTGTGACGTAATTTCTTAAGTCAAGTTCAGCACAAGGAGTTTTAGTCGTGTTTCCTCCAGAGCTCATTTGCTTACTTCCGTAGCACACTCCAGTTTATAGTGTAGAGATATATATACATGCACACACACTTTGGAGATATGGTCTGACTACTTTTCTGGGTTTCTTTGCTGTGATCCCTGTCTAAATACCACAAGAAATACACATAATGGAAACAGAGGTGCTTTATGCAGGAAAGCTGTTGGTATGTTAGAGCTATTATTGTGCAGCCTTTTACCCATCCTACTCAAAATGCAGCTTTGCTGGAATAAATTGTGTATAGCATGCTTGGTTCAGTATCAGAAATCTAAAGTTGCTCTCTGTTTGGCAAGGCTGCTTGACATATGCCATCACTTTTTGAACCGCTTCGCTCAAATACTGTTCTATGTATTTGATGTACCTTTTTCATCATAGGAAACATAGCCTATTTAGTGTCTCTCGCAGTGTTTTGTCTGACATTTGCATTGATGCTTATACTGCAGACTAGATTGTAATGTAAAGGTTTTGATAATACTGTTTGTACTTGTTAATTATCCTTTCACTGTACTTAAGGTATGAAAACCAAGAGAGAATACGTCTTTCTAAAATGATGCATATCTGCATAATTGCGTAAACACAATTACAGTTCTACATTATCTCGCTGTTTCTGTGGTTAGTGTCAATTTTGTGTTAGACTTAAGATTTTATCAAGAGAGAAGCCTTATGTGTGTGCAATTGTTGTAGCTCATTTCTAGTCTTCACGTTGCCCCCCCTTCTTATCTGTTCCCTGTTTTTAGGTGGTTATCACCATTATAACTGGTCTTCCAGGATGTCGTTGCAGTGATCTGTGCGCTTTCCTTGTAACTTTCAACAAGGAGCATGGAAGGTTCGTACAGTTCTGGTTTTACAGTCCAAAGCAGTGGTCATACTAATCGCCAAAGAACTACTGAGCATTAAGGAAATGAAATTATCAGTGTTTCACTTCATTTATTTATTTTATTTTTTTTATATCCTGGTTTCTAATTTGTAAACAGATGGGTTATAAGAAAAAATTCAGTAAATATTGAGGCACCTTAACTAGTTCTACATAGCACACTGTAGGGTAGGGGATACTACTTCAGTTCTGTTACTTCAGGTATCTCACTCAGCTGTGTTACGCTATCTAGATTTGCCCTTAGATTTTAGACATTTAGACAAGAAAAACAGCACAGAAGATTTCTTTGTTGATATTCAATATTAAGAATACCACAGGTATCACTGTAGATCTAAGATGCATGTCTGGAACTATCACTGGTGCTGCAAACAATTAAGAATAGTCTTAGAAGGGCCAAATGAATTCTGCCTTATGCAAGTATGGAAGTCATCACAACTTGAAGGAAATGGGTGAAGAGCTTCCATTTATTGACTTGTGGTAGTGAGTCTAAAATGCATTTTTCTTGGAGGAAAGGCTATACTAATAGTCCTTGCTACAGCATTGTTTTTAATATGACCCAGTTTCTATTCTATAACAGCAAGAGATATATTCAGGACATCTATTGTACGGCAGTAAGGTAAATCTGTAGGAATTTGCCATTCTGTGTGTTGATATAGCTTCTGGAAAACAAAATTTAAAAAATTCTTATCTTTTTAAATCTTACAACGAAAGACCTTAGCATTTAGTCTTGGTAATGTTCTGGACTGTTTTTTTTGTATTACTTTAAACTCAGTGTCTTGATATTAGCAAGTTGATCCAGAACAGTTTTGTGGTTCTGTTTTTCGGGAAAATGTGTAAGGTGACTTTAGAGTGTTCTGTAATAATACATTTCATCATGTTTTCCTGCGAATGTCGTTGTTACTTTTTATTTTGCAGTGAAATATTGTCATGCCCAGAGTCTTTTGAACTGGATTCATATACTTTTTGTTTACTGCATCACTGACAAAGATCAGAATTACTCATATGATGTGCTGCTTTGAAGAAGCTGTTGAACATTGTTTTATTAAAAAACAACAACAAAAACCCACAAAACCTTTTGGCAGTAATGTAAAGAATATGCTTCTGCTGGAAATGATAGAAAGCCAAGTAAATTCCTCTTTCCCATGTGGTGTGAGAGATGTGGAATCTTAGGGCTTGTCAAATTTATTTTTGGTCTGTTGGTTCAAAATAAAAAGAAAACAGAAATACTATGTCATAGAGCATTCACTTCTTTCCGTATTTTCTGTTGTTTAGGTGGATAGTTTATCGGCAAACTATGGATAGTCCTGAATGTTTCAGTGCAACTCACTTCCAGCGTTACCTCTCCAGTGTCCTGGAGGCTCAGCAAAACCACAGCGTCCGTCAGTCCACTTACGCTAGGAAGAACAAGCGTCTCTTAGTGGTCTTGCAAGGGTAAATGTTTGAAACTGTTTGAACTGTTGCACAGAATAAGGGATTTCTGTTCCCTTCCTATTTCCAAGGCATTTTTAAACTTTCCCATTCTGCGCTAAAGTGTCATACTCTGTGAATTCTGTTTTACGTATGTACTAAACTCAGCTTTTCTGCAACCTGTTAATTTTACTGCTTGTTACTCCACTGGAAAAGAGGTGTCCATAGTCTTTCTTCAGTCATATGGAAGGAAGGACTGTGTTTGGTGGTTCTTCCCTATTTAGGAAATTGACTGTAATTTTTGGCTTCTCAAAAGAAATTTTCTTGCCCTTTGCTGCTGCATCTTAGACTGATGTTAACTTTATTTATTGGTACAGCCGTGTGTGGTTTGGTTTTGGTTTTGTTGTCCGCCCTGCCCCTGGAGTCCTAGATAGAGAGTTATTTGCCCTTCAAAGGCTGGTGAGACTTCTTCGTGCTGGTTATCTGTCCTTAAAGACTGCTGGAGTGTACTGGTTGTCAGTCTTTAAAGCCATAGATTTAGATGGCAACAGGGCAGAGACAGCTTGAGATTGTGTTGCAAGTTGCGCTCCAGAGCTGCAGGTGAATATTACTGAATATTACCTGTTACAGCATTATCTTAATATACAGAGGGAGTGTTGCGTGTTGTAGTCCCTCTTAGTACGCAAATGAATTATTGCTACTTTTTCCCAACAGACCTGTATTTTGCTGATAACAAATCAAAAAAAAACATGGAATAAATGCACAACCCTCTTACAGAATGCAGAGAAGCATGTTAGCTGAGTTCTCGACCTACCTTTCATGTTTAATTTTCTTTGAAAGTTTGCTAAAATATTGAAATTGTTTTGATTGAAAAATGGGGGTGGAGCACCTTCCTACTTCTTTCAGGGGAAGATCTATTGTCTTTAAGGCATTAGATGACTGAGTGCACTTTGGTAAATTTTAATTTGAGTTGCTTCCAAATAGAAATTAATTTTAGGAAGTATGATATGGTGAGACATAAAGACTATAATTATCTCTCTCAAGTGCTTACAGTACCTTAAACTTTTGAAAGATCAGTGAGTGCTAGAGAATCTTTAATAAATAAATTGTTTCCAGAGTTAAATGATCCATTCAGTTTGCAGTATTTTTTCCTCCAAATAGAAACATAAAAGCCTAAGCTACTGTGACTCTTACTGAATTTTTTAAACAGAGAATGAGTGTGCAACAGTAAGCATAAGAACCAATCCTTGCTTCTTTGCAAGTATTTAACATCTTTGCTTGCTTTTTCTTTGCATTTCTGGTAGTCCCTTGATTCTTTGGCAGTATTAGCTACAAAAAATGTGACACAAGCTTTCAAAGTTTCAACTGATAAAAGATAAGAAGGTAGAGAGGCAATATTGCATGCGAGTTGCTATCCAAATAAATATTTGTGCCATTTTTGCATCTCGCTTCTCGTATGGTACGTTCTGAGTCTCTGTACTTTGGAATGAACAGTTCCATAAAGAGCTCACAAGCTCTCATCCTGCTGGGGGACTTCAGTCACCCTGACATCTGCTGGAAAAGTAGCACGGCGAGCTGTAGGCAATCCAGGAGACTCCTGGAACGCATTGAGGATAACTTCTTAAGCCAAGTAATAGACAGCCCTGCCACAGGGAATGCGATACTGGGCCTGATGGTCACCAACGCAAGTGAGCTAATCAGTGATGTCAAGATTGGAGGCAGCCTGGGCTGCAGTGATCGCACACTGGTGGAGTTCACAGTCCTGAGGGATATGGGTCAGGCAAAGAGTAAAGTCAGGACCCTGAATTTTGGGAAAGCAAACTTCCAGCTCTTAAGAGTTAGTCAATAGGACTCTGGGAAACTGCCTTCAGGGACAAGGGAGCAGAACAGAGCTGGCAGATGTTTAAGGATGCTTTCCATAGAGCACAAGAGCTCTTGATCCCCATGCGCAGGAAATCAGGAAAGGAAGGCAAGAGACTGGCATGGCTGAGTTGAGACCTGCTGGTCAAGCTAAAGGGCAAGAAGGACATGCACAGGCAGTGGAAGCAGGGACAGGTATCCTGGGAGGAGTATAAGGATGCTGCCTGGTTGTGTAGGGATGGAGTCAAGGCACTGTTGGAGCTGAACTTGGCAAGGGATGCATATAATAAGAAGGGCTTCTACAGGTATGTCAGCCAGAAAAGGAAGGCCAAAGAAAGTGTGCCCACTTTGAGCAAGACTAGCAAACTGGTAACAATGGATGAGGAGAAGGCTGAGGTACTCATCAGCTTTCTTGCCTCAGTCTTCACTGGCTTCCTCTCTTCCCACACCTCCTGAGTGGATGGACTGCAAGGCAGGGACTGGGGGAGCAAAGTCCCTCCCACTGTAAGCGAAGATCAGGTTTGTGACCACCTGAGGAACCTGAACATACGTTAAGTCTGTAGGACCTGATGAGATGCATCCCAGTCCTGAAGGAATTGGCTGAGGTAGTTGCCAGGCTACTCACAATGATATTTGAAAAGTCAGGGCAGTCAGGGGAAGTCCCTGGTGACTGGAGAAAGGGAAACGTTGTACCCATTTTCAAAAAGGGTAGAAAGGAGGACCCTGTAAACTACCAACCAGTCAGCCTCACCTCTGTGCCTGGGAAAATCATGGAACAGATCCTCCTAGAAGCTACGCTAAGGCACATGAAGGACAGGGAGGTGATTCTAGACAGCCAGCATGGCTTCACCAAGGGCAAGTCCTGCCTGACAAACCAAGTGGCCTTCTGTGGTGGAGTCAGTACCTGAGTGGACAAGGGAAGAGCCATGAGTGTCATCTGTCTGGACTTCTGTAAGGCCTTTGACATGGTTCCCCGCAACATCCTTCTCTAAATTGGAGATTCATGGATTTGATGGGTGGACTGTTTGGTGGATGAGGAATTGGTAGGATGGTCGCATCCGGAGGGTAGTGGTCAACGGCTTAATGTCCAGATGGAGACTGGGGACGAGTGGTGTCCCTCAGGGTCTGTACTGGGACCAGTAGTGTTTAATATCTTCATCAATGACATAGACAGTGGGATCGAGTGCACCCTTAGCAGAAGGACTTGGGGGTACTGGTGAATGAAAAGCTGGACATGAGCCAGCAATGTGCACTCACAGCCCAG
This sequence comes from Sagittarius serpentarius, assembly GCA_034782735.1. NCBI lineage: Eukaryota > Metazoa > Chordata > Aves > Accipitriformes > Sagittariidae > Sagittarius > Sagittarius serpentarius. The sequence continues at coordinate 45,457,846 of JAVKLA010000053.1, read as the reverse complement.
AAAGCCAGCCATATCCTGGGGTGCATCGCAAGCAGCATGGCCAGCAGGTCGAGGGAGGTGATTCTGCCCCTTTGCTCCGCTCTGGTGAGACCCCCCCTGCAGTGCCGCGTCCAGCTCTGGGGTCCTCAGCTCAGGAGAGACACAGACCTGTTGGAGCAGGTCCACAAAATGGAGGGGACCACAAAAACGACCAGAGGCATGGAACACATCTCCTATGAGGAAAGACTGAGAGTTGGGGTTGTTCAGCCTGCAGAAGAGAAGGCTCCAGGGAGATCTTACTTGCAGCTTTTCAGTAGTGGTTCTAGGGAGGGGCTATAAGAAAGATGGGGACAAACTTTAGCAGGGCAATAGGACAAGGGGTAATGGTTTAAAACTAAAGAGGGTAGATTCAGACTAGATCTAAGGAACAAATTTTTTCTAATGAGGGTAGTGAAACCCTGGCACAGGTTGCTCAGAGAGGTGGTGGATGCCCCATCTCTGGAAACCTTCAAGGCCAGGCTGGACGGGGCTCTGAGCGACCTGATCGAGTTGAAGATGTCCCTGCTCATGGCAGGGGGGTTAGACTGGATGACCTTTAAAGGTCCCTTCCAACCCAAGCCATTCTATGATTCTGTGATTATGATCTCTAAAACTACTAGCAGAAAGCAGGCTGTCAAAAATATGCAATTCACTTCATAAAGCAGGCGATCCTGAAGTAAGACTGGATAAATGCTGGGGTTTTTTTGTGGAATAAGGTGAAGACTCTGAGCCACCTCTGACATTTCCATCTCAAATGTAGTATTTGAGAACTAGCATTATCTGCAGTATGTTTGCCCACTCTGTCTCTAAGTCATTATCAGGTAACATAAATTAGTGTGAGGGAAGTGCTACCCTAACCTAGCTAGAATGGTTTTGGTTCCCAGGCTACCACGTGTTCATCTTTTCACTAAGGGAATATATATGGAGCCTAGCATTTTCTTCATTGTGGTCCATTCTGATAGTGCTAAAAAGCATAATTTTTTCCATTTTAGAGTCAAATAATTTTTTTTCTTAAAGTTAGTAGGAGTGGTGTAATGTCCAGTGATGTGCAAAATAACTGATATTCTGGCAGCAGCACTGGCTTCAGAAATGGCTAATTACAGGTTTTTCTGCTATTTCTGGGTAGTTGAGCGTTGGTATAGACAGCTTTAAAGTAGCTGGAGTTCTCCAAATAATCCATTAACTTGGTAACTGACAGTACAGTTTTGAGAGAAGATTGTAACTGACTGAGAAATAAACACCGGGAACAAAAACTCAGGTTCACCTAAACTTTGCTATCATACAGAAGTATAATATGGCAGTGGCTGGAGTACTGATAAAAAATGGGCACGTTAATTACAGAAACATGCTTAAATTAGAATACTGACAAGTGAGAGGTGTTGCTTTTTAATTTCTTTTTTTTAGTTGAATAATACTTAGTGCTTAATATGCTTGGCAGTAGGCATAATGTGCTTGTATTACGTTATGCTTTTTGTGCTTCCTGAAAGCTGGACTTTTCAGTTGTTCAGTGCAGAGTTTATACTGCTTTTCTCTGTAGTTGTCAGTAACTTATTTCTAATGTTACTTGCAGTCAGCTTAATTTGTCTAGATTTGCCAAGTTTTGAACTGCTTTATGACTGTTTTGGTAGGGTTTTTTAGAAATCTGACCTTACAAGCAATTGATTTCTTATTAAATGTTGAAATGCGGTGTTCTGTTTCTCTGAAACCATATTTTGTTTTCTTACAGATATACTGACGTTATTGATGTTGTACAGGCTCTGCAAACTCACCCTGACCCAGATGTGAAGTCTTCTTTCATCATTGGAACCGTTAATACTTGTGTAGAGCCACTGAGTTGCTATATGGAACATAGGTATACTTTAAGATTTCTTTACTAGTTTGAAAATAGATACGTAAGTTTGAGATCACTTTTATAATAATTACAGATGTATCATGGCTAAATGCCATTGAACTGTCTTAAAACTCATGAAACTGCTAGGTAATCCATCTTGGATGAACTTTGAAGTGCTGTTTGGTTTATAAGGATGACACTTGGTTTCCATGAGGTATATAGTTATGTATAATATTAATAAAAGTTTACCTTGTGGAAGAATAAACAAAGATTGTCACTAGCATACTGCTTAAATACGTATACTCTGGCTAAGGACTTTGTAAAATCTGGACAGTCAACTGTCCTGTCGTGTGCTTTTTAAATCATTCTTTTTCTTACCATCTTTTTGTGAGTGTGACTAAAAATTGAGACATGCATCTCAGTTTGGGTTGTTGATCGTGTCACTGTTTTTGGATATTAAACGAAGACTTTACAGATGTAAAATACAGAACTTAAAGGAAGCATTATTTTGTTGAAGAGAATGACAAAGCACGGAAGCAAAAGCATTGCAACTATTAAAATCTGATATCCTGGGTTACTGCAGAGGCAGGGTGGGGAGGAAACAGTAGCAAAGCCAAGTTGCTGACATTTTAAAATAGTGTGGTATGGTTGCTGTTTCATAGTATATATGTGCTCTGCACTTCAGCAAACGTGGAACTGATTTCATAGACCTATCTGTAAAATTGTAATACTTAAATTTTGCAATTAGGCCTTGCAGCTGATTTGATAAAAGTAAGTTAAAGCAGTTAGCATTGCTACTATTTGTGATAAAATGCTGTGCTTTGCAGCTTAAAGGTCAATTGCCCGACCATTTTATAAAAGTGTGTTCCTTAAACTTCCTAGCTGTCTTTAAAACACTGACCAATGTGCTTCTTGTGTTTTGCACTAGTCAATAAATAGACATTATGTTACTGCTTCTTTGTGTCTCTGTGACAAAGATTGTAAATAAAAAATAAAGACTAACTAAAATATTGGTGAATTGATGCTGGAGTGCTGTTTCAACTTGTACTTTCCATAATTATAGGAAAGACAAGTTCCATTCCTAGGTTTTTTTTAAACTTACTAACGTGTTACTAGTCATGGTACTGAGTAGTATTTATAGCACCAGTAGCCTGCAATCCTTTGACTAACATTGTTTGTCTCCTGAAGTGCAGTAGCAATTGAAGGAAGAGGCTTAGCCTATGCTGTAGACTATTTGTGTCTCACTTTGAAGTTTCTCCTGATAAGAACCTACCAAGTAGCCCTGTACTGCCAATGACAAATCTTTCAGTTGGGAAGCTTTGGCAATTTCACTCTGCGAATCGGGAAGAGTGATTTTAATGTCTGACTTGAAACTTTTGCAGTCAAGAAAATCAAAACCCTTTCTTGTCTCAAAATTCATTGCTATAGAGATCTGGCTCTTTCATGAGCCTAGGATGAAGCTATTCCCTGTGTTGAATAGTAAGCCAGGGCAGGGGAGAGGTAGTTGAAGGGGAACAGGTAAAGTACTCTTTCCTCTGGAGCTTTTTTAATCGTCACTTGTCTGACACAATGTCAGAAACTGGTACGATATGTACAGAAAGCATTATGTACATACAATCTTCCCATGAAGAGCTCCCACCGTGTTTGGAAGGCACAATGCTTTAGGGCAAGCTTAAAATTCCTATTGTTTAAATAGGAATTAAAGTACTATTGAAGCCTTTCTGATTTCCTAGCATACGGAATAGATTGTGTGGTGGGAATTATTTCTTAAATCCATTAAAGAATTAAAACCATCTACAAAACTAATTTTTGGGGAAGAACTCCTGAAAGACATAACATGTAGGGATGTTGCAGTTACCTGGACTGAAGAAAGGAAACATGAAAATGGGTTGGATAGTAAGACTCTAGCTGTCAGTGTCCAAATGAATGTTAATGCGTTTCTTAAATAATAATATCCATTTTTGATATACAAACTTCTGTTTTTTTAGGCTTCTTTTTCCCAAGTTCTTGGACCAGTGTTCACAAGGTATGTGTCACTTTTTTTGACTTTGAGCTATATAGAACAAGTAGCTGAGCCATATGGCCAAATAAATACACTGTAAGTGCATATAGTCAAAGGATCATGATAAACTCTCGGAGGTAAGAACCATCTGTGCAGAACAGACAGTCTCTCTCTGCCTACCTTGTTAAACACCATAGGCACCTGGAGAAGACGTGAGAATATGGAGCATGATGCATTCTGGTTGTCCTCATCTGGAGGATAGGTTTCCGAAGACCATGAGTTAAACTGCTTACCATGAACTGTTGTAACTTGTGCTGTGTTATTAATCTAGGAGTAAAATGGATTGGATTTGAGTTCTATCCTCTTTTGGGGAGGCATGAGGAAATTGAGCTCTCCTTTCTGCTCTTTTAGAGAGGGGAAAAATAAGCTGGTTACCTTCTTCCCTTTATCCTCTTAATGCAGTGTGGAGGATCCTTGCTGGGTTCATTTGACATTGCAGCAGACAAAAAAAATCCTCGCTTGCAAAAGAACTGTTTCTTACCTGTATATTCGCTTTTATATCCTGACTGTGAAATGCATCATCCTCCTTGTCAGGCTTGGAACTTAGAGCAGCTGTTGGCATAAATGGGATACCATCCTTCCTGACCTACCATCAAATAAGTTCTTTAAGTTTCAAGAGCAGAAGCAAATTCAGCTATGCACCTTTACAGTTGTTTTTAACAGTTGTATAGCTGATTTACAACATTAAGACCAATACATGTGGTGTGTGTGTATATGAGAACAGATCCCTCCAGTCAGATAATCTTTATTTTAGGCAGACTATAAGCTCAGCCTGAAATGGGGTTGAGATTTTTTTTAAGTCGCTGTCAGACTGCAGTTACTGCAGCATGACTTTCTGATCTTATGCTCGTGTCTTCTCAAGTGAAGTGCAGGCCTAGTTTTTGTGTTTGTGTTTAAATGCAGTTGTCAGAATAGAATGCTGCGCTCTTCTTGTGGCTATTTAGACTCTGTAGAGTCTACATACTCTGGTTTTGCTGCTAGAATTATGCCACCTCTTACTTATGTGTGAAGGGAGTCCAAAAGAATGTAATCCAAAAGAACCCAAAAGAATGAAGTTGTGAACAAGCTGAAAAGTGTGTAGGTGCTATTGTATAACTCACTATTTTAGTCTTATCTGGAGAAAAAAGTTGGTGCTACAAATTGGGGAACTGACCAATAGATAATTATCATGCATATAGCCATGGTTGAAATTGAAGAGAGCAGAAGAGTGTTAAGAATTAAGAACATAATGAAGTATCGATAACTACTGAGAAGTTAAGACTGCAAGCATGCCTTTTTGTTTTAGGACAGAATTACAAAAAAAAAAAAAGAAAAAGGCTCAATGCTGTGTTTTTTAAATTGCAGTTGTACAGACCTGATTGGGTGAGAATTTGTCATTGTTCAAGGAGGAACTAGAAAATGCTTGGGACAAGTATAGCTAATTTTCCTGTGGTCCAAACACTGAAAGGAGGAAAAATACCGGAGGTTAGAAGAATGTTCTTCTGGCAGTGAATTGTTTCTGCATGTTGCAAGGTTTTGTCATCTCGTTTTCAGATATAAAATGTGACATTAGATAGCCTAGAGGTCTATTCCTGTAAAGCAAATTGTTTCACATGAATAGGGGCAATTTTTGTGTAAAAAGTTGTAAGAGGAAAAGTATGCTTTGAACTGAGATGTGGTACACTCTTAAACTTTCCAGACAAATGCAGAATTGTATCACATGTATAGTAGGGAATTTACTTCTGCATAACTGAGAATTCATTTCTGGTGCAGCAATAGCAATATTTAATGAGATGTTCACTTTGACAGATACTTGTCCTACTTTTTTTGTGTGTCATGCACCCCAGTATTATTGTTTGTGTTACTGTAGCATCAGTGGGCCAAGACAGTGTCGTACTGGGTGTTGTACAAATCTCAAAACAGAAACTTGCAATGAGGGTGTAAGAAAAGACTAATGTGGGTATAGGCAAGCAGGAATTAATTAGACTTTTGGGCGGTTATCTCGTCCACATAACTGTCTTGCAAATTTTGGGAGTAAGTAGGATCAGCCTTTTGCTGCTGCTTTCCAGGTCTCTTCTATTTTGTGTATTTCTCTGTAATGAAGGGGTACCTATGCATGTTAGCAACATGACATCATGTTACAAGTGACACTTTGTTTGGAAAGCCACAAGACTAACAGAAATGGATGAGGATCAGGGAGAACTGATAAAGCCTTGAGAGAATGACCAACATTAGCAGTTTTGCTTTCTCTCCCTTGCATACTTGTTTAAACTTTTCAAAAAAATCTTGCCACCATCTGTGTGCTGTAATTTCCTTTTGCCTTCTTTTATTATTTTTTTTTTTTCTTTCTTGCACAGAAGCTGTAAGATGACACCTTACTAGTGTAAGGGCACATTGGCATCTCTTGTGTTGTATATGAAATTGTTTTACAGAGTAAGACATCACTGTTTTTAAATACGCCCATTGTATGTTTGGAAGCAAAGAGGATCCATTATTTTTGTAAAGCATATGTATTTTTAATCTATCCTTCCTGTTTCTTTACTGCTTCTATTGAACGTGCAATTCCCCAGGCTGCAAATATTTTTTTTTTCTTTAGATGATTGTATAAATAAGGAATTAAACAAAACTGGGTGGTCTTCAAAATGCAGTAGAAACAGAGGTGGCAATGGCAATTTAAATAGAAAAGGTCAAAATTATTTGTTACTAAAGCTTTGTAGGCATCTTCCAGTTCTCACAAAGCTATTTTTCTTCTGGTTTACACTACCTGTCACTCAATTCATTATCATGGAGTGTTGCCTGCTAACCCAGGGCCAATTCTTGCGCGATACTGGCACCTACAAGATTTATGCATAGGTGTGTGCAGAGCCAAAGCTTGCAGATTCCCCTGGCTCTGAGCAGTCTTCTGTTACTTCCAACGTTGCGTAGGAGTTTACAAGCGAGAATGACAGCTAGTGCCCGAAAGCTGTTCGCCTTAGACAAGCGCAAATGAAGCAGAGATTGGAGAAGGAGTATGGGTGATGAGCATGAGACAAGATGCATAGGTTTCTGATTTGCTAGATATTTTATTCCTTGAATCTTTTTCTTAACTTTAAGCTTTGCCAGCTTAGTCCTTGACAATTACCTATTCTCTCCAAGGCATAGTGCTTCTAACTGTAATATATGCTTCGTAGCTTTTATGTTATACAGCCTTTTCATTTTCTGTGCCAACTTCACAGAAAGTGTGACTATGTTTTTAATTAAACTTGACTTCTAAATCAATATCAATATTGGGGATATTAAGAAAAAAACCCACTGCACTTGTAGCACACCCACAATATGGTGGTTGTTGATTAGCTTATTCATACTTTTCATCTTTATTGCATGATCTACATAATAATTTCAAGCATGCATGTGACTTAAATTTCTAAGCGTGCTTGCTGTTTTTCCCCCTGCTCCTATCTCTCTCAAGAGCGACTGTGTGTTAGAGAAAACGTAGATGTTTCTGAAATTGGAGTGGAAACTTCTGTGGGAGATTAAAAAAAGAGAAATACTAATGACGGAAATGTGCTTGGGCTATTATTAAAATTCTAGCTTGAAAGGGTCAGTGATGCAAGTAACAGTGACGGGGAGCATATGGTATAATGTAAGTACCCCAGAAACATTTGGTATAGAAATTTCTGTGTAAAGAAGCCTCTGCAAAGATTGGTGTACTTGAATGACTTCTGTAAAGATCAGGAATAACTGTAAGCAGCAGGTCATGTGTGAGCTTCATTACATATTCTGCTTTAAATAGTGATAAGTTGGGGGCAGGGGAAATGCATCCTGGTTCAATTGTTCATGGATATTCAAGAGTTTACTGTTCTGTCTTACACCCTATTTGTAGTTACAGGAAAGTGTCTGAAATGAGCTGCACACCTTGAGCAAAGAAATAGCATTCTGTACACGTTCTGGACAATACAGACATCCTAGGGAGTCCCAAAGAGTTGGCACTGTGATCTCTTTGAGGAACTGGGCTGAATCATAGAATCCTAGAACTGCCTAGATTGGAAAAGACCTGTAAGATCATCTAGTCCAATCATTTAAGCTAGCACTGACAAGTTCCCCACTAAACCACGTCCCTAAGCACTACATCTACACAGCTTTTAAAAACATCCAGGGATGGGGCCTCCACCACTGC
>JAVKLA010000053.1:45422500-45440706 GCA_034782735.1 Sagittarius serpentarius | reverse complement strand
GAACACTTAGGCACCTGCATTTTTCTGAGGGGACAGCATGTCTCATAACCTCTGCACAGTTTGAATCTGCAGGCAAAATTTTGACTTTCTAAAGAAAAGATGTTTATACATTTCAGGGTGAAACAAGATAAGTGGAGATATCTTGCTTTCTTCCCAGCGCTGTTATTGGTGTTCTAGAAAACATATGAACGGTAGTAATCTGCAACTTGCTGTTGCTCAGAAGATTATCTCTGAAGGATTCTTATTTCAGTACTAAAAACTAAGCAAAGCAAGAGAAGAGGGAGATTCTTTAGCTAAAGAATTCGTTTTCATGAAAATGTCTTATTTCCAAAGGTAAAAAATATCAAAAGATAGAATTGAAATACGAAAGAGCTCATTTGTGAAGCTTTCAGAAGAATTTGCATGCTATAACATGTCACTAAACTGATACACCAGGTTTTAAGTACCTGCAACAAAACCTTTATAGTTACTAAATGATACTATAATAGGAATTCTGGCAACTTGTCCTTTAACTTAATTTAGTACAATTTTAAGTGGGAATTCATAGATCACTGACTGAAGGATTATAAGGTAGCCTAGCAGCCACTTAAAGGTAATTATTGAAGCTTATTTGAATAAGCAGATTATTGTAGCATGCTGTGCGTTCAAAATATAGTCAAGTGAAAACAGTCCAGGAGGAATTTTTATTTTCATATTCCTTTGCCTTAGGAACAGCTCAGTCTTTTAATACAACTGCAACTTTTCTTTTTGGTCAGATGTATGTAATGCAGTAAGAAACGGAATGAATAATTTCTTACAGTACACTTGAAATACTTATAACCTCCATGCAGTCTCTTTCTGTGGCAGGAAAATGAGATTTAACTCCTGCCATCAAACCTAAGGCTAGATACAGTTTTATGCCTTACTTAAGAAATGTATTTTTTACCTTTGGAAAAGGAAATGGCTGACATTTCAATAAGCCTGTCAAAAACTGAAACACCTTTTAGGTAGACTTTCAGTACATGTTGCTACTAGCTGGCTCGGTGCCTGTGCTGTGGTGGTTCTACAGTGCAGAGGTGGAATTCCAGGTGCTGCCAGTTGGGATATAGATGTTGATAAGGTTTCGTTACTAGCTTTCCTACTAGATTTAAAAAGCTGTCTGAATTTAAGAAATTTTTTTTTTTGCACACCACGAGACTTTATAAACTACTTGTATCCTGTTAAAGTACAATAAAAGCCAGCGATTAGTTTGTGTTTCTAGGCTTTCTGGGGTAACCCATATTACAGGTATAGAGCATCATGATAAGGCTCGTGAGTTTATCTATGCATGGCTATACTTTAGTCTTAATATACTGTAGTGCCTGGTAGAGCAAACGTAGCTAGCAGTGGATTTGAGGGGCTAGCGGGTGTTTACAAACTAAGTACAGTTGGTTGCATGAAAGAATTTCAGACCAGGATTATTAGAGTACAAAATTCTGGTCGTAACACTGCAATAAAAAGGGGCATTAGAAAATTCTTAACAAATTATAGTTCTTTGCCAATAAACTTAGTGTAAACCCAGTGTGCTCCTTTTCAGTACAAGTTATCTAATCTGCAAAGCCATATTTCTAGAATAGTGGTATGACTATTAATGTCAGAAGAAATACCAGTGGTTGGGACAGCAGGCACTTCGGTGATGCTTTGTCTCAACTTGTCAGTCAGTAACAGAGTAGATTTAAGTGCAATTGATTGAATGATAGATGAAGATACTGTAGCTTATTTTGCTCTGCTGAACTCTTTTTAAGAACTCCAATTTGTGCAGCTCTCAAAAATAAATGCTGACGGGTTAATTCATCTGGGGTTGGCGTAGCGAGTTGTAATTACAAGTGAGATGCCCTGTGAACAAAAAGGAAATAAGTATTCAAAATTGGTGTGCTACTGTGCAAATGGAGCTGTTCCTTAAAAACTGAAGCAGAAGAGCTCAGAACAAAGGCCTAGTATACTTATATACTGTACTGCATGCTATATGGTAATAGCTGTGTATTATGAAGACCTTTCACCATACTGGTACTATTTCAATTAATATATTTTGGTATTGAAATAAATTGATTACCTCAATTTTTATTTTTCTTTTTTTAGTTTTCAACTGTGACTTTAAAACAGAAAAAAATACCGAAATAGTGAAACTGTGACAGTGGTATCCTTTAAACATAGTAGTGCCTTGCAGATGACACCATTTATTCACGAAGCATAAAATAAATGGATGTCATGGGTTGTATTGCACCCTCTTTTTTTTTTAAAGGAAAAACGGTTTTGGTGAAAGGACTTAAAATTAACCTAGTGAAGAATATTAGCACAAATGGTTAAACTGTTTAAAAGAAAACTCTTTGAGGACTAAAATGTGTAAATGCCTGATGCTGCTGATAGTTTCATAGCAGTTGCTGATTATTTTGGAGTTACTTCTAACAATCAGCAGCACTTTTTTTTAGAAGAGCGTAACTTTTGTACTCTGGTCAGAGATATTTATACTGTATCAAACCCCATCTGTAGGGTAATCTGGTTTCCTCACTCTTTTGAAGTCGAGGTGAGGATGGAGATACTTCTGAGGATCTACTTTTGAAAATTTTTTTAGCTACTGTAAAACTGAAAAAAAAAAAAAAAGCACCATTTCTAAACCACAAATGTTTGGATACAGAAAAAGTGCCATTACACTGTTCCTTTATCTTTTACTGTATTTTGAAAATTGGTAACAGTAACTTTGTGTCCGGGCATTTCTGATATTGTGAAGAAGTGCTGAGAGTCCTCAAGGGGTTTACATGCTTTGCTGACCTTCATGTTAGCAGCTTGTGGTGGTGGGTTGTTTTTTTTTTTCCTCACCAAGAATGAGTGTGATCAGAAGTTACTGAAGTTATAGGGAGAAAAATGTGATAAACTTAGGAGAGGAACATTTGCAACTCAAACCGCGCTGCAATCTCGGAGTATTTTATATTAAGCTGTGCAATTTGGTGTTAGTCCAATTTTACACTTTGCAATTAACAAAACTGATTGCAGGGAGGATTTAAGTTGCATGTAAAAGTTCCCTAATAAGTTTTTTTTAATTATTATTTTTTAATTGAAACTTTTCTGAATTTGCACAGATTTAAGCTCTGGAATACTTTGGTATTCTTAAAAGGGAAAAATTGTAACTAGTATAGTGAATTGTAAACTGTGAGTTGTTAGAACCGCATTGTTGATCTAATTTTAGATTGTTTAAAAATGTACCTCAGAAAACTAGTGAGAAATTACATCATTTTTACACAACAGTCAGATACTAATGTAACACTTCTCACTTTACAATGTGCCAAAATTCACTTTTATACTAGTTCTCAATGCTTTAATATTTGCAATTTTAAGTTAAGAACTTGTTTTTACAAACACTACTGTAACTTCAGTTAAACTGAATTGTGTGATTGAAGCTTTTTGCCTATTGTATTTATTACACAACTTGATTCAGTAAATATAAAATTACCTTTCCATTTATTTTTGTATTGTTTTACATGTTTATACCTGCAGTTTGTGTGACTTTTACACCTGTAACTCAGATGTGATAGAAAGAACCAATAAACAGTATCCATCTGCTGTCTTGTCTTTGACTTCTTTAATAAAGTCACTGTTTCCTAAACTTGAATTTTTAAGCATTAAGCATTTTTCTTTTAAAATTTGTTAGTTTTCTAAACTGGCGGAAAAGTGACTAGTTTATATTCAAACAAATGTCTAAGGTTTAAGGAAATTGGGGTTTTTTTAAGCTGCTATTTTAGGTTAAGACCTTCTTGTGTGGGCTTCTCATTGGGTAAAATTTAAAACCAGTTGTAGGATGAAGGACCTTGATCAGCTTCCTGCCTGCCATCTCTGTCCGTCAGCAACTGTTCTTAAGCGTAAGTTGATAGTTGCATATACAGAAATGCAGGAGCTAAACCCTGCTCCTTGTATTCATATAAACAGGGATGCAGTTTCAAGATCCGCTTCTGTTGATCTAAAATCAGGCTGCCATTGAGAGGTCAGTCCCGTCTTACCCTCCTTTTTCCGCTGTGAGTCAGATCAGTTCGCTGATTAAACTGACTCTGCACATGATTTCTGTCTCAGTTTGACAATGGTTTTGCTTTTTTTTTTTTTTTTTTGTTTTTGCAGGAAGGTTTTGCGCTCAATAGATTTTTTTTTTTTTTTTTTTTTAAATATAAAACCAGCATGTTAAATTCAGCCTGTATTGCATACTCCAGGTACACACAGAAGAAGTAGCAGCTTCAGATGCGTGGACTTTTGACTGAAATCCGGGATTTTTCCCTTGCTACACCACTGGTTTTGGAAAGCATGGACTCTGCCACTCGTAAATGCACTTGGGCTGCATCCACTGCTTTTGAACTGCTGAGTACCTGCCGTTTCCTTTGACTTTGTGTCACGCACTGTCAATGCAACACTGAACGACTTCCCTATCATTAGGTTGTGATCGTCTGAGAGCAGCAGCCAGTTATCGCCTCAGTATTAGACCACAGACCCCACAGAATCGTTTGCGGGTCAGCTTTGCCAAGAGCGCTCGGACCCTGTTACCGCTCACGTGTGGGCACGCGTTCTCCATGCTGGCCTTTAGGCTCGATCTTATGCTGGCCAAGCAACTGGGAGGGTTTCCACCGTCCCTTGGCTGCTTGAGTAGGGAATTCTGGAGTCTTGGCTCATGGCTTTATTCATGTCTTACCACGCGGTTATTCTTAAGATGCTCTTCATATGCAGCTAAGTTGCTGAAGGTCGATGAAACAAAAGCAACTTCTTACTTTTTTTTAAGCCTGCCTGGATTATGTTTTGAGTTTCTCTGGTGTGTAACTCTGCTCGCTGCCTTTGTGCCCTGGTTTGTCTGTCTTCCATTCACTTTGGATTTTCAAGATTTAACCTGAGATCAGTTTGTGGTTGATTATTAAAATGTAAAAGCCATCATCTTACTAGGATTTTAAGAGATGTTCTTTGCAAAGAAATGCTTTACAGAAAGGCTACAGAAATTAGACTGTAGTACTTTGAAGCTCTAGCCAGAAGGAGTACAGCTCTAGAGCTCGGTTCATAACAGCCCTTTAGAGAAAAACTCTGTGACCAGCTGTTTGTGATTTAGGAATTTATAGAAACTACTCCAATACAGAAGTATTGGGATATTTTTCTAGAAGTGAGGGATGTCTCTTACCAGACTTACTGGAACGTCTGGTGTGGGAGACCGCTGGCTTTAACTATTGTCCCCTCCATGAACGCGACATGGCGGTAAGCCATCATTTTGGCCTGAATTCAGGATGCTGTCCTCCACAAAACCACAAATGACCGGTTTCTTGTGCGTCCGTGCGGTACTAGGCACAGGTTTGGTTGTATGCTAGAGGTGCAGTCAGCTGTGTGGGGTGCTTAACAAAGGCGAGAGCTCAACCAGCCCTGGGCTTAGCAAAGGCATGTGGCAATAGAGTCGTCTGGAGGACTTAAAAGGAAAAAATATCACCTACAAATCCAGGGCGAGTTGATTTTTTTTTTTTTTTTTTTTTTCCAGATGCCAATTTCCGTCTTTACAGTTTTATTACTTGTATACACTTGTAATGTACTGTAAGATTATTGGTGAGGAAGCTTTTAAAGCAAGCACTGTATTGTGCTTTACATGCTCTGCTGGCTACTGATCCCCCCACTTCTGTGCTTCCTATGACTCTTCCGTCTGAGACAGATGTGCCTTTCTACCTGCTGCTTTTGCACCTGTATTGTAGTCCTGGGGTGCTCCATCCCATTGGATTATTTTTCCATGGCAAACATAAGGGAAAATCATTTTTCTCCATCCCAAGAATACTTAGCTTAAAACTTCCCAAAAGTGGTGGTCATAATTGATAAGCCTTGAATCACCCGACGGGCCAGCGGTGCTTTCTCTGTGGAGACTCAGATTTGATTCTGCTCCTGGTGGCCTCAGTTCTGTGAACATTTAGTAACACAGCTCCTGCAGCCCGGAGGGGTTTAAGGTGTCTGTGAAAGTATGAAGTTGCATCGACAAATCTTACAGGAAAACGGCGTTGCGGGGAAATTCTTGTCCTACAGGACCAGAGGAAATATCCTTGCATTTGTGCGTTAGCAAAAAAATAAAGAGCGATAAAAGCTTTGAGCAGGAGAGTACACAAGGTGCGATTGTTTTATCTGCTCCCGTTTTTAAAACCCTTGGCCGTCCGCCGGGTAAACCGGCGGTGCTGACTCAGTGCTGTATCTCACCCGCCGCACTTTCCACTCGCTGCCCAGCCCCGCTGCCCTCACGTTGGGCCCTAATCTCCAGCTCTCTTCTTCAGGCTGAAGCTGTTGAAATGTCCATTTATTTTTAGCAGCCAAAACTTCAGAGGGAGAGCGTGCAATGTGTTTAAACTATTGTGAGCGCGCTTACAAGCTTGTCGTTTTTACGGTCTCCTTTTTTAGAAACAAAATACAGAGGTCAAAGAAGGTCTCTTCTCTGATCCAGCTCCTGTAAGGGGCTGTGCAGATGCATCCTTTTTCACTTCTTTTAAGTGGCTTATTCTTCCCCTCTCCCTCATTCTCCACTTTACCGTGGAGCAGAATCAAACCTTCCAGCTAATGCATATTTACTCTTCTCACACTGCCATTTCGCTTCAAAGGTACGGGTCCCATTCACCCCCAAATCCTTGTTCCAGTCCCCTTAAACTTCAGGACTTTCTTCTTTCCTCCTCCTCAAAGGAGGATGTCTGGGCATAGCTGTGCATCTCCCTGCTTCAACCTCTGTCTTTTCGTTATCCCTCTCAGACGGGTCTTCTCATCTGGTGGGACCTGCCGGCAGAGCTAAGGTGGAGCTTGGGTTGTCTAACCCGTAGGGTGGATGCCGGAAGCTGAGCCAGGCTCCTGGGCTTCAGCTGCTTCCAAATTTGGCCAGTGGAGGGGTGTTTATTTACCTGAGGTGTCTTGTACCCCATTTCAGTGCTGACGCAGGGAACGTAACGGGTAAAATTTTTGTTGGGGCAGGTCAGGTGCGATCAAGCTGGGACTCTCAAAGTCTTTTCTGCCTTAAAAATCTTAAAATTTAGTTTGGTTTGGGTTGTTTTGTTTTTTTTTTCTGGCCCGAAATAGGTTCTTACTGCCTACAGGCATGGATGGAAGGGATGCACAGGCAGGTGTCCTCAGAACTGCAAAATCTCAGTTGGGAAGGACCTCATGAGGTTGGCTGGTGTGTCCCCCTTATCATTCAGACTGTTCCCTACGAACTTGAATTTCTCCTTCAATAACTCCTTTTCTAGGCAAAGGAAATGTCAAAAATCTCATCTACCTGGACTCAGGCAGTATATTTGGTAGGTTTTCAAGATGGGAAGCTGTTAATTTGGAGACCAAGGGAGTTGGTGGAAGAGGTCAGTCAGGAATTGGCTGAAGGTTTGATGATGATGGTCAATGTTGCAAGGAGAATTGGGCTGCGGGAAGGTTACGTGGTGGAGCTCATGAGGAACATGCACAGTGAATACTTTTATGAAAATCATCTTGATCACAGGAGATTTTATACAGTAAATCCACTAAGGATGTAAAGTAGAGAGGACTTTTATAGACAGAGGAGGGTCAAGAAATGGTGGTGAATGAAGTGGAGGACAGGGGTAGCACTGAAAAATAATGAAGATACTGATAGAGGGATTTGACTTCATATCGCTCAAAGACCTGAGGAAGAAAAGCTGAATGTGAGGCTGGTGCAAAAGCATCTCTGGAAAATGTGAATGGTACCGGTATTTCCAGGGTGGTAGGGGGTGACCTTAGACGCTCATAGATCACTGGGATAACTTGTGCTTTTCTGCTTGCTTGTGCTCAGAAAATAAATACTCCAAAAACGTGTAAGCACGAGGAGTGACCGCGGTGGATGGAAATCCATGGAAATCTCATCCAGGGACACGAAAAATGAGCCCTGCTTTGGCCTGACAACAACGAGGGCCTGCAGCAGCCAAAGATAAACACAGATGAGGTGCTGGGAGGAAGGTCTCAAGTGGTGACCAGCGGGAGCATCCTGCTCCCTTACTATCAGGAGTCGGTGAAGAGCAAAGCCTTCGACTCATGTAAAGCTTAAAATGCTTTGAAGGGGAGTAGATAATGTGGATGCCTACTATATGAGTTTCATTTCTGAAGAGAGAGGAGTTAGGTTTTCCTAGATAAATCTGAACGTACCCCTTCAGTCAGCGTTTTCAGTCTTGTTCCTTGCTCTCTGTTATCTCTTTCATTTCGGCGAGTCTGGTAGTATCTGCAGAGGTTTTCAGTTCTGCTTAGCTTTTCATGAGCTCCTCTGCCTTCCAATGCGAATTGATCTGGAATTTCTTCGCCTACGTGTCCGCAGACAAATGGTGCCTTGTTAGCTTCATAAATTGCTAGCCTAATTAAAGTAATGAATTCACAACAGGAATTGCATGAAAATGGAGCGCTTGTTAATTGAATAGCCCTGGGTTCGGCTCCCATTGTACACTTTCAACAAGGTGCTTGTGTGATCCCTCCTATTGAATTTGCTTAAAATAAACCTTCAGGGTAGTTTGATGTCTTGGTAGGAAAGAAAACACCCAATGGGCAAGGCCTGGAGGATTTCAATAGCTTTATTGCTCCAGGACAGACAAAAAAAAGCATGGAAAGTAAAATCTGAGTGACCCATTCATGGCTAGGAAATCATTAGGCACACAATGTATTGTATAGATCACTGTAAAACCGCCTGACACGAGTAAAACAGGAAATTTATAATAGTTAAAATTGGGCCTTCAGTTAACCCCACCAAAAATCTTCTATTTTTCTGTGTTATCAAAGTTAGTTCAATATTTGCTTTATATACATCCTGTTCCGGACTTTGATTCCTCTATATAGCGCACCTTCCTGCCTTCTAATATCTGATTTATTGCATAACCTTTTTCTTCCAAAGCTTTTGCTTTGCCTGCTTTAACTCTTTATCTTGTCAGCCTAAGAGCTGGCTTTGTCCGCCGTCTTTCCTTACGCCTCTGCTTGCTTTGTGAAGCCCCGGAGAAAAAACAACTGAGGAGCTGGCAAAGAGGGAAGGCTACAGGGGACGTAAGGTAAGGATGGGTTGCAGGATCTTCCGGAGAGAGATGCAGAATATCGAAGGTGGCTTGTGTGCATCAACTGAGAAGTTGGGTGGGTTTGTCCAGGTTGTCTCTGAAGTCAGAGGGTTGCAAACACGCAGGATGTGCTCAGTGTCCTACTGCTGGAGCTTGGACTGTACAAGCACAGGAAGGAAAGCGGGTCCTTACCCCACGTGCCCACCCTCTACATCAGTCTCCTCTTTCCTAAAACCCAGTGTAGGATGTGGAGGCTTCACGCAGGCTCCTGGCTGCGGCACGGGGTTGGGGATCGCTGCCCTCCCCATGCGCTGAGGCTATTTGCAGGCTTCGCCACGTCGCGGGGAAATGGGGAGGAAGCGCTTTGCTCGAGGTCAGAAGGGGTGTCACCAGCAGACGGGGAGGGTCCCAGAGGCAGGTTTGATGCTGAAGACTGTTGAAAGATGTGTTTCCTGTGCAACAATAGAGAATTTTGTTGTATTTCCCTGTGGAACCTCTTGAGATAAGGGCTGAAGTTCATCCTGTACCAGCAGACACATCCCTTCTCCCTTTGTTGGCACGAAGAACACAAAAGACAGAATTACAAATTACGGTGCCTCTTATATGCCTTGCGCTGTCAGAGGTGACCTGCCCCTGTTCAGTGTATTCCACCCTGAACGGCCCACCAGGATGACACGCATCTACCTAACACACATCTTCATGTGCACTAGCGACTACAGATGCTATTAGAAGTTGCCTTGGAGAGCAGAAGACTTCTGCTTTAAATTTCAGGAAGAAAATTAAGAAATTGCTTGCTGTTCCTGGACTTGGCTGGTCCCGAGTCCAGCAGAAAGAGGAGGCAGCACCCATCCTGCTCACAGGGAAGCATCTTCACATCCTAACATGCCTCTCAGCTGCCGGTCCAGCCTGGAGCAGGGATGCAAGGGTGCCTGGCTCCCGCTGTCTGCTGTATGGCAATGCATCCGCAGTGGTGAGCACGGCTCAGATCTCTTTCCTCTGCAGAAACGGCTTAGCTATGTGAGCCCTGAGCCCTTCCTTCAGACCCAGTTCAGGTTGGCCAGGAGCTCAGAGGGTCTTAATGGAGAGGGGCAGAACTACAAACCCCTCCCTTTCTTTAAGGAAGCAATTTTTTATGCTGAGGGTGGTGTAAACCCTGGCCCAGGTTGCCCAGAGAGGTGGTCGATGCCCCATCCCTGGGAACATTCCAGGCCAGGCTGGACGGGGCTCTGAGCGACCTGATCGAGTTGAAGGTGTCCCTGCTCACGGCAGGGGGGCTGGACTAGATGGCCTTTGATGGTCCCTTCCAACCCAAACCATTCCATGATTCTATGAATCCCTGCAGCCCCTGCAGCTTTGTTTCTTCAGGAGATGGGGTTAAAAAGCTCCTTGAATAATGCTTTTTTTCCCCCCTAAAATAAATCTGCTAAAAGGCCATGTTGTCCCCCTGCCCAAGGACCTTCTCCATGACAGTGGGACACGATCATGACAGAGTGGGGCTGGTAGGAGATTTCTCTTCTCAAAGCAAAGGCTTACAGCTTTCTTCTCTCTCTGGCTGCAAGACTGGAGAAATGAGTAAAATCCCTAAATTCCTCTCCCTAAAATAGGAGAGGGAAGCAGGGAAGGGATGGCTGTGCTTGCTTGGTCTGTGCTGCAGATTAAAATCGCCGCTGCAAAGCAAATGAAACACAAACATTTTAGGTCTGGCTTGGTTTGGGAAGGGTGTCCCTTTCCGCTAGCGGCTGTTTGTTTGGTTAGGTTAGGTGGCTGCAAGCTCTAATAATAAACTTTCCTGGGAACATGATGGCTCACAGAGAGGACAAAGCAAAGGAACAAGCCAGCACCAGTGGATGGGATGCTGTGGGGAACGTGGCGAGGGGGGGAGGACAGAAAGAAGCTTGGTGTGCTCCTTCCCATCGTCCCTGTGTGTTGTCTATCGTCTTACCCGTCTTGCAGGCAGCGGTGGGGGTTGCTTCGGCTCTTGAGTCCTTTCAGTCTCTTCTCCCAAGCTAAGTGGTCATTAAATAGCTTAAAGCAGTGCAGAGTGAGAAGGGATGAAGAGAAGGATGGGAAGACCCATGAAAAGCCATCTTGTTTAGCCCCATGGCCCCAAGAGAAGGTCACTGCTGCTCCTTAGGGCATCCAACTGTGGAGTTTTCTCCACCCGAACTGAGTATTGCCTTATTCCTCCCTAAAAACCTTTTCTTGGTGTCTGACTCACCCCCGTCTTGAATGGTAGCGCTGAATGGAGACCCCAGGAGGAGGAGAAGGAGGAGGAGGAGAGGGGCCTTTTGGTACAGCCAAGCAATTTGACACTGAGTCCCCACCGCACACAGCAGCACAGCTCCTGCGAACTAACAAACCATTCGTGCCGCTCCTCGGCAAACACCCGTAGATCCGGGCTGGGGCGATATCACCTGTGTAGGCTGGGAAAGGGTGGTGTGATCCCTTGAGCCCTCGGCGATGGGGCTGAATGTCAGGTTTTGGTGTCCTTGCTGGGGACCCTGAAGAGCTCCAAGCTTCTGCTTCCCGGCGACTTTGGCATGAACAAGCAAACTACTTTTTGATTCACTGATGAAGTGGAATCGTGCTCCAGATGTGAGAACCTGGTTGGTGCAGATCTGCCAAAAGTGGGCAAAAGATGAGAGCAGCATCCCTGGAGCGAAGAGGAGCGAAGAGGAGCAGATTGGCTGCGGTGGGTCAGGTATGGCTAACTGCTAAGATGCATTTAAGTAGTGTGAGATATAGGGGACCAGTGTTTTCATGGGCTGACCTGGTTTGGGTCGGAAGGGATCTTTAAAGGTCAACCCATGGACATGACTGTCTACATAACTGCATCTACCCGGAGCCTTGCAACGATGTTAGCATGAGGCCAAGCCCAGATCAATGAACTGAAGCAAGGAAAGTCTCTGTCTCGATTCCCCTTACAGGAAAACCCAATGGGGCTGCTTTGCTGGGTGTGGGGCGGAAAAATGTCAGGATTCACTGCTAGAAGCATAGAGGTGTGCAGCATCAGCCTGGTGGGAGCCTGCCTTGGCAGTGTCTTTTTGGAACGGACATGACGTCCCAAAGCAGCGGTGAAGGGCAGAACCCATCTCCAGTAGAACGAAGGGAAACCAGAAACATTGCGAGCCCAGGGTGTTGATATCTAGGAAGGGATTATGGCATTGGGAAGGAGCTAGAGCCATGGAGTTTCCTTCTCCCTGCTTCAACAAGACTCTAACTGCAAGTTTCCTTCCTCAAAGTTCTAGATGGCAGTCCCGTACCCGACGCTGTAGGACATGGTAACAGAGGAGGGACACATCAGTGCCATCCAGGATATGCTAAACTCTGTCCCGAACTCGCCGGTCCCTCTGGGATGCATGAAGGAGTTCATTTCTCGGAGAGCTTCTGATTCAGCTGGCTCACAGACAGCGCTGAGTTCACCCGTCTGCCGCTTTCTTGGCAGCCGGTGAGAGTAGGAAAATAATGACCGTTTTCAATCAAAGTTTAATGTGTGCAAAAAGCAGCCCAGAGGATTCCTTTGGCAAAGCCTGCCGCGGGGGAAGACAGCCGCTGGAGTGGGCCAGGAAGGCATTTTCCCCCCTGCCCTGGGTCAACCCCTTTGTCGTAAGCGAACATTTCTGATTGTCTGCAGCAAGTCTGCCAAGGATCTCTTGCTCACCACGGAGGTGCTCTCGTCCCTTTTCTGCCTTCAGTAGTTCTGCCCACCTGACATTTCCCGCACGATTTGTGCACTGCTGCAGACAGCCTTTAAAGGCTGAGCCATGTAGACGCTGGTTTCGGGGCTCACGGTCTTCTGCCCGGGTCTTCTCCCAGCAGCTTTCCCATTGCTGTCCAGGCTAGCAATCTACACTTGCATCCTACTTACAGGATGGTGAGGAACAAATCATATTTTCTTTGTGATCTGAACATTTGAGAGGTTTTTTTTGTAATTGTTTAATTTCCTGTTTTTCTGCTCTGGATGTGCAGTTGTCCATGCAACGCTGGCCCTACCCATGTTGTCCTTCCTAACCGTTGTCCCCAAAGTCCCCTGCCATGAAGCATGGGGGTTGCTGGAAGTGGCCATGCTTGAAGGCGAAAGGGAAGCTCAGTAAATGTGAAGGACACTCTTAGCTTTACCTGAGGAAGGCATTCCTTAACGTGTTGCCGCAAGCCTTGAGGCTGTCAGTCAGCCCTTGAAGAGTTAACTGATACCTGTACAAGACTTCAGCTCACAGAAAGCTGGCCTCAACCTGTCAACTAGAGCATCACGCCACAGATTAATTTTTGTAACTTAATTGAATTGGCTTTTTTTTTCTTTTTTTTTTTTCTCCTTTTGTAAATCAGAGTCTTTCAATTAATTACGCATCATATGCAGCCACATTTCCTCCTTCATTTCCAATGGAAGAAAAGGGAGCTGGTGAACTCTGTTCAGAAGGAAAAGCTGCTGGGGTCTGGGGGAAATGAGGGTTGCTGATTGAAAGTACAACCCTGGTGCTGAGTCGTTTGCACCTCTGCTTCACCACCAGCTTTTTGCTGCTGTATCGTGCCCGGTTTGCATGGCTCGCCTGGTAGCACCAGGGATGCTGAAGGCTGCCCTTAGCTCGCATGGCTTTGCCACCCTCCGAGTTCATCCTTCCCTCTCTGTTTCCCCCCGCCTGCAGTGCACATGAAGACTCATCCTTCTTTACCTGGATGCGTTCGAACAGCCGTGCCACACAGGGGTGGCTTTGATCACTTCTGCTGTGTTAGAAACCCGCTTTTAGCCTGAATGCTGCTGTAGAGCTGCCCTCCCGTAGGAGGAAAGCAGGAAAAAAAAGCAAAATAATGGGGAAAGGATGTTGAGAATCTCCTCTCTGGCTTGTAAGGAAAAGCTCAGCTAAAGAAGGCTCTGAGCACCAAAACCCTTTTGCCAGATCCTGCTTTCTAAGTTGACCCTACAGATGAGGTAAGGAGGGGGATAGCCTTGATTCAGTATGATAAATCCAAGTCAAAGTGCTTGAGAGACCCCAGCGTGTGTCTGAAGTTCATGGGGCTGCAGATCCCTGCGTGGAGCCCTTCCCCCAAATAAGCAGAGTATTGCAAGACAAGGAGCAGAGGTTACTCTGTTCTCCTCCCAAATGAAGATAAAAAGAAGGTAGGAGAAAGAAAACAAAGGAAGTGCACAGCTCTTTCCTTGCTTCTGTGTTGCCTCTTTGATGGCAGCTATTTTTGAGATCTGAACTGTGTTTTGTTCCCATTTTGAGATACCTGAAATGTTCAGTTCAGACTGTCTTTGGAGAAGGCTTAAGGAAAAAAAAAAACCTCACCCAGATTAAGCACATTTCTAGTAAAGAGATACAGAAATAAACCCTGAACTTCTGTATTACACAGGAGCTGGGACTGTGACAACGACATGACCTGAAAATGGACCCCAAGCCTGGCTGTCCCTTCTTGTGATGCCACCTTGACCACAGGGGACCGAGTTCTCCAAGGAAAGGAGCATTTTTCTGGAGAATAAAAGCCCAACAACTACGATTAAAAAAAAAAAAAAATCCTTTCTGCTGTGTTTATAAAGCATAGGTGAACAAAAGGTTTGTGTGCAGAAGCTGGATGTTCCCTCACGTCCTCTCTCAGCTCTTGCAAAGGGGAAAGCAGACACATGCTTGGGTGTTCTTGGAGTCTAAGGTTAGAAAGGGTCCATCAGGGTTAAAGAGTCTAACGAGGAGGTTTGTTCACCACTGGCTCCCTTGTTGCTGCTTGAGATCTGCCAGCCTCTTCCCATGGGGTTCACGGGTGCTTGGTCCTTACGGCTAGATCGCACTCCGCTGTGTGGAGCTGAGCGCCGTTACTAGCCCAGCTCATTGTCACGCTGAGTAACAAGAACACAACATGCTCTCCTCCAGCCAGATAGTCAGCGTTGCTGTTAAGCCATCGTTACATGCAAGGACTAAGTCAGTTCTTACTCTTCCTCGCAGCGGCAACTGCCTCGAGATCAGAGGACCCCGCTGGGGTGGACCTGCAGAAGCAGTGCAGTATTTCCCAGCAGGGCTGGGTTTAGCTACCAGGATCTCTTTTGAGCAATCTGCAGTTCAGCTTAGGAACTCCTCGCTACGTTACACCAAGGTTGCAGAAGAAACGTTCCATCAAGAGCCGGTAAGCATAACGGAGCGGCAAACTTGCTGTCTGCCAGGGTGGGGACTGCAGATTGCTGGAAACTAGGAGGGTGAGGTAAGGCGACCACCACTGTGAGGCTGTGGTATTTCCACTAGCACTGGTTCTGGCTCCTGTCTGGCCTTGGTGGACCCTTGGTCTGACCCAAGACAGCTATTGCATCAAAAACCCCTCAAGACAAAAAGCTAGTTAGCGATACGGCCGTAACAGCCTAGGTGTCCTTCTGCGAACGCAGGTCCTGGGAAGATCTGAGAGGATCGTCCCAGGGCCGTGGCACCGTTCCTGGAGACGCTGCAGCAGGGTCTAGGGGACAGCTGGGACACTTCATCTTGTCCTAGGAGGCACCGGCCTCCACAGCCACCACGTGAAGGCTGCTAGCCTCCGCAGCATCTCGCCCCAGGGTACCTGCTTCTTTCTTGGCTGCAAGCTCTGTTGCGGGTGCCTCGTCTTCCTCTGCTCAGGGCTTAGTACAATGGTGAGACAGAAAACAGCAGGAGCCCTGTTTCATCCGAGGACATGCTGTCAGTGCACCACCAAAAGAGGGAGGGGGAATATTGCTTTCTCTGGGAACAAAAAATCACAGGAGCGAAACCCAAGTAACCTTGGTTACCACGCTTTTATTCGCGGTAAACAGAACGGTTGATAGCAGAAGTCCTTTTCTTGTGTATGTACCGAGTACGCAGTGTACCCACGGATGGAAAACAGCGGCGCCGGGGCAGTGAAGACTTTGGTAAAGCAAGCAAAATGTTGTAAATGTGATGTCATGGTTTTTGCATCACTCCAGTGCTCTTGGTGAGTCTCTCCTAAGGAGGTCGGCGCTTTGATACGTGGGGAACTAGTTCCTTCTCTCTTTTGTTCTTGCCCAATTTACGTCCTGTGGCGACCTGTTTTTGCAGCTCCTAGGGATGAAACATCTTTGGCTGCAGTCACAAAAATGTTAACGAGGTGTCCATGGTTGGATAGCTTTGTAAAATGGGTTTGTAGCTTAAATCCTTAATAATGTGGGATTTGGGAGATATGTTTGCCCGGTGCTTAGCCTACCCAGGAGCTAATCTCTCGGTTCCGTTGTTACAGAAATGCCCTTTGAGGCTTTCTCACCAGCCTTCAGCTCTGGAAGGTATCTCCCCTGTCATGTGCAGAAATCCCTGCTCATCATTTCTTCCCTTTTTCTGTGGAAAGTGAGATTTCCACAACCAGAGTCACTTGAGCTATATCCTTGTACTCCTCCTCAGGGATTTTCCAGATTCATCTTTTCTGCGTTATCCATACTACGTTGCCAGTCTGGAGAGGAGGAACGGTACCTCCAGCAGAAGTCTGTTCATCTCCAGTCCCTCTTGTACGCCAGCCAGCGGAGACGCAAGCCGCAGCCAAGCTTCCTCTAAAAAATATTTTTAACCCTTCCTCCCTCCCACTCATCCTCCCAGCCAGATCCCTGGGGACTTGCTGAACAAAACTGTTCTCACTTACATGTCTCTTGTGACAGTATGAAAGAGCTTAGCTCTGCTTTGAGAAATACACTTCTTACATATATTCTTCTTGTCTACACCCATTTTTTTCTCTTGCATCTTTGCCATGAAATCCCAGTTGTCAGGCCAAAGAGGAAAAGTTTGAAATCTACTCGATTTTTTACTTGAAGTAGATTTTTTTTTTTTTTTCATCTTTCTGTATTTTGAAGACATTTGGGCAATGTAAGGACTGTTTTTCCTGGCATATTCTCTGACCTGATTGACCAAAGTAAACCAGTTTTTGTGCTGTTCTCATACTCATTGTGGGACTTATTTGATCATGTGCGGGCATTTAATCTGGTCTGGTCCGGTCTTTTCACAGCCAGTGAATCCTACCCCAGTGAAGATATCCCCGCAGCTGGATCCTACCCTTGATACCTAAGCTGTAAGAGCAGCACAGGATGCGAGGATGTCCATGCTGGGGCTGAGCCAGGCTGGTTCATGACACGCGTGGACATGTAGTGCACACGTAAGTGTACGTATACAGCCATGACCTGCTCCAAGCGTGGAAGAAGCGTTGCTGTATTGCCATGCCGGCTTGCAGTACCGCAGCCTTGGCATGACCTCCTGGCGTAGAAAACCCATGGACACGTATGGACAGGCTGTAGTCTGAGCGTACAATTCATCCCAGCTCTACTGTGCGAACGAGAAGACTTTAACTCATGTCCTGCTGTCCTGCTGTTCATTTGCTGCAGTCTGACAGCTCACTACACATCTTTCTTTGTTTCTGCAAACTCCAGCACCCACGCTCCCCAGCCAACACACTCAGTGAAGTCCAAATACAAGTTGGAAAGGATGGCCATCTCAGGTTTTAATAGCACTGAAGTGACGAAGCACAAGAAGAAGCCGAAGAAAATACGATTTGCATGGACACCTCAATGGTACAGCCTCATTGGATAAATTCAGCCTAAACAAGTATTAACGTAATTTACACTAACGACAAGATAAACACGGGCACAGCACAGGGAAATGTGTAAAGCCAAGGAGCCTGGGCACAACGTTTGGTGGAAATTGCGTGTGGGTCCACAGGGGAAGATAAAAGCTCAGTCCAGTCGGTGACTGCTGTCTTACCGTACTTAGGAAAGGTCCACATTTTCAGTACGCAAGTTTCTGGTTCAGCCCTTCCTGGTCCTGCCTGCTTTGTCTTTGGTTGTAAGGGAGTCTCTCAACCAAGATGGCTCAAAGAGTTGGGTGCAGCATCCTTGTATGGGGTTTGCATGGCAAGGTTTCGGTAGCGGTGGGGCTACAGGGGTGGCTTTTGTGAGAAGCTGCTGCAAGTTTCCCCTGTGTATGACAGAGCCAACGCCAGCCGGCTCCAAGATGGACCCGCCGCTGGTCAGGGCTGAGCCTGTCCGCAACAGTGGTAGCGCCTCTGGGATAACAGGTTTAAGAAGGGGCAGGGGGAAACAAAAACTGCAGTGGAACAACAGCAGCAGCCAGAGGAAGGACTGAGAACAAGTGAGAGGAACAGCCCTGCAGACCCCCAGGTCAGCGCAGCAGGAGGGGCAGGAGGTGCTCCAGGCGCCGGAGCAGAGATTCCCCT
>JAVKLA010000053.1:45397377-45422263 GCA_034782735.1 Sagittarius serpentarius | reverse complement strand
GGGACCCGCGCTGGAGCAGTCTGTGCCTGAGGGACTGCAGCCCGTGGGAGGGACCCACGCTGGGGCAGTTCGTGGAGAACTGTCTCCCATGGGAGAGACCCCAGGCTGGAGCAGGGGTGTGAGGAGTCCTGTTCCTGAGGAGGAAGGAGCAGCAGAGACACCGTGTGATGAACTGACCGTAACCCCCATTCCCTGTCCCCCTGTGCCACTCGGGGTGGCTCAGGTAGGCAGAGAATTCAGGAGTGAAGCTGAACCCAGGAAGACAGGAGGGGTGGGGGGAAGGTGTTTTAAGATTTGGTTTAATTTCTCATTACTCTACTCTGATTTGATTGGCAATAAATTCTCCCTAAGTTGAGTCTGTTTTGCACGACGGTAAGTAGTGAGTGATTTTTCCCTGTCCTTTTCTCAACCCATGAGACTTTTGTTATATTTTATCTTCCCTGTCTAGCTGAGGAGGGGAGTGACAGAGTGGCTGTGGTGGGCACCTGGTGTCCAGCCGGGGTCAACTCACCACATTCCTCTTCAGTTTTTGGCCATCCACAGCTCAATGCGTGCCTGGAAGCCTCCTAATGACTTTTTGAACTAAGTTTGCTTAGAACGAGGTGTGTTTCAGAGCTGCAGGTTATGTGTTGTTATCTATCTTTACCTAATTTAATCCTGCTGGGCAGAGGGGGTGAGAGGAGGAGAGGCATACAGGTTTTTTCTTTTTCTATCGTCGTTTTTTCATGAGTGACACTTGCCCCAGGGTTGTTGTTTTTGGAGAGTTGGTGCTCGTGTTTATTGCAAAGGCTCCTAGAGCTCTGGGCGCCGGCTTTGAGGTATGTAAATCTAAATAAGAATGACATTTAAAATAGGTTACGTGCTATACCCAAGTGTGCACAGAGAGGAAATATGAATAGATTGACTTCAGATCCTTGAAGTAAAAAATCCCCCGTGGGAGTATCATTAAAGTTCTCAGCACCTCCAGGTAATTATATTCTGACATAAGTTGTTTGGACCCCAATTCAAGGTAACTCTAATGTGGACCTCATTATGATGGATAAAGAGGAATTAATCACTGAGCTGGAATCTGGATTTTCCCTGGGGGCATGTGATCATGACCTGCCTGCTTAAATTTGGGCAAAGATGGAACAGTTTTAGCTAACAACGTGTGCGTACACAGATACGTAGAGTGGTTTAAGAGGGTCAGAGCGGCACAGCTGAGAAAAGTTAACAGCAAAACTGACCGGAAAGGAAAAGGACATGGAAAGGAAGATGGCAGTGGGAACTGAGAATCATTTCACTTGTCGGTCATTTTTGTTTGCCAAGCCAAACGGCTTCCACAAAACACAAACAAAAATACAGTCTTTGGGAACCTGCTGGGTCTGCAGATGTAATCTCACTACTGGTGCTGTCTGTGGACAATGCACAGGTCGGGAAGCACCGAGGAGGTCTGGAGAGTTGCACAGCAGCATCCTCGTTCCTCCAGGAGCGCAGCGTGGTCGGAAGACCGTTGGTCATGAAAGGTGCATGCAAAGGTACTCAGCTGGTAGGGGGAGTTCAGAGGACAACATCGACTACCAGCAGCTTTCCAGGCTCTGACTTTTGCGGCCAGGCTCTGGATTAACTGCTTAGCCTCATGGGGAATAGATTTTTTTTTTTTTTTGTCTACGGTCATTCTGAAAGACACACAAGGGAGCTGAGTCACACTGTGCTTCTTTCCCTTATCCATCCAAGTGGATGGCCTAATATGGAGTAGCCAGAACATGGGTCAGAAGAGAAAGATCTAGGGATCTGTACTTCTTAAATTGTTCTCTAGCACCACGGGCCAGAGTTCAGCTTACATCTACCATTGCAAGCACCTCCCTAATTTCGAAGTAGTCCTCGTACTTTGTTCTTCAGGGCAATCTTCCAACATGTCAGCATGGTTCCAGCAAGTTTGGTGTGAAATGTGGATCCTGATACGTTAGGTGCATTAACTGATTTCCAGGCACAGAAAAGGTTCAAATCTACTTGAACTTTTGCTACAAGTCAAATTTAAGTTGCCAAACCTGAAGAAAGCAGACCGTGTTCCCCCACTATCTTTTGCGCAGCATCCAAAAATAACCCACAGTTCTTGTTCTTCATAATTGCAAACAGAATCCCCAATTCAAGCACCAATCCAGTGTAGGCGTGGCGAAGTATTTCCACTGTGTATCTTCTAGCCTACCTAAGTATGAAAATCGAGTTTGCTTTCACTAAGTTGGTGTTTGTGGTGCCTTGCAGCATGTGTCAGAGTATAAGAGCAGAGCTGTGCTTTCGGCTCGATGATTAGATGTTTTGGCTACGGAGCTGCTTCCTTGCCTGTTCCCTCTCTTTGTTTCAAGCCCTCAATGCTCTTAAGTATGTATCTACATGTCATCCTTGATAATGAAGACCAGGAAGATATTTTAAAGACATAGATGATAAAATACAGCATCTCTTTACTTCTTTTCCCCTTTTCTCTGTCCAAACACAGAGTCCCTCTGCAAGGAGGTCTTACTTGCTTTACTGAATATTTATGTTTTAAAAATCTTGCTACCATCTGAAGCTGTTGGCTCCAGTTTGGGCTTTTTTGTTTTGTTGTTGTTGTTGTTATCCTCTCAAGAGAAGGAAACTATGTGGGTTTCCAAGTTCTTGAATACATGTCAAATAAAACATTCCAAACAATTATTCAAGCTGGTAATAAGCGAAGAGACATCCTTCCTCTAGAGAAGCTGAACAATGGTTTCCTCTGACAGAAGCAAAATATTAGGAGCCTTCCATATGTTGGTGCTGATTTAAATGGCGGCAACATCTCCGAGTGGGATAGGAGGCCCCAGAAAGTATCTGGATATCCTGCGGGAAGAAAAGCTCTGCGGGTAACACCCAGACTCCCCCCAGCATGCCATAAACTTCTGGGAGTTTTCTCCTTGTCTCATCAACATCCTCCAGTTTTGAGAGCGTTTGCTTCCTTCCTTGGCTTTTTTAATCCTTCCCAGCACATCCAGCACTTCCGTGGCTTACCCCGAACATCCCAGGGGGGCAGGTGAGCCACCCTCCACCTCAAATGCCAGAATGACCTCCAGGGAGGAGCAGTGCTGGCTGAACTTGGCTGCCAGTTTGACCTGCGTCCCCACAGCCCCGGTGAACACATCCCCTTCCCAGACCGCATTTGGGGTCTGCTGCAGCACCGTCTTCTCTTGCCCGAGGACAACAACTTGGCAGGCTTTCGGCACCTTGACCCTGAACCGGACCCAGCTCTGCTCTTGGAGCATCCCCGTGCGTGGCTCTAGCAACACGCACCCTCTCCTCCACAGGCTGTACACCCTGGGGAAGGGAGGCCAGCTGGGATCGGAGAAGCAGCGTATAACGTAGTCACAAATATGGACAAAGTCCTTGTGGTCCTTGCTTCTCCCAAAAAGCCCTACTTTGTAGGTGCCCGACTCAGGGAGCACAACGCACACGCTGACTTTAGTCCTCAGGTGGGTGACCAAGACGTACCTCTCCAGGGGGTACCTGGTGCTGATGACGTTGTCCTTACCCAAGCTGGCGGTCACCTCAACGTCGGCAGGCATGTGGAAGGTGATGTTGCACTTCCCCAGCTTGGTGGTGATGATGGGGGCAGAGTGGCTGGGGTTGGAGAGGCCGAGGCTGCTGGAACTGATCCCGCTTCCGCAGTGCATGCTCAGCCCCGAGGGGAAGAGCTCGTTGTGGTTGACAGGCCTCAAACAACGAATGAGGAAATTGGCAGTGTTCCTGAACGTGGTGCCTCCTAAATCTTTCACAAACACGGAGAGCCGGTAGTAACCCTGGAAAGGACAGAGCACGTGGCAACTCAGTTTCTCCTCCTCAGTTTGAGCAGCGAGGCATTTCTTGCTCAGAGCAGCATCTAAATCTTTATTAACCAGCTCATACATGGCAAGCAAGGGTCGGGATGTCTGGAGAGTCAAGAGCAAAGTTCCCTGTGGTGCGACAAGCAGCTCCCGTTTGTGGCTGCTCTCCTTGATGCCAAAATCTCGCACCTTTTGGTGAAGGCCCCAGAAATTAAAAGGGTTTTCGGGCAGTTTCTCTCCATTGTGTGGCTCCAGGCATTGGATCTGATAGGAGCACACCCAGTTGTAAGGGTCCTGAGAGCCAGTGTGGCGCGCGAAGATCATGAGGTCGAACAAGCCCTCGGTTGGGGGAGTCACCTTGATGGTCATGTTGTTCTTGGACACTGTCATCATCCCGTGAACTGCGCCTACATCCTCTCCGGTTTTGGTGCCCTGGAGTTTGGAGAGCTGGTAGGTGAACTCTGTTGGGTGGGTGCTCCCCAGCATCACTGACACCTCCCCACGGGCTGTAGAAGGGTGAACAAAATGCCTTTTATCACCTCTTCATCAGCAGTGTAACGCATTCACTTTTGCAGCGTTGAACTAAATCACCTGCAGGGGCGACAAAGGCCTGATTCTCCTTCTCTTTTTGCCTCTACCTGCTGAAGGACCTTAGCAAGACTCTTCTTCACCTTTTACCATTTTTCTCCCCTTGCTGAAAGAGAAACGATGATACCGCTAGATCTGGAGATGAAGGGGACAGGTACAAATAGTTACCCTTTGGGCCCTGAGACACCCAAAACTAAGCTAATGATGTCCCATACAGGGTATTTCTTGCATGGCTTCTTGAGCTGGAGTCATTCCTCTAAGCTGCAGGTCTTATACTGTGGTGTCAAACCAACAAAGCAGCTGGAAGCATCAAAATATCCCAGCCTGGCTGATAGGAGATCCCACATCACTGCCACATTTTAGGAATGAATTTAATTTTCCCATTATAATTATTGACTTATTTTTTTTCTAAATCTGGGCCTTGCCAAATCACAAAAATCCACAAGCTTCTGGCTTGGAGTGTGTGCTAACCAGGGAGGAGGGGAGAGCAGGAGGTCCAAAGAAGAGGTGCATTGGTGCGGGTACCTGGTGGTGGCACCATGGTTGGCAGATAAATGCCGGGGCTCTTTCCCAGGGACTTTTGTACCTCGGGTGGACACCAGGAATCTCCTGCTCAGGGCCACCATGCACCAGCCATCGCCTCCCCAGCAGCAAACCAACCTGCTCCCCCAGGCAGAGCACAGCAGGTGGTTTTAAAGCCCATCTGAGCCCACCTTCCCACCCATAAACGAAGTACCTCCAGGGGAGGTCACCGGGGAGGAGAAGAATCGCGGTAGCCTTGGTTTCACCCCCGCCCTCCACGTGCCACCTCTTGCTGCTTGTAAACCCATACCGCAGTAAGGGAGAGCACTTCTTGGTGCAGCAAGCCCTCCCAAGGGATTTCCATCTGCTCCTGAGCAGAAGGGGCGGTTGGTTGATTTTGCAATGGAGACAGGGCAAGGTTTCGCAAGCGCTGGAGTCCTGGCCCCGAGGAAGACGGGACTGTCTAACCAGCAGACAGCAGGCTGCTTTCAGCACATGGTGAGCTACATCATCCCATGTGAAGTCACAGGTACTGGGGCAGCCTGGCTAGAAAACGCTGGTTTAACGGTATTTTATACCTTTTTTTCTCCAGGCATAGATGAAAGCATTAGAAAAATGGCCACAGAGAACAGGACTTCGAGTCCTTTTGCCCTTGGAGGATCCCAGAGTGCCTCGCAGAGCCTGGCACTGGCACATAGATGTACTGAGATGCGTGCTTAAACCCATCGTCCTCAAGGTCTGTGGAAATTAAGTCTGCTCTTCATTACCCAGGGTCCCTAAGTGCCCAAGGATGGCTTGTCTCATGTCCAGAGTGTGGCTGCTCTGTTTCGTCCTATCCTCACCATGTTTTTGCTGGAGAGAGGAGAGTACGGAGCAATGGCACTGCGGGAGCCTACGGCTGGTATCAGCACGCGTGCTGTGCACAATGTGCGTTTGTTTTGGGTGCTAACACAAAATAACAAAAGACTCCAGATTCATGCTGAAAAATATTGTCCCTTGCTAATTATTAGATTATGAAACGTGTTTCATAATCTAATGAATAATGGGGGGAACGACTTTTTTTTTTTTCTTCTGTTTGAATCTGGATTTTTTCATTGTTTGCCCCACAGTTTTTTGTTGGTAGGTTGAAACAGAGATGTGAAAAGAATGGGAAGGCTGGGTTTTATTTGTGCCTTGCCTGTTAAAGCTGTGACTTGGCTCACACAGTAAGTGCAAACAATTCTCTCCTGGCAAGTGTTCAGTGGAGACATTACTGATGACAGACTTTATTAACTGCAGGTTTGCTTGTTATTAAATTCGCTCTATGCTAGTTTCCGAAGCTGCTGGCCTGGCCGGCTGCATCATATTAGGATCTTTAGGAAGAAAGAAAAGAACAGAACATTGTATGCAGCAGAGCCAGCGATGATGAGATAGGGAAGCCAGCAATGCATTTCGCTTCGGGAAGGAGACCCAAGGAGATAATTAACGGCTACGTTTAAAACAAACATTTGTTTGTTTTATTGAGTTAATTCAAGCCATGCACTAGAGATTCCTGGTTTCCAGGGAGGCCAGGTGAAGCTGGGGATGCGTTCCCATGTCAGCACACTCAGTGCTCCAGGAGGTCAATGTATGTTGCATTAATTGTTTGGGGGGGAAAAAAACACCATTAAAGTACAGGCATGTTTCTAATTTCTCAAAGCCTTGTTTAAAAGGCTTCCCTTCCCCTCTCCCACCCTAGCTATTGTATCTACAGCATGCCACCAATGACTGCCTTTCTATTAAAAAAAAAAAAAAAAAGTCTTAATTTCATAGGACCGAATACCCTTCATCGCTGCGGTTACCAGCCCTAACGGCCTGGGCAATGTTAGCAATTAAAAGAGCTGGGTTTTCGGAGGATGGGTGCCAGGTATTTCCTGAAAATCAAATCCCTTTGCAAGGTTTCCCACCTTCAGCTCCTGTCAGATACTGATTTGTGGGAGGAATCTTGGCTTAAAGCTTTTTAAGCAGATGGGAGCTGCTCGAATATAATAGAGCAGGAATTGATCCACAGTAGCCAAAGGGAGAAAATAGGCTGATTTTGCACCAAAGATCTAGAGCGTTTTTGCACTGAGATTGCCTTAGATGCTTAAGTGTACCCTGTAAGGTGATGGCTTAATTCCATCAGCCTAGATCAATATAACCATAATTTTGCTTCAACAAAAGCAGACATCTGGTTTGGTTCACAATCTGAGTTTGCAATTTGGTGTTTTAAGCACAATTCTGATATGAGGCTGGCTGTTGAGGCTAATTGCAGTAGTTAAACTGTTTAGGTTAGGTCCAGCAATACAGTTCTTTCCCTCCACAAGCTGAGAAATTCAGGGGGCGGGGGGGGGAGGTTGGAAAGTTGGCTTTTTTTTCCTGTTCTAATGCAAAAATCTCCTTTCATCTCAGTTTTGGAGGAAAAAAGAAAACTCTGCCTGTAGCCCAGGTCACCCAGTGAATTTTGTGGTCGAGGGACAGGAGTTCCTCCAGCCAAAGGGATGCAAAGGAGTGATGCAGCTGGGACGTGCCAGGCACATTTGCCTCCCTAATGTCTCTACCCAGGTCCGTTTTGGCTCATGGCAGCTAGTGGCCAGCAAGGATCCAAAGCCCTGAGCTGCTTCTGGGCTCCATCCCTATGTCTTTTGGCTATCAAAAACCAGGGCGGGGCGGGGGGGGGGAGGGGAGGAGGGAGGGGAGAGAATAATGAAATACTTATTTTTCCTCATTTTCCCCTTTGGGCTTTTGTACCACCACTAATGATATTTGGTAGGAGTCTATGTTTTGCAATTTATTGCCTTGGCACACAGATGAAGGGACTCATCTGATCTCCTGTTTTTCCTCCGAGACCGCAAACGTTGTGGTTTTTGGGTTTATGCCTTGGAGCCTCCCTGGTGGCCTGGACCTGAAAGGGGTTTCTCCAAGTCTCCAAAGGTCTCATAGCGCTTCTCCACCGCAGAACCTCAGAGCATCCTGGGGAGGGGTCTTTGTCTACCTCTACCCAAGGTCACACGGCACCTACGTGGTAAAGCCCCCTTAAGGCTGCATAAAAGGCAGCGTTGACCTTTCAGCTGTTCCCAATTTAATTTGATTTGCATGGACCACTCACTGCTCAAAAGGTCCATGATAGCCCATCTTGGTAAAGCCCCAGCATCCTGGAAATACTGGCGGAGTTTGACTTCTGGGTAAGTAATAACCTCTCTCAATCTAAAGCTTTACAGCGTGCCTTGTCTGTCGTACATTTCTTTTCTGTAAGACTGACAGCTCCCCCCAATCTGAGATTGCTTTATCTTCTCGCTTGCTGTCCCGATAAAATAAATTGCAGGAAATGTCCATATACTCTTGTGACCATCCAGGGGAATGGATGTACAAAGGGTGTCCAGGTAAAAAGAAGATCATATTGTATCCAACCTGAAAGATCATCATAAAACTACAATCGAGAAAAAACAAATCCACCCCCCTCCCTTCATTTTCAAAAAATGGGACATGAACATTTCAGGCCATGTTTTATCTGGGAGTTTCCCTCCCCAGCTTATGAACACAACGAGGATTGTGTCTCAGGTACGTTGAAGCTACTTTGCTGCCGTTGGTGAATTAAAATGGGAAAAGCCAGGCACAAAAGGGCTTAAGTGATTCAGCTCAATTAACTATAATTTATGAATCCTAATTCCCAGTTTACTAATCACGGTATCACACAATGGCCGTGATTTCAGAACTTGCTTAAATATGTGCCTCTGCTCTACTAGATGTTAAACGCATGCATAAAAATAGACATAGTAGATGGACCATTTTTGAAGAAGAAATGTTTTCCTCAACCCAGACTTATTTCTTAAAAGCAAGCAAGCTTTTATATTACTAGAATTTAGCCCTCACTTTGCATTTACCTGTTTTGAGGAGGGAAGTGTTTGGAGAAAGGAGGGAGAGCTGAAGTCTGAAAAACTCTGAAGTTTTAAAAACTCTCTGCTCAAAGTCTTCCCGCAAGATGGGGGGCTGCAGAAGCTGCCATTGGGGGTCCTCTGGCCAGTGGGTCTCAATGAAGTGCTCAGGGTCAGTAAGGAAAAAAAAATCATCATGCCTGCAAGGTGAGAGGAGAAGACACCATGGAAGGAGGAAGAGAACCCTTAGCATCCCAAGCGGTCATGGTGCACGGCTGTAAGGGAAGGGAGCTTCCTCCACACCGTCAGAGCTTCACCAACTTCAGCAAGGGAGGACCGAGCTCTCACTTGGCATTTCGTTTTCTGCTGCCCTTGTTTTCTCTCTGTTTTTCCTGTAGAGATGCCCAGAGCTGAAACGGCTGTTCCCAGCCCCGGTAACAGACCTCTTCCAGCAGCCAGTTAAGATGACCCGATGAGCTGCAGAGGAGTTAATTTTACCGAGTGATTCCTCTACCAAGGCCTGTTACTTGAGGATATATTTCAATATGACGTCTGATCTTAATTTAAAGCTCTTCCAAGAATTTACATATGATTTAAGAAACAAAATGCATCTTGGTTCCAATCTGAACCTGACTTTCCAAACATCACGCCTGCTTAGGTGTTTGCTGAGTGGGTCAACCTGCAGATGCATGCTCAGCCTTGTATTGGGGTCATCCTGTGAAGCCCTGTTGCATCTGCTGACCTGAAGGTTTTTTAGGACACTATGTTGGACCCACAAGACCCTATTATCTCTGCCTGTTGCTCTAGGTGATGTTTCATTCTCCTTCTCCTCTTTTCCCTATGCTCAGCTAAAAACAACCCACACTCACTGGTGTTTTAAACTGTTCTCAGCAAGATAATTACCTATTAGAAATTCCGCAATTATTTCATTATGCATTATTAGAGAAAAAAAAAATTAAAAATGCAATCCCATAAGACAGTTAATGGAAATTATTAAATTGTACAAATAACTTTCATGAGAGTCATTATTTGCTTAGCACGGGCTGAGAAATCTCAAGTAATTACATATGGAACCACATAAGAGCAAAGTTGCTGTGAAAATGAGGCTTTGTTACTTCGTAAGTGACACTCATTGTAGATTAAAAACAAGTTGCAGGGGGAAGTTGTCCTCTGAAAAGTTACTGCCACAGCTCAGGGAATAAGGCACTTAACGTAGAGGTTTACATGTAGACGATCCACGTTTGCGTGAGGTCCCTGAGCACCCACCATAGTTGAGGATGAGCAGAATAGCTCTCTGGACCTTCTGCAAGTAGCCTCTGGGGGTGTACCTGAAAAGAGGGGCTCAAGGCCTGGTGAACCCAGAATTTAAGGAGTATATTGGAAGGGTTGGGATGGCCATTCTGGGGTGTATCCAAAGTCAGGCTGAGCCTTGTCCATTTGTGTTGGGGACCCAGTGAGGGCAGGGGAAGGGATGTCTCACCTGGGCACGAACAACCTGCTCTCTGCATCCACGGTCCCGGCACCCCAGCAAGCATCCAGGAGGCACCACTGTCCTTCCAGCTCCACCGCGTTCCACATGTGGCTGCTCTTCTGCTGCTGGCACCACCGGCCTCTGCGGGAGCCCAGGCCCCGGCCAAACCCCGGGACCTCCACGCAGCTCAAACCCGCCTCCCTGTCCAAGGAGAGCCAGCAGAGGAGATAACCGCAGACCAAACACTGCTTTTCTTGGAGAGCAACCCAACCTGCATGGTAAGTACAACCTCCTTCTTCTTAAAGCCAGGGCCCCACTCGTGCAAGCTGTTGGCCAAATTCAGCTTTTATCCAGCCCCGTGCTTTCCCCACAGCTACTCCCAGCCCTCATCCCGCAGATCTCTGGTTCTGCTTAATCTGCCAAAACCATATATACTCCTCCATCCGAGCAGAGGAGGAAGGAGGCAGCTGCTGTGCCTGGGGACGCGGCTGTGTGGCAAACCCCATGCCAGATGTATGCCCCCGCCTCAGATCTTCAAGGGGGCAGGAGAAGAAAGCCCAAGGTGAGTTTTACCTGCACATTTCCTGACATAAATGGGCATAACCGGAACACACAGCTCTTCCCGTATGCAGGACCTGCTCCGGCATGTGGATCTTCTGGGACAGCCCCAAGAAGCCATCCACATCATATTCTAGGAAAGGGAGAATACCATGAAATTTCAGGCCAATGTAAGGGCTTATTAGTTCCATAATGATCCCATTCCATCTCCTGCCCATCCCTATTTCTCTGCCTACCCACCCTGGAAGCCATGACAGCTCTTCTGTCCATCATTTTTCAAGAGTTTGACAATTCCCCACATGAGCAAAGAATTGCCAAAGCCTTGGGGGAGCTGGGTTCCCAGTGCATGTAAACAGCCGTTGCACCATTCAAGTGAGGTACAGTGACAATCATATTGTCTCGCACACATGGATGTAGTAGGGTAAAGTGGCACGAAGCGACTGCATTGTGCTGAGATTCCCGTGTCCCCAGATGACTGCTGCCAAGCATAGCTCAGCCTCATCGAATTTGCATTATCGGGGAAAAAGCCTCCAATGCGTTGAAGCTGAGCGCACCGGAGGCAGGTGGGCTTTAGCGGTGTCTCTGGGGGTCTGGCACCCAAGTGCCGCTGAAGCAGGTGTCATTTCCAGGATGGAGGGTCCCGTGGTGGGAACCAGTTCCTACTCCAGGCACTTTCCTGAATTCAAGAGGGAATTCAATTCATGACTGCAACAGGAATACTGTGGAGCCTGTATTCTGCAGGGCATGAAAAGAGCCTAAATCCAGGAGGTGGCACATGACGAAAGGGCTTTTCACATCTCTGCAAAACAGTGGGACCAGACTTACCGATGTTGTGGCAGAGCCAGAACCATATTGCCCGCACTGTCTCCAGTTTGCTCTGGGATTTGGCAGTGATCAGGGGAACGATGGCCTGGACGGACAACCCGGTGTGCCCACACTTCAGCTGCAATGGAGAGGATGGGTGAGTTAAAGGGCACCTGGGTGTCACCGTGCGTGGGTGGGTGCCTGCTCCACATGGCGGGCTCACTGGAAAGAAAATGTACACCACAAAAAAACCCAAAGCTGCATTTTTTTTTCCCCAAGAAGCTGAAACGCAAAAATACTGTTTGTGGTACAACCGAGTGTTTTCCCCATTTTCCTAGGCATGGTTTTACAGAAGCCTGAGGGCTGGAGTTGCAAGCTGGAGGAAATGAAGGTGGTATTTCCCATTCCTTTGGAGCAGCTGGCTGGGTTGTACAGTGTCACTGCTCTGGTGCCCTCTCTGACCAGTCCAACATGTCCTTTGGCCCAAAAGGTCTTGTCCTAGAGGTGGGTCTCTCCAGTGGTGCTACTCGGCAACACTTAACTAGGGACAGAAGGTTTCCAGCCCCACACCAATTAACATCTCAGTGCATTTATGCAGAAGAGGACCAGACTTGTGGCTCAGATGCTCATCTTGAGGATTTGAAACCTCACTCAAATCCATGCACCAAAATGAGTAGAAAGAAGATTTTTGCACTTAGCACTAAAATGTCACTAACTTTTTAATCCACACCTGACCCCAAAGAACGTCTTTCTGCTCCTTTCCTCCCATTCATGCATTCACATTTGTGGGCTCTTCCCTCCTTTGTGATAGCACAAGCATATTTAGCAGCCGGCTTTTCTTTCGTTGGGTTAAATTTAGTCCAGCTCGTTTCTCCAATGTCATGCCCCTGCTATTTCATTCCTCAATGACTTTCCTGCCCCAACCATCTATAAGATAGTTTCACATAGATGGAAATTTCTTTCTTTTTGCTTGTGGGAAATGTTGCTTTTGTAATGGCCAAAGATTTTCCTTGGAGTGCAGGTTTAAAAATGATAGTGCTGCTAGGAGAGCACTTATTTAAAAATCATGGTGTTCCTGCTGGTCCCTTGCATTTCTGTCGTGAGGTTGTTAAGAGTGTGTAGCTTCTAGGCAAACAAATAAAGTGAATTATTCCCAAAGGGGGTGTGGGGGGGAAACCACTTAGCCATTAGATATCTAGCTACCTGCTTCCCTGTTGGCACATCTTGGTGCCAATTCAGCCCAAGTTCATGCTATTCTTTGTTTCCGTCAGAGATGGCAAAAAGTAGGTCCGAGACTGAGAGCTGCAATGTTCCCAAGTAATCCTGGTCCCGACTATGCCCAAGAGCCCTGAAGAAATGGGTCGGAGCATCCTGTGTTGCAGTAGCTGCTGGCTCCACCAGAGTGTTTGGAGTCGAAGGATGGAGCTGTTTTCTCCAAAACCACCCAGGCAAGGATCCTGCCAAGACTTTTTCGCATGGTTAAGGTGGATGCACGCAAGCAGTCCACAGGCTACTCCTAAGTGGCCCCAGGAAACAGGTTTGGCTTTGCGCCTATACTGCCTGGGGCTCTCCCATCAACCACCTTCTCCCTGGGGACGAGTAGCAGGGCTTGGTGCATGGGGAGAGGGGACAATCCTGTATCCCCACGGCACCGCTGGCCGAGCGGCAGCCATCGCCAGAGGTGCAATACCCTACTCCTAGGTGGTCAGTAAACTGCTCTGCTGCTGCTCTTGACACTAATAATTCACAGCTAAGAGGAAGAGATGAAGCGCACCAGGTTTTAGTGCAGCTAGCACTTTGAATAAACAGGGAAACAAGTTGTTCCCATGACTCCCCACTACCTTGGAGGTATTTTTGGTTGTTTATGACTTTCTTTTTCCCATCTTCCAACTCCCTCCCCCTCTCTTCTCTTTTTAATAGACTAGGTAGACTCTGAAATCCTCAAGCATCCTTCTTCCCAAGGGAGATTAGCCTCAGGCTAGGTACAAATTACAGGTTTCAACAATAATGGAGAGCACAATTATTCCTTTTGCCTCTTCGCTCTCACTAACGAGTTGACGTATAAGCTGCAAACACTGCATTGGTTCAGCATTCGCTGCTTAGGCAAACTGTGCTGACTCTGGGGGAGAGATTACACCGACAGCGCGTGGTTCAGGTAACAGGAAGGAATTACAAAATTCAGCTCTCCCCTTCTGGGCTCCCGAGCATCCAAAAAGCGGGAGCATCATATAACAGCAGATATCCTAAAAAAAGGACACAACCGATGCCTCCTGCTTGAGAAAAAGCAGGACTTGGGCTGCCACAGATACGAAGGGGTTGATAGGCACGGCCAGCCTGTCCGGTTATTGCTGGCTTCGTGTGCTTTTTATGCGGGAAGCATGCTGGCTCACCAGCTCCCAGCCTAACTAAGCACAGCCTGTGCTGCCTCTGGGCATCCTGCGGTCTGAGTCCCTTCCTCTCCCCCTTGCACCCTTCCTAGAAGGTCTCCCAGGATCTCTCTACCCCACTGCAGTCCTGTTTGGGACCCTGAAAAGATCCTGTCCCTTGATGAAACCAGCCCTTCTTCCCAGTTTTGCACGGTGAGCTGCAGCAAGCGCGGCGCATTGCAGCTACGCACCGGTGCTGGCCGGCAACAGGCAGCAGTGGGCCCTGGGTGGGCAGCGGATCTCCAGCGGTAGCGCAGCCATCTTTGGCCATGGTTAGGACAAACTCACAGCCCAGGGCCTTGTGAGATCTCCTAGTTTTGCCGTAAAGCACCGGCTTGTCGCTGCTGTCATCAGAGCGTACGCTGCAAAGTCGAACGTTAGGATGTGGATCTGCTGATGGCACCATCTGGTGAGGCCGCCATCTGTGTTCCTGCTGAAGGACACCAGGACCTACCTGCTGGCTCACGTGCAGGACGTGGGTGTCTACGTGGCTGAAAACCTTCGAGTCAGAGAAGAGGTTGTTCCTGGTCTTTCTCTGGGGGTTTTTAGGCTGCTTCTCTTCTTCCAGGCTGCTAGGCCCTTCCTCGGGAAGGAGGGCTGGAGAGCAGCTTCCCGCAGCCGCAGCCGTCTTCTGCGGTAGCTTTTGGCAGGTAGTCGTTTTGCCGCTGCTGTTAACTTTGTCGGCCCAAAACGTGAAAACTGCCTTGGAGGGGGAATCCTTGGGCTCGTCGCTTACTTTTTGTGTAGCTGAGGCTTTCTCTACCGTCCCCTCCGTGTTCCTGTTCGCGTTGGTGACTCGGTGAGGGAGTTTCTCTGAGGTCTTGCAGCTGATCTCTTCAGAAATGTGTCCCAGGGGAAAGCTGCCATTACAGACATCTGACATCCGAGCTTCCCTCCAGCCAGGCAAGATGTTTTCTGCCTGGGATGGCACCGCATTTTCTCTGCGGTTCCTGGGATGGGCCCGTCTCGATGTGCTTTGGGTGGTTTGCTTTTCGTGGTGGTTGTCATTCCTGGAGCGATGGGAGGGAATCGTCTCATTTGCTTTGATAGTTTGAGATTTGGATGACTTGTCTCTATCATAGCTGGTCTTCATCCGTGCAGTGGGGAAGGGGGTGAAGAAACCACAGAGGTCTGTGGATGGAAAGACAGATGATATTTTCAAAAAAAAGAATGTGCTCTGCACCAATTACTTCAGAGCCTGCCTGTCTATATGGTTAATTACAGCAAATCAGGATTTGGTCAGCTGGGTTTAGCCAGAAGTACTGATTTTTTCCTAATTCTAAAAGTAAGGTGGGATGGCAATGCCACAGAGAAGCCCTTGGTGTGTTTCCAAATGCAGATAATTTTTTTTTTTTTTTTTGTTTGGATAGTTGAAGATCCAGTGGTGGGCTATCAGAAGTAACATCTCCACACTGGAAGAAAATGCAAAAAATCAGGGTTATTCCTTTCACAAAGAAAAGGCAAGAAGACATTTACTTTTGTTGGAAGGGGTCTGCAAGTGGGTGGAGGGAATGGGTGGGTGCCTCAGGTTCCCTACATGAAACTAGGACTGATCACATAGCATTTCTCCTTGCCCCCAGAGCCAGGAATCACGGAGAACAAAGAATTAATATAATTAGTGTTTTGGTGCTGCAGAGAGGTACATCTGCCAGAAAATCTTTCCTTTAGGAGGACCCCCACCTCCCACCCAGTATGTTCTTGTTTTGCTCAGGTTCACTTCTACCATGCAGAAAAACGTCATTCTTTGTATTATTGCTTTGCACTTGAAATGTAGGTGTGTTGAGTGAGAAGTCTGCAGGAGAAAATATGTGAAAAAGTGGAAGGAAAGGTGCAATCCAGGATTGATGAGGTTTTTGGGTTAAAGCTGAAGGTCCAGCCAGCTCTTGCATGCCCTCAACATCTGCACAGCGCTCGCTAGTTTTATCTTGGTTTAGCTTCTATTTGCTGTTGTTGTTTTTAATCATAAAATGACTATTTGTGCAATGCAAACAGCGGAGCCTGCTGTGAGCCACTTAGCATAGCCCAGAAATGTCACTCTCCGTATTCATCCAGCCTCTCTCACGGGGAGGGAGACTGGCTTTTCAACAGCTGCACTGGGGCACTGGCCTCGCTCTTCCAGGAAAGCGGGATGTCACTCATCCCTCTCTCTGCTACCCCGGTTTTCCCCATCCTGCTTGGGCTTGAGCCTTGCAGGGGTAGGACAGCCTTGTTCAGAAGGGAGAAGAGATCGATCGTGACCACTGCAGCCTTGCCAAATTTTTTTCCTTATTAACATACGCAGGCACGTACAAGCATTGAGAGGATGCAAACAGCACCCGTGAGTTAATCCATCGCTGGATGCTCAGATAACCGGATGATGTCCCAATGGGAGGATGTCCCCTAGGTAGGTCCTGACTGCATTCAGTGTTTTTCTTTGCAGGACAGCCATACTGGAGCCCAAACCACCCCGCTGCCATGGGGCTTTTGCACGGCCTGCCGAGGCCGTACGTTCTCTATTTACTCCCGGACCACATCTGAGCCTGAAGAGACGAATTGTTCGGGCCCAGCTGTTGACACGTTCAAGTTGTCCTTGTGCGTGTGAGCTGCGGTCGCTGCTGGGCTGCTCTCCCATCCCCAGGCGCAGACACCCGCTGTCACAGGCAGAGAGGGATTTTGCCTGCCACTTTCTAAATAAATGAGCAACAAGAGGCCACTTCTGAAGCCTTCACGGTCATTACCTGACATGAGCTGGGGCATGGTAACTCAAAAAAATAAATCCCACCAGATGCCAGGAGCTCCAGCCTTTTTCCACTTGCTTCGGCAGGGCTTGCTTCTGCAAAATGTACCCTACGTCAGAGGTACTGGGGGGCTTTCAGCCCAATTTTTCCACAGCTGTGCTTTCTGGGCACAAGTCTCTGTGCTGCCTTCCCACATGACATTTAGGAGGGGGGTAGCTTGGGACTGGGGTGGAAGATGGCCCCCTGGCACTTAGCCACAGTCTCAGAAATACTGGAAAAAACCTAGTTCTCTCCAGACGACTGAAAATGTGAAAATCCTCACTTGCCCGGTTTTATTTCTTAATCTGAGCACTTTTTCTTGGGTTCAAACCAAATGTTTTATTTCAATTCCACGCCACTTCTGTATTTATGGCTTCAAAAAGAAATTTAAGCAAAAACACCACCTTGACATTAGCCTAAACAGTTTCCTCTCCCCATGCCTTAAACACGGTGCTTCATACACAACCCCTACCTCAGAAATCCCTATATCACTGCTGACCAACAGTTAGAGAAGAGGATAACGGGGGACTGCTGCTTTCTTACTTCCCCCCCCAAATTTAATCCATGGTTGGAGAGGACAGATCTTTGAGAGCATTGATCTTAGTACAACCTCTGCTCGCACCGCCCCTTCCCCATGTCCCGTAGTGCCCTGGAGAGGATAACACATTAATCCACGAAACACCAGCTCCGGAGGGGATATTTCAGCCCGGAGGAGCCATTGCAGAGGGCTCAGGGAGGGGTGGGAGAAGAACTGGCTGCTGCTGGGGTTTGAACAGGAGGAGCACCCCACGCCTCCCCAGGGACGGCTGTGCTATCAGCAGGCTCTTGACTCACCTTCCCAGGCAGGCATGGCATTTCGGTCTGCCCCGACCACACTCCGAGCAGATAAATGCAATTTTAAAGTACCCCGGGCAACGTTATCGCCGGCAGCTCTGTGCAATTTCAGTGTTGGGAGTAGAGGAATTGCTTTGCCTTTATGAGCTGTAGTAGCAGCGGCTTAGAGGTACAATGGGTCGAGTGGAAGACCTCCACAAGATGAAGACAGAGAGACGGCCCGACATCTCTGCAGCATCCCTCCCACGGTAACCGGCTTGGCAGGGGGTGGAGAGGGGAAGGGAAATGCCGTGGGGAGTGCCGAGTTGGCAAAAGAGCTGTTGGGGTGCGGAGGGTTTGGGGTGAGGAAGGTGGAGGTAGTCAGGAGATAGGAGGAGGACCATAAAGAGGCCACCAAAGCAGATCCAGGCTGGACCATGGCCACTCCACGTGGGGATGTGGCACTTTGTCCTGCTATGGTACAGGCAAGGAAATGGATGGAGCCGAGGGAATAAATGCAGAGAAATTTCCAAGGGAAATTTCCAAGGGAAACGATCTCCAGTGGGTCTGTGCAGCGGCGGGTGTCCCTGGGGAGACCCAGAGCAGCGTGCGCGGGAGCTAACGGCAAAGCCAGCAAAGCCTTTGGAAAAGGGCGATGTTCCTACTCACCCTGCTCACAACACAGCCGCGGTTCCCCGCTGTTTGCGAAAGGCAGGCAGCTCCCGGCGGACCCCCTTCCCTTTTATACACCTGCCAAATCAGGATCCTCTTTTTTTTTTTTTTGCACCTTGCTAATGTCAGGAGGGCTAAAAATACTGTGAAGCAACGGCAAACGTGCTAACATGGCTGCTGCCAACCAAAGCCTCTGCAGGCCTGGCACTTCTGCAGAGCGTAGGGGCTAGGGTGTATTTACAGGAGGGTTGGGGAGAGATAAGAGGCTTTCCCTTATCAGCGGCCAGGCTTTGGCAGGGTGGCAGTGGCTAGCTCTGCCCGGCTGGCTCGCGTCTGTCCCTCCTGCCTGAGGAAGGCAGCTGCCTGTGGGAGGTAGTGCAGGCTGTCGGTTTGGGTATTTCTGCAGGGTTGCTCCT
This sequence comes from Sagittarius serpentarius, assembly GCA_034782735.1. Taxonomy (NCBI): domain Eukaryota; kingdom Metazoa; phylum Chordata; class Aves; order Accipitriformes; family Sagittariidae; genus Sagittarius; species Sagittarius serpentarius. The sequence continues at coordinate 45,403,553 of JAVKLA010000053.1, read as the reverse complement.
GCCTTGCATTTTTCTCTGGGCAGCTTTCACTGTGTTCTTATAGTGCTTTGCATTTCACCATCCCGGCTTTGCCCTGGTAGGGATCGGGGGAAAGCCGAGAGCAGAGTTAGGCAGCGAGCTGGCGGGGCTGTCCTCTCTCCCCCTCTGCTCGTTAGCACTGCTTGGAAAGGTCTTACTTTGCGAGATGCTCCTGGAGCAATTCACAAAACCTTTGCAATCATCTGCAGCTGTTCTGAACTTATTGCATCCCTCGTTTTCCAACTCTCCTGCAAAATTCCCTGCGTTATCAGGCTGCATCTGCAGGATTGGAAGGGGAACATTTTATTCTGGCTTTGCACAGCACAGGCTGCTTTGCAGCCCTTGTCTTCAGCTTGGTACCCTGGGAAGTCCCCAGTGCACATCAGGATTAAGAACGCTGTCTCATAGAGGTGACCAAAAATTTGAAACACGGACGTTGGAATATTGTTCTTTATTATTATCTAACTATGTTCCACTAAGTGGCATCATATCCCTTTTTTCTGTTCACTCATCTTAACTCTGTCTCCAAATATTGAAAATTTTCTTCATCAAACAGACAGGAAATAATAAGGGAGGAAACATATTTGCCAACTGAGCGGAAGTGTGTTTTTGGAAGAATTTTCCCCGCGTTTTTGGGCTGAAAGTGGGGAAGGAAAAAAAGGAGAAAATGATTACTTTGGAAAAGAGGAGAAACCTGTAATTTAAACTGACCCCAGATCTTAGTCCCCCCGGCTCCCTCCCTTTACCTGGCGTTCGGAAACCACAGCCTCCCGACGCTGCAGGTTCTCCCCTGCTCCCCTCTTGGCGTGGGGCTGGCTCTGGTTTAGATGCCGCGGACACCACACCCGGCTGCTGGAGAGCACAACCTGTCATTTGGGTCCCAGTAATGAGACCTTCCTAATATGTAGAAAACGGTTTCAAAATGAAATTTTCACAGCGAGTGGGTTTTGGCAGCAGGAGGCTGGCAAAGGAAGGTCCTGGGTCTTTGGGGAGAGAGCATGAGATGCCATAGCTCAAAGATGTTTCCAGTTACGTGTGGCCACTAATGGGTCTGTTTCGCCATTAGTGACCTTGCGCTGGTCTCTACCCAATCCAGAGACCTACTGAAACGCTGTAAAAGACTCTGCAAGGCATTACACCCCCCTGGCCAATGTAGTTTTGGAGGCAAGGTATGAGTTCAAGCCTCTAGGCAAGACCTATGGACACCAGTCTGGCTATAGCGGAGCCCACTGCCAATGGGACCCTGGTTCTTCAGTCTGGGAAATCAGTGACATCTCAGTTGGGTCCTGGCCATGTCCTTCCACTGGCTACAGAAACAGATTCAGCTCATCCGTGCTCAGCAACGGGACAAATGAGGTGAGGTTGAACTTTGGTCTCCGATACGCAACAAGTTGTCCCTGTCCTTGCTGTGGGACCCTTGCTAGATGATGCCTGAAGGGTGAACTAAAGCTTTTGCAAATGAAATAGAAGGAAAAAAACCCCACATCAGACAGACTAAGGGATTCACCGAAAAGTGATGAGCCAATATGAGTCGCCATGGCTGGGCAGCTCTATTGACCATCTAACAGAGGCAAAGGGGCTTTGCAGGTGTCGCAGGAAAAGGCGAGCTTGCAGGGAGGGTTTGAAGCAGAGGGATGAGGCATTGCTGCGATTGCATTTGGGGGCTTTTCTCAGCATGCAGACAGGCAGGGAAAATAGCACAAGATTGCTTTCTTGGAAATTCAGCAGCTAGTAGAGGGTGAGCCTGGAGATGGAGCTGGGATGAGAGTTGAGGCAGGAGGCGGCGCAGAGGCCTTAGATAACAAAGGCAAATCACTTATTCCCTCCTTCCACAGGGGGAAACAATGCAAAGAGAATCAGGACACAGAAAAAGTTGACCTGACCAAGGCAAGGAGCTAAAAATACTCTTGCAGAGAGGTATTTTGCATGTGCAACGAAGGCAAATTTACATCAGACGAGCCCAGATGAGAGGCTGTGTCAGTAACCCTCTGCGGAGACAAGGGCCTTGATGAGCTGGTGGGCTGGGTGGGTGGGCGGGCAGGGGAGGCATCGGTTCAAAATGCCAGGTGGGAGGGGTGCAGGCTCCGGCTATGGAAGAAAAACTGCCCACACCATCTGAGGCTGCTACAGATTTGATCCTAATTATCCACGTATGTCAGGAAGGGCCAGTTTCTATATTCAGTTGTAGCTGTGGGTGGGTGTTTGCAGATCAGGCCAAGACAGATGTCATTGTGCTGTCCCCACCTTGGTTGCACGGCATGGCGAACAGCAGATAAAACTGCCCCGTTGGGTTGGATGCAGCCCCCCAGGCCATTCCCCATCCCTGAGCCATGGCATTGCTAATATTGCAGAGCAAGGAGAAATTTCGGACAGGCAAGTATCTGTCTCTAAACTGGGGCTGGTCTCATGCTGTTTGCTTCATCCCTGCAGAGTCACGAGCGACTTGGGCTTTGCAGGACTGGAGTCGACCGTGGTGCCTCTGAGAGAGACCGGCCGTGGGCTCCCGACCAAGGCGTACAGATTGTGGCAGCAATTCTGCATCCTTCTCATGCAGAGTGTGGCTGAGAAAGTAATTTTCATTGTAATCTTTTATTTTACTTGTGAAGACTTCCAGACTCAGGGAGTCTCTTGGCTCAAAAGCCAAGAGCTGGTTTTTGGGTTATTTTTTGTTGTTTTTTTTTTTTATAAGGCACTCAGCAGGAATCCAGAATTTAAGAGACGAGAGAGAATTGCTCACTCTTCACATATTGGCAGCGAGCTGTTTTTCCAGTTTATTTCCCTGGAAAGAGGGGACAAATACATGGAAATAAAGCAAAGGCAGTATTTTAAAATCCTCCAGACAAGCGCCTTCACCTAATGTAGGTTTTCAAGCCAGCAGCCTTCCTAGCCTGGCAGATCCTAAGCCCAGAGCAGGCAGGGAAATCCACAGCTGGTTTTGCAACCAGCCGCGAGCTGTGTTTGAATGGCAGCGTGTCTTCCAGGAGAGAACCCCAACTCCAATCGAAGCATCCAGGAGGGTCTGAGTTCACCCCAGCCACTCAGAAACTAACGTTGTATTGTTCTTGCAGCTAAAACCTCTGATTTACTTGGAGTTTGCAATTTTCCAGTCTACAAGGGACAGTGTCGTGGTTTAATCCCAGCCGGCAACTCAGCACCATGCAGCCGCTCACCCACTTTCCCCCCACCCACTTGGATGGGGGAGAGAATTGGAAAATCAAGTAAAGCTCGTGGGTTGAGATAAGAACAGTTTAGTAGAACAGAAAGGAAGAAACTAACAAGGACACCAATAACAACGATGAAGTGACAATAATAATAAGAGGATTGGAATACACAAGACAAGTGATGCACAGTGCAATCGCTCACCACTCGCCGACTGACGCCCAAGCAGCGCTCCTCCCTCCCCACCCAGCTGGGCATGACGTCCCATGGTATGGAATACCCCTGTGGCCAGTTTGGGCCAGCTGTCCTGGCTGTGTTCCCTCCCAGCTTCCCTGTGCCCCTCCAGCCTTCGTGCTGGCTGGGCAGGAGAAGCTGAAAAGTCCCTGACTTAGTCTAAACACGACTCAGCAAGAACTGAAAACATCAGGGTGTTATCAACATCCTTCTCGTACTCAACCCAAAACACAGCGCTGTACCAGCTCCCAGCCGAAACCAGGACAGACAGCTGCTGGACACTGGGTACCCGTCCATCTGCTTGATTGAAAAGCCACTGGCCAAAATGTGCACTCTTTGGGGGTCAGGACCACCTTGTTGTTCTGTTTGGACAACACCTGCAGGGTTGGGGTTAGTGTCTGAGTGATGCTGCTCATGTCTAAGAAGTTTACAGCAATCCCAGCTGGGGAAGGATTTGTAATTCTGGGGTGGCCTTTGAAAGCATGAGATTTAAAAAAGACAGACAAAAAAAGAGACAAGCAGGTGATGCTTCAGCATGTTTTCTGATTTGGAGGTCTCTTTAACACTGTATTTTAAAGTTGGGGTTTTTTTTACAGTATTCATGAAGATAAGAAATCAGGAGTTCAGAAAGAAGAAATTGAAAACTGGAATTCCTGCTTTCTCACCTGAGGCTGTAAGATAAGCCACAGAGACTTGGTGTCTCCTAATCAAATGAGGAGCACAGGTGAAAATGCCCGTGTTCCTCAGCTTCTCCTGCTGCACGCCTGCAGGGACTTGAGCTCACAACCTCCCTGTGCCTTTGACCGCTTGGCACGTGGGACCCAGTCTCAGGCGGGACCTTGCCCTGCTGCTGCAGCACAGGGACGAGATTCACAGTGTTGTGAAAAGACCTCTCGGTGGGAGTGAGCTCCTGTTTGGTAGAGCTCAGCCATCTGAAACAGGGAGCTGGACCTGCTGTGGTGCAAAGGTACGTCTCAAGGAACAATAAGGGAAATAATGCATCAGACCTGTCTGTCACCAAGTTGCCTCATCTTATGCATCACTGTCTTTGATGACCTTTTCCAAGTGCTTTCTCTTAATGAATACTTATTTTTTGCAGACTGAGGAAGAACACAGGGCTTTTGACAGTTCCCTTCCATCATAGTTTCCTTGCCTTTTCTTTGTTTTGTTATTTCTTTCAGATGAATACTTGAACCAGAAATGAGTCAAATCTTTTTTTTTTTTTTTTTTTGATCAAAAGCACAAAATATCCCACAGAGACTGGGCATATTCAGCTTTCTGAACTCACGGCGCTGGCATCTCACGACGACGACGATGTGTTTGATGAGCTTCTAATAATGCTGCAAAGAGCCATCCCGTCTTGAAGCCTGCCTCCTGGCATCAGTCTGACACTAAAATCTTTGAAGCTTGGACAAGTATTTAATTGACATCACGGAGCTGGCCCGGTATCATCGTGCTGAAACTGTCAGGCTGCTGCAGACAAAGTGAAGGAACAATGTAAGTGACCTTTTTGTTTAGAGGAGGCTAGAGTAGCCGGGAAGCACAGCTAAGGATTAGAGAATACACGCTCCCTGGTGCATTTCCATGCTTTGCTACCCTATAGCATGTCCTGCCATACAGAGAACATGATGGCCCATAGGATTTCCTGATGGTCTGGTAATATACACAGCAGTAGGGTCATTTTTGGCTGCGGCTGGCTGCCTGGTGAAGTAAAAAGTCCCCACGGCTCAGCTGATTCACAGGAACATGTTAAGGTTGCATGCAGGTCTGCCTGGGAGAATGACTGTCCTTCATCTCCAGTTGCAGGTCCTAGTCAGGAACTGGTGCACCATGAGGGACTTCATGATTACGCAGCATCCCAAAAGATATGAGATGTTCTGGGTATCTATTAAGGCTCTTAGCGCTGGGAAAATTTCCAAACGCAAGTCTCGGGGAAAAGGTGTGGAAAATAACGGACCAAACCTCCGAGTCCTTGAGGTCTGTTTGCCAGACAAAGGCAGAGAGTCCATGGGGTCCATGTGGACCCCACAGCAGGTTTCCAGACATGGTGTTGGGCTGTGACAGTCTGCAAAACAAAACTGCTCATAGCACCACCAGCAAATCTGTCAGCAGAAGAGGCCACACAATGCCGCCAGGTGTGTAAGGAAAAACACACCTCCCAGCTTGCACTAGCGATGTTCACCGTGCCGTTTCTTCTGGTTTTGCACCGGTTCTTGTCTCTTTTTCATCCGCCGTACGTCATGTCTGAGTCAGAGCAGACAGGGCAGGCTGTTACAAGAGATGCGCTCCCAGAAATGTGCTGCTGTTTATTTTTACTCATCCCTGCTTTGCGAAGATGCAGTGTGTGGGAAGAACAAATGATCTATCTTTGCAGATTGAAAGGGAGGGAGAAAATAAACAATATTTTAGTACAAGATTGTGCTTGAAAACCAGCAAGCCTGGATTTTGGGTCTTGACTGGGCTCAGAGGTGACTTTGCAAGAAAAATGGACAGCTTCCAGTCCCCGGCACAAGCGCCTGGCAGGAGAAAGCTCTGAGACAAGTACCCAGCCCTTCTCCAAGAGTTAAGAGGAGGGATTCACCTTTAAGGCCGTTTCCTCTTCTCCTGTCGCTTCTTACTTGGGAGAAGGGACCGACCCCCACCTCTCTACACCGTCCTTTCAGGGAGCTGCAGAGAGCGATAAGGTCTCCCTCGGCCTCCTTTTCCCCAGGCTGAACACCCCCGGCTCCCTCAGCCGCTCCCCACAAGACTTGTGCCCCAGACCC
>JAVKLA010000053.1:45362712-45393546 GCA_034782735.1 Sagittarius serpentarius | reverse complement strand
GAAATTCTTCCTAATATCCAATCTAAACCTCCCCTGGAGCAACTTGAGGCCGTTTCCTCTTGTCCTATCGCTTGTTATTCGGGAGAAGAGACCGACCCCCGCCTCTCTACACCCTCCTTTCAGGGAGCTGCAGAGAGCGATAAGGTCTCCCCTCGGCCGGCAATTCAAGGCAGCAGGGAGCAATCCCACACTCGTGCCCTGACACAGGAACCGCTGGACTATGTAGGTCTGGATGAGACCCTGCTGGCATAGATAAATGTGCTGAACAAGCTTAGAGGCATCATGCCGTAGCTGAAAGCGACTCAGGTCATGCCACAGCCACTGAGCTTGGAGGGCAGCTGAGGATCCTCACTCCTGTCAGTGTAAAAGATCCTAATTAAATTCCTGCCAATTATTAAATTCCTGCCTATAGTCTACCCTTGAGCAGATTCCCATCCTGCTAGCACACTGCCCTCCCGCCTACCCCCAGCTAAACAAGCCTTCACCCTGGCTGACACAGAACAGCTGCCCTGCATGGTTTTGGGGAAAAAAACCCAGTCCTTTCTAAGTCCTTGTTTGGGAAGTTTGGGATGACCCAAGGCCATCCAGGCTGGGAGCCTGGACACCTTGCAGCCTCTCCCAGCCAGTGCACTTCACCTCTCTTCCAGCAGCACGTACCTGGATGCCAGACACCCTGGGATGGAGGGATGACGTGTTTCAGCTCCTCCAAGTCCCCTAGCTTTGCTGCAAACTTAGATTTTTCCTTTCCTGCTCACTCTAGTACCACTCCAGCATCTCCTTCCTCCAAGCATGACAGTTTGGGTTCAGCCTTTTAAAACCAGTGTAGTCAGAACTAGTCAGGATGCTCCAGTTGTGGTCTCACAAGTCTGATACAACAGCACGGCAGTTTCCTTACCAGCACTGACACTCCTTGCCCAATACAACTTACAATGACATTTTCCCCAGATGCCTCAATTACCTAGGTTATAAATATCCCGTATCTCCACATTTTCTCCTCTTCCATTATTTCCAAACTGTAATCTTTTCCCTTTTAGTCAAACTTTTTGTTTGATCCCCTTAGTACACACTCTCGTACCTTATTAAATTCCACCCTTTTTAGCTCTCAGGCTCAGGCAGTTGGTCTTTTATGATAATTTCCAATTCTTCCTTCTGCAGAGTCTTTATCTCTCTACCCACAGCAATCATCAACTCCCTGCTCTTCCTTTAGTTAAAACTATTACTGAAAATATATTTTTTTAAAAAGGGGCCCAATGTCCCACCTTTCAACTCCATTAGAAACTTTATTCCCATCCATCAGTTCCCCTCCTGTCAAAACCTGGTGTTGTCCATGCTCTGTCCTCAGCTTGGTGCTTACTCATCTTCACAAAAAATCCTCTTTTTCAGGTCATTACTGAATAAATAAGATGCCAGGCATGATGTCAGCAAATAGATCAGTGAGGTTCTCAGGCAGAAGACCTCTCATATTTCACTTTTCTGGGAAAACACTGTTTTATGGCAACAAATTAAGGAAGGAGGTATAGGAGGAAGGCAGCTGCTGCAGCTCCTGCTGTCAGGTAACACATGCTTGTCTTGAGCAACAACTGATTTCCTACCACAGCAAGTGGGGTTCATCCTGCCTGGTTTTTGACGTCCACGGTGCAGATGCGAGATCCAACGTATCCCCTTCGAATCCCTCGTGCTCAGGAGGGAGAGCAGTTACCGGTGGGCAGCAGTAGGTCTGATGAACTGCATGAAAGGAAGAAATGACATGATAAATCTTAATCTTGTGATTGGCTTGTGAATCCCTCAACCCGCTCCGGAAATCACCTTCCTCCTCAGCAGACTTCTACCCTGGCTTTGCACAGCAGACCTGACAATGAGCCGCAGGATATCCATCTTTCCAGAGATCTTTCAAGAGCAAAGTCTTTGAGGGCCCAGGTCTGGACCCACTCTGTCACTTGCTGATTTTATTGATGCGATGCCAGAGATGAATCTATCCCCTGCATCATAAGCACTAAAGCTGCAGCTGCTGGGAAGAACTGCTCCAGGCTAAGTCTTGGCATATGAACATTTTAAGGATGACTTAATAACTCCAAAAAAACCCCAACCCCTAAACTGTGCAAGGACCAGCAAGTCGTTACGTATTAGCAGGACATGAGATGGGAGGTGGCCAGCACAACGCATCTGCAACTTGTAAGGTACGCACAAACCCCCAGGGTTGACTCTGTGGCCAGTTAGCCCTAACTGGGGGCTCAACAAGTAAAATGTAGACCAGAAACAGCCAAGGATCAGACTATTGTGAGGTTACAGGCAGAGAAATTCACAGCCTAGCCCATCCAGTGTCACTGTATCCGAAGTCAGCCGTCTCTGTATCCTTGGTGTTTTTTCACACGAACCAATTCCCATTTTATTGGTTAGGAGAACTAATTGTATCATCCAATTCTTCAGATATTTCATCCTGTCTCTCCTCCGAATGAGGGAGTTAAAAACCCTGCAGGTTTTATTGATACCCATTATAAAAGAACATAATGCCTATAAAATGTGCACTGTAGTTTTACGTTTTTCTGCATCCCGACAGCATTTCAATGTTACGTAGCTGCATGTTGCCTCTGTCTTTCTAGTGCAATTCTAAATTTACACTAAGGCCCCAGATAAACTTTCCCACAAGGCACCATAACCCCAGAAAGAGAAGAAAATATTGAATGTGTATGTGTCAAATGCAAGTAAAGCGTTCACTGGGGAATGAACCAATTTATAGGGTCAGAAACCCCTTGCTAAAGGTGAGATGAGAGTTAGGCGAGCCTTGCTGAATTTCTCAGAGCACTGAATTTTCTTTAATTGGCATTTTCTCCATGCTGACATGTTTGTGAGGGTCCCCAGGACAGAGGAAACTTTGCTAAATCTCTGGTCTCTTGTACTATAAAATGTTTCAGACACAAGCTGAGGTGTATTGTGTCACCCCAGGTGGAAAGGATGCAGACACCACTAAGAATTTATATTTTCCATTACCTTGGATGCTTTCTTTCCGGGGCTGGCTTCTTAGCGTTGCATTAACGAAGCCCACTCCCAGGCAGAAGTGCTTCACCAGCCTCACTTGTGTGCTGCCAGATAAGGGAATGAATTTGGCTGGTTGTCAGTTAATTAACAGACCGCTGATGAATTTGTGCCACTATCAGCAGGGTGTTAGCGCTCTCCTGGGTACCTGCTGTCAATGGGAGGTGGAGGACGGAGAGTTTCTGCAACATCCGTGCTGGAGAGCAAGCGGCCCCTGGGTTCTGTGCCCCTCCACCAAGGATGAGCACTGTTGCTACCCCCAGATATCTCAAAGCAATGGATATTTCTAAAGGAAAAAAAAGAAAATCCAGGGCAGGGTGCCCCCATGGCCTCCACCCAGGATAGAAAGGCTTGCACATGCACCCGAACTGTAATTATTCAGGCTGAACATTTGCAAGAAAATAACTTTTTTTACTTTCATTTTTCTTCTGTGAACAAACGATGAAAAATTCCAGCAAGTGGAACTTGAAGTTCTCCCCTTCCTCTGAGGTCCTGCACCCCCGGCTGCCACAGGGTTTGAATACTTCAGATGGACAAACAAATGAATGGATTTTCCCCAATCCTCAGTCCTTGCACAATCCTTTCACTCTTCTGGGGTACCAAAATGAGCTCAGCCCAAGGGTCAGCGTGGGTTTCATTGAAAATGGGCAGCATCTCCCAGGGCTTGGCAATATAAGCCCACTGGCAGCGGGAGGCACAGGGCTTCGCTGTGAACAGATGTGGCTTTGGGGCAATCTCTTTCTGGTTGCATGTTTTGGGGACTGAAAAACCATTGCTGAGCCCTTGCTGAGCAGAAGGTACATCTGCTAAGGGGTGAGCAAAGAGAAAACACGTGGAAGGGGTAGGAATTGTGAGCACGTGCTCTGTATATGCAGAGACTCATCTGAGCTCAGGTATAAAAATAACAATTGCCATTTGTGTTTTTTTTAAACCAACCCTTAATTCTTCAAATTCTTCCACTCAAAGAGCATATCTCTATCTTGTTCTCCCTCTTTCACTTCTACCCTAGAAGGAAAGAATCAGAAGATATACACATAATAATCATGAGACATTTTGGACTTCCATAGCATCTGTATAGTGCTCCTAGCATTCCCAACAGGTTCCTGTGCCAGCCCGAGAAGGTGTGTGCTACAAAGGGAGTGAAACAAGTTTCTTCAGCAAAGAGTTTGGTGTCCGACAAAGCAGCACATGATATTGTGCAGAAGATCGGCCTCAGAGACCTCGGGAAAGCCACTGAAATACAAGCTCATGGCCAAAAAATGTTTTCTTTCCACACCGTCAGCTGTGATGTGGGGAAAACATCAAGTAAGCCATGTTTGTATGGTGGGGAATGCTGTCTGGGAAGCAGTGGCTGAAAAGGATTTGGGGCTTGGCCTGTTAAGTCCCAGTGCCCAATGTGATGCGATGACCAAAAAAGCTGGCAAGGCTTTGTATGTGCAAGATGGGGCAGCTCAGGTAGGAAGGTGGGATCAGGTTGGTGACCTAAGGCCGCTTAAATCATCCTCGCTTCAAGAAGCAGAGGTCTGAAAAGGCAATTTTCAGACACGTCATCAATTTTTTTTAAAGGCTCCCCCTGATTTGCAGACCAAAACCCACTGCCCGAAGTCAGGACCGTGGCTGTGCTGGGAGACAGCAACTGGGAGAACAGAGGCAGGGGGTGGGTCGGGGCCGGGGAATGGGCACAGGGTGCCTTGTGATGTGGACACAGAGGTAACCCTCCAAGTGAACTGCGTTCTCTTTGGGTGTGGATTCTGATGGCAACCGCCACAATTTTCCAAAGCAACCTCTTGCTTTACTCTTCTCCCTGGCCCAGCCGCTGCTAACTGCCAAGTAGCTGTCAGGCAAAGCGTGCTCTGCACCGGGCCTGCTCCTGCCTTCACCGAGTTGACAAATGCATTGCTTCCTGACCAGCAGCTTAAGATTGATTGTTCGCAATAGTCTTCCGTCTCTCGTGTCTCTCAGTACCATAATCCCAGAGGCTGTGTTTGTGCTATGGGCTAAACACGGTCCCAAGCCCTCTCTCTGTCTTCCTATTCGTTACATACATTATAATCTCTGCAGTCCTTTGCAGAAGCAAAGCCCAAGAAGATCTGTACTTTCATTTATCCTGCCTGAGCCATCTGGGCAGGGGCAAGACTACACAACATAGGAGCATAAGATGGGCAGCGCTGGGTCAGACAGGACATCCATCTAACCCCATGACTTGTGTCTGACCATGGCCAAAAGCAGGATCCTAGAGAAGGGTGGAAGAGCAAAGCCTGCTGCTTCATGTCCAAGCAAGGTCTTCCCAGCCCGCAGGCATGTTGTCTTAGACACTTTCCTGAGCTGAATGTGGCCTCTGTGCATTTAGCAATTCTCAGTGAATTTCCCCTCCCTTTATTTGTCTGGTCTCCCTGTGAGCCCACATAAGCTGTCAGCGTCCGCACGATCCTGTGGTAAGGAGATACATGGCTCAGATGAGAAGAACCATCTCTATAGGCCATTCTTACATACGTGGCCCTCGCTATCAGCCTTCTCTGTACCTTCCACAGGCATCCCAAGAGCTTCCTAGGAATGACATGGCTGTTTCCAGCCAGGTCTGCAGGATAAACCAGGTAATGTAGACAGAAAGTATCTTCGTCACACAAACGGCCTTCAAGGCCACTCTTCATCCCATGCAGATGCAGCCCGTATCTCCCTGGGGTATCAGCTGTGAGTGCAACAGCTGTGTTAGCTTTATTTGGAGTTACAAATTCCAAGAAAAGGGCCTATACCTTCCGAGTTGATGCAGCGTTAATGTTGTGTTGCTAAACACGACTTTAAAGGAGCCACAGGGAGACTGAGACTGAGACAACCAAAACCCATGGGATTTCAGCCAGGGGTAAGTGCCTTACTCTCACGAGAAATAGGTGGCTTTTCTCCGTAATCTGTTTTGCCCTCTAAGCGAGGTAAAAGAAAGCATTACATCTGCAGTGAGGGGAAACATTTGTGCAGGTCTCCTTCTTCTTGGATGATAATCCTCAGCCATTTCTGGTTTGTTGTTTACTTGTCTTTCTTTAACTGAAGCCCTGAAGCCCTGCTGTAAAGGATTAAAACCAAACTTTTTTGAAGAAAGGAATACACTTGGTCATAAGTAAACCTGTGCAAGGTTTACCCACCCCTTTTGGAGCTGCTCGAAGCTCTGGGATTTACTGATGTGTGTCTTTCCGTACTGAATTGGTTTAACAGAAATTCGGTCTTTGCTCCTCTGTCTCCTAAATGCAACTGCAGCCCTCACTTTTGTGTGCTCTCTGCCAGGCTTGGAAATCCACCAGCTCTGACGGAGAACCTGCTAAAGAGGGAGCAGGAGATGGACAGCAGCATCCCTTGAGGTGCACCATGCTGGTGGTCTCCCGTCAGCCAAACATCTCCCTGTCACCATCCCTTGCCTCTTTGCTCCCCCACCTGTGGCTGTCAGCACCCTGGCTCGAAGCACGGGGCCAGACGCCAAGGACAAGCAATGAAATGAAGCAGAAAGACTGACAAGGAGGCAGAGGTGAGGAGCAGGGAGGATGCTTCTACACTTGGGTGGGGAGGTCTAGGGTTCAAAGGAAGAGGAGAGGCCAACAACAGGGGAGCTTTCAGGAATCGGAGCTAGTCAGCAACTCCCTTTAGCCCAGGGTCAGCCTCAGTTCCAGCACGTGGGCTTGGCATGGAGGCGAACGCCTGATTGTGAAATCCTTTCTTGCACTGTCACCCTCATGGACAGATTGATGAGTCTTGGGAAGCCCGTCTGTCCCGTACAGCCAAATGCAAGAACAAAGAAGGCTGCAGAGTGGGGATTTCAGTCTGCAGGAAAGCCAGGAGGCACCTGGCCATGCTTGCAAGGCTAGCATTTGTCTTAAAATCTGCTGTGCTGTGGAAGGGTTCAGCCCCCTCCCCTCCAACACAGGACTGATCCTCCACCAACAGATACTGGGTGCCTCCGCTCAGTTCAGTTTCAGTTTATATCTAGTAAGACCTTGCAATGAGTTTTTGAAGGCAATGGAGAGGCCAACCCCAGGCACCAGAGAAAGCAGAAAAAGGCAATTTCTGCCGATGGCAAGGAAGAGAAGAGCGGCCTTTACCAGAAAAGGATGTACAAGGACAGCTGTGGAGGAGAGCAGTTTAGCAGCGATTTCTCCTGGTTCGCATTATTGGGGTATTGATAACAGCAAGGCTAATGGCCCTACGGTTCCGGATGCAATGTGCAAGATTGTTTATAGAGTCTGCTGAGAGGCAGTTACTTTTACTCTCATTGGCAAATCATTGTTTACGTCTCGTGTTTCGAAATGCAGCTGGGTTCCAGCCTTTCCTCACCAACTGGCGGAGACGAGTGAATCCATGCCCATGTGCTGCTCTTTAGCAACACAAACAGCACAGCCAGATTCCACTTAGCAGGGTTTGCTCACTCCCCAAACACGCAAGGCTTGGCTACGAGCACACCAGCTCATTTCCGACGGCTCCTTGAGCACAGCGAGTGCTGCGGGAGAGTCACAAGCTGGTTAAAGGGTGTCTGAGCTCCTACAAGATATCCTGGAACAAGAATGGCCTGGATTCTTGTGTCAAGGTCAGGGGTGTGTTGTAGTTCATCTTCTTGGCGTCATCAGCTCCTCTTTCTCAGTTCCACTTGCGATTCCGGAGACGTCTGTTGACTCGTGTAACCCCCGTTTCATTTTGGCCTTCTCTCTACCTTTTCTGGGTCTATCAGCAACAGTAGGTTGTGTTTGTCCAACCTAAATGTTGGAATAAAGACCCTGAGAGCCCAAACAGCAGTTCAAGTTGTGAAGGTGGAGATGAAAGGCCGTAGCTCTGAGAAGATCTACCTTGGTATCTAGGGTCAGCCTGGATGGATCACATTCATGTATTATGAGCTGCATGTGCTGCTGTCCCTGCTGTATGTCATTTGGTGTGGTGCACTAAAGCCACCCTTGCTGTGCTGCTTGATCCAGCAGCAGAGCCCTCCTTGGAAGCACTCTTGTTCCTCCTTGTGAGTTTGTCATCAGCTATGGGAAGAAGGGACACAGCATCCAGATGATGAGTAATAGGAGCTGTTGTTGCTGGACTTCACCTGCTCAGTGCCTAAATAAGTCTCAGATGCCCTTTTAGGCTTGACACGTGGAGCAAACTCTACAACTCAGAGTTATAAAGCAGGTATGTTTATTCAGGCTGGAAGGTCTTCCGTGCAGAACTTTAGCAGTGGCACAGACAGATACCAGCTTCTCAGTTCGTGCCCTGGGACTCATGGCCCAACCAGCACTGCAGACATAATCTTTAAGATCTTCTATGCAATTAATCTACAATGTTTAGACACAACTTAGAGGTGAAGGCAATTCCCTCTTTATTGGTGTGAGCTGTAAATGAGATAGTGGTGTACAAAAAGCTGCAGAATTGTAGCAAAAGTGTTACCGTGATGGTAAATGCTGTATTTTAGCCATGTGGGCAATGACAGATTATTCAGGGGCCAGATCTGAGAAATAGGGGCTGAAGCCTGAAATTTCAGAGGTAAACAGAGGGAAAAGAAGAAATTTAGAGGAAGCAAGGGCAGAGCACTAAGCCAGCCTAAAGCTTGTTGGTTCATCTTGCACAGGTGGGACATCCAAGGTCTGTTGGCCACAGTTAGATCCAACTCCCCAAAAAGCTGCATTTTGAGTGCTGGGGCTGCCCAGCGCACCATTCCTCCTTGCTGGGAAGTGATCAGGGCTCAAAGGAGAGGGGACGACCTGAGAGAAAATGCTGGGTTTTGTTTCCCTGTCTGGTCCCAGGTTCGGGTCGCTGATGCAGCGGTGAGGGATGGCTGACTCATCGTGCAGTGTGCTGTTTCCCAGGAGTTGTACGGAGCTCCTGACACCCTCTGATTTTGTGTTACATAAAGTAGATACACCCCAGTGCCAGATGTGCTATATCATATTCCCCTTTAGCAGAATCCTTCGGCTCTCCAAACCATGTCCCAAGCACCAATTATGCAATCTTTCCCATTCTCTCTAGCCAACAAACATCCAATTAAAATGTGCAGTTACCATGGTTTCTTCCTCACCAGCCTAGGTAGTTTAGATGTGAAGTTTGGGTTTGTAAAAAAAAAAAAAAAAAAAAAGTATTTTCTTGTTAGGAAATGTACTCATTAGACTGATGGTCTTAAAATGTTCTGTTCAGCCCACTTTGTGTTTCAGGGTTTTGATGCTGTTATTTTGGTTTTTTTTTCAGCACTCAAATCTGTGGAAAGGGAAGAGCTTGGGAATTGTTTACCATGACAAATACATTGTTTTCAGAGTAAATTTGAGCAGCCAAAGAGGAGGACTGGAGCTGGGGAATGTTTGCTGGAGTATATGAACGTGCTGTTGGAAATAGTTTGCTGTTGGTAAAAGCTGGGTTTAATTGTAGTCTCTTAAAAATCCCCGAATGTCATATAAAGAAAAAAGCTCTACAACAAAACATGTCTTTTAGGGCAGAGTTGAAAATGAATGTAGAGCCTAGAAACAAACTGGACTTGCCTGGACTGGGCTGCAAAACCATGACTTTTGCCATGCAGCATATCTCACCATCCTGCTCTTCAGGATCCTTGCACGGCAGAGGAAACTGGACTTGAAACCCTGGCTCCAAGCAATACCTTAGGGATGAGGCAATGTCATCCAACTAATTCCTCCAGTTTTCCCCGCAGGGAGAACAAGAGGCCACTGCAGGCTGGTCACAGCAGCTGCAGAGACAGAAAGCAGAATGTGCCACTGATATGGTGAAGTCAAGCTCAGCTGAATCCCATGGCACGTTGAGACAGTGCAAAACTTAGCTTGGGCTGTGATAGAGACAAATGGCATAATTCACGGCTCTCCAAGCCATCGGTTCATACCTTCTCCCTTCGCAAACCTAAGGGAAGGCACAGGGAACAAAGGTTAAGACTCACTGAAACACTGGTAGGTCTGTAGAGAGTAGCAGTTCGTCATAAATAATTACCAGCGAGTAAGCGATAATGATAGCTGACCAGGCCAAGCCAGGTAGTTGGCAAGGCCCTGGAGAAATTTAATCTAGACAGGGTCATCAACTTTGTCTTTCTCCTTTTTCTTCCTCCTGTCCGTGTTCAAAGAAGATGAACTGAAATGGAAAGAGGCACAGAGAGAAAGTAATAGGATGACATTAAAAGAAGCCTATTCTACAAAAAAAATAACAACCGCCCCCCCCCCCAAAAAAAAAAAAAACACCAAAAAACCCCCAAGAGTCTGCTGGCCAACAGAAAGCCATGAGAGAGATCCCAGCAGCTGGCTGGTCTACAAGATGCGCTGTGTCACTAAGTAGACATAATGGCATAATAAAATGGGATGGGGAACGGGTTAAAAAACTGTCAAATGATCATCCAAATGCTTTCGTCTCCCCAGTAGGTTTTGGTCTGGTCTGTGCCAACTAGCGCTCTCCCTGACAAAGCCTGGAAACACTGCAGGGGACGGCAAGAGTCAGGGGCTGTCACCTATAGGACACATGGAAAAAGCTATCCTATTTTGGAGTAAAAAGGAAGACTATGATCACAAGCCATGCTGCTCCACTTGTCTTCAGGGCCAGTGAAGAGGCCTTGGCTCTGTTTAATTTGCTAATCAACATTTTGCCCTGCCTAACGCGTTGTTTATAGAGACCTTGGTTGAACTGAGAGGGTATGTTTGGACTGAGTAACAGGGAAGAAGAAGAGCTATGGAAGGTAACAGACTGTCTGCGCAAGCACTGGTGGTATGAACTGTGGAGGAGTATGTTTCGGATGAGGTTTAGAAGGTGGCTGTTCGACACCACAACCATGAGGTGGTGAACAGGCCGCTGATCTGAGTGGTGGCTGGAAGGAGCTCGACTGGACAGAGGCGTGCGTGCCAGCCCTGCTACCGCCCGCTTTTCCCCTGTCCCTCCAAAGGGAAAAGCTTTGCAGCGCTGTTCCTCATCCTACACATGTCAGCAGGGTTTGAATTTAAGCAGCAAGTCTTTGTTTAACCCGGGAGATGAAGACTGACTCCTGGTGCATCCTGCGTGTATTTTCTTCCCTTCTGTGCTGAATTTTGCAGAACGGAAACCTGGGCACAGAAACCCAAAGGGAGCTGTACCGGGCAATCGGAGACAAGAACCGGGTGCTGAGCCCAGCATGAGCATGGACCTGCTGCTTAATGGAGACATGGTCTGATGGGAACACAGTGCTGTCATGCTCCAGGGGACCACTGTTACGGGAACGCACACAGGACTGAAGCGATACCTTGCGATGACACTGCTGGCGAACTGCAACGTTCCTCTGGTTTTACTGCCGTGCAGAGTGGAAGTTGACTCTCCTGGTTAGGGGAAAACCAAAAACCACAGCCAGAAGTCTGTACCTTTGCAAACAAATCCAGGACAGAGCCGGCTCCTCCAGAGGCCAAGGCGTATCACAGACTGCCTTCTTCTAGCCCACTGGAAGGGGACTGGAACTACCAGCTCTCCCATTTTGATAGGCTTTCTGGTAAGCATGGCCTGTGCAGTTTCAGCTCATGAGATCATCTGCTTCCCTAAGGTTAGGATGGAACAACATTTCACCACTGGTGGAAACCTCAAAGCAAAGCAAACCCACTGAAGCCATAATTATGTCTTTATTGTCCAGGGCCAAGCCGTGTGCGGCCTGGCAACGTGCCTTTCATTCTGCAGAGACGATTACATTTATACTACATTACACATTGTGGGCTGGGGTTGGTAGTGCTGTTGTAATTCAGCGAGGGGCATCTCCATTCAGATCACTCGCTTGGCAGTGCTGTGAGGGCCATGTGTATGTAGATCCCATAAAGAAGGACTTTGTTGCCTTTCTCCCAAGCAAGTCCCTCCTGGCCACCACATGGATTGATGTAAAAGGGCTTTGTGTTGCTTGTCAGCAGGAACGCTCCAGCTGAGATTGAAAAGGGCATGGATGAGGTGGGTGTGCAGTAGAGACGAGGCAGCAGAGAAGGAGCAGTGCAAAGGTGGTTGCTATTTCGGCTGGTGAAGAATCGTGGGGCTGGGGTGTGACTTGTGAAAAAGAAATTTTGGAAGTGGAGCAGTCTAGTGAGGAAGATGGAAAAGCTGGAGGAAGGAAGGTGGATTTGCCGAGAAGAAAGCCATCCTTGTGGCAGGATTAAGGTCACATGGGTGGAATGATGGCAACAGCAGAGAGATGGATATGGGTCATGAGCCAGGGCTGGTTGAGCGGATGGCTGTGATGCTTGAGGATGTCAAAGAAGCCAAGGGCTCAGGTGTGTCATGGGGGAGATGTCGTTAATGTGCCCAGATGTGACCAAGAGGGACTCTGATGGAGATGGCTGGAGAGGGAGAGGGGATGAGCTCGAGTGAAATGGTGAAAGGCAGAGTAGAAGGAGGGCTGCTTGTTAAATGAAGAGGAATGAGTGAGAAGAGCTGAGTCAAGACCCAGAGAGGATGGGAGAAGGGGCAAGAGGAGAAGGGTTTGAGAAAGTCTGCGGCATCAAAGTGACAGATGTTACAGCGAAGAGAAGACAGGCAGGTGAAGGAATTTGAGGCAAAGGCCCTCAGAGAAGAGGAGAGAGGCTGGATGAGAGATGAATGCGGAGACTGGAGGAGAAGTGATGAGGAACAGGCAGGGCTGCTTGTTACAGAAGGCTAAAGTAAGGGAGACTGGGAAAAGGAGGGAGCTGGGAAAGGGTCTGCGTTTGACATGGCCAGCATGGGAGGGGATACAGGGAGAAGGGATGGGTTGAATGCTGCAGAAACACTGTGGACATGGTGCCTTCGTATTCTCCCTCCTGCAGAGCTGGAGCGAGCAGTCCTGCACCCTTGGGGCAGGGGCTGTCCTTTCTGGTTGGCCCTACAGCCACTGTTCTTGTCCACAGCAGGCCTTCCTACTACACCAACCCTACTTCTTCCCTGTCCTGAAGATTTGCTTCAAAGCCAGGAGAATGCCAACGGACTCGTGGATTGTTTGGCACTTACCTGCCCAAACCCATCCCTCACCCATCCTCCAGACCCCATGTGTGTGTGCAGAACAAGTAAACCCCAGGCTCTTTTTTTTCTCCACATCTCAAAATTCTGGGGAAGGAAGAAGGTGCTGTGTTAATGCTGGACAACAGGTAATAGGGAATCAGTTGAATAACTCCTAGGAGATTGAGTTTTATGTTGATGGACAAGAGGTGATGAGATTTACAAGAGGGTAAGGAGCCCAGGGTATTCATGACCACAAGGAACTCCACAGACTTTGCAGGAGTGGCAAAGGACCACCTTTCAGTCAGGGATCTGTCGTTGGCGCTGGCTGAAGGGAAAGTCCAAGGTTCGATTAAGGTGATGAGATTTGACAGCTCCTATATGTCTTGCTTCTGGTCAGAAAGCTGCAAGACAGTGGCGGCAGTGGTGGTTGGACCACAGAGCAGCAGACGATGTTGAGCTGAACCAGCAAGGGAGGGCTGAGAAACTGGCACGGGCTTTGTCAGAGGAATTTGCAAGGTTCAGTGCCATGAACTGTTGGGCTGTGGACACGTCTTTCTATGCATTGAGTGACAATGCAAATCCAAAGTAAACGTTGAACTAGGCTAAGAGTAGCTTGTCAGCCTAATCCTCAGACACCAATGGCCAAGGCAAGGAGAACACCACACCAACCACACCAGATGTTTAGAGTGGACAAGATCTCTGCTAATAATCAGATATTACCATGCCAATTCTGCAAAATGTGTTTCTTTCCCACAGAACAGGCTGTCCTGACCTCCTTCCTTGCGAGGGGTGAACAGAAACTGAATTGACTCTATGGGGCAGCAGTGGTCCATGTAAGTCCCCAGGCTCCTCAGTGCACCTTGGCCGTGCTTCGACTCCACGTCCCGAGGCAGGGCCTTGTCCAGTTGAGTTTCTAAGGGAGATTTGGGTATGTGGGTATGGGAGGAGATGCAGTGCACTGCAGTTCATCCTCCAGTGGGGTTTACTGGGGGAAGGACCTAGGGTGTACTCTAAAGGACACTTGGGACATGTCTGGCACGTGCTCCTGCCTGTAACATACACACAGCCAGCATGAGTAAGGAAAAGCTCATTATGGGAAGATGCTGGAGATAGTAAGACTGCTTAGGATGAAGTAGTGGGAAGCGTGTTGGGTCCAAAACAATGCATGGGCCGATGGTAAATTATATTTAGACACCACAAGGCTACTGACCCACCAGGCTGGGACTCAGAGGCTCTTCCAAAGTTTCCTCATGCAAACTGGAATTAATCATTTCACCTTGTGTCACCTCAGTAGAATAGGGACGTTACTGCCTGCTTCAGCAAGGTTGTCAGCATTTCTACACGTACGTGTCCTGCTGTGCGCCACAAGTGATGACAGCAGTCATGGAAAGCAACAGATCACTTGATGCAACTGAAAAGTGACAGAGCTAAATCAAACGAAAGGAAATTTAGGCATTGGAGCATGTTGTTTCAGGATGTACCTGAGCTGAGGAGAATTCATAAAAAGATCGCAAGTATGAAAACACCCACTGCAAAATACTCAAAATGACCTAGTTTGAAGCAAAAGCCAGGGAGAGGTTCCCTGCAGAAGTGACCCATGTTATTCTGCAAAAGATATCCTGATCCTCCTTGAGACCTCTCCACCCAGTCCTAGAGGGAAGGTAATGGATGAGCTGGCCTGATTCCTCCAGGAATCAGCGGACAAACGCCCTTCCCATCCCCAGCTCTGCCTGTCCTGGCGTGACAGAGAGGCTTCTCTGATTAGGTAAAATGCTTTGTGCAACACAAATGCATTTTGTCACATTAAGGGCAGGGTATTTCTGAGTGTCTTGACTCTTCCACATTTAGGGAAAAGATAAATTAGCATCCTGAGTTGCCACGGTAAATAACACAGCATCACCCCTGCTTAATGCCACTCTGCAAATACTTTAATATTGAATGACTGTAATTTTGCTTTGGAGTCTGGAAAATAGATTCTGAGACCAACTGAACAGTAGCTGATGAAAGTAATTTTGCAGTGGTCTCTTAAGCATCCCCTAACCCAGCCAGTCAGGCAAAAGCCAGAAAAATAAGAAACCTTATAGTTTGATTTTTGTAAAGTATCTTGAAACAGAAATTGGATTGTAGATGTGCTATCAATGCACTTATGGGGATGTGGGTTTGCTAGTGAGTAATGTCAGGAATGTCTTCAGTATACGTCTCCATTATTTATTAAGTATTGACAGTGGGTTTAGAGCAGCACATGGCAGAGGAGATGTCCCAGTTCTCAGCACAGTGATTTAAATAGCTGTTAGGAGCAATGCTGCTTCAGGGGAAACATTTAATGTGGTGAAGAGCTTTGGGAAAACGACCTCCTCCAGGACCTCCTTCCCTTTCCTGATGCTTTCTCCCTGATTTCTCCTCCATTGCCCTCTCTCAGCAGCCTGAGCAGAAATGCTGTGGTGACAGGAGAGCATAAATTGTCCTCTCTGTGGCAGGGCAGAACATAAATTTACACCTCCATAACTTAGCCCTTGCCTGATGTGCAATCCGTCCATGCTTGCCCAGGCTTCTTCCCAGGGAAGATGCTTCATGCCTCAGTTGCGATGGAGAAGAGGGACAGCTCTAGCAGACTTCGCTGAACAAGGCATCAGGGGAGCTGGACTCTGTCCTCTGCTCTGCCACCGCTGTTCTGCTTCTCCTTGATCAAGCGATACCTCTCTGTGCTGTTTTTTGGGGCAAGGAAGCTATACATAGGGCTTCAGTATCCCACATCCAGAGATGCTGTTCCTCACTGGGTTTGCTACCTCCCACCATGATACGTGGAGTAATAACAGACTAAGGTGACATTGCAGCTGCCCCACAGTAGTTCTGCCAAGTTTCTCAAGACAGCAGCTTTTATCAGTGGTAAATACACTTAAAAGGCTTCAGAATGTCCCACTAAAACTCAGTTCAGCTGAAACAGTATCTTCTCCACCTGCCCAAATTCAGGCTGTGATGAATGAGAAGGTGTTAGGCACAGCAGAAAGCCCTGACAGACACCTAGCCTGAAGAAGGGGTGACCTGCTTTCCTCCAGCTGGAACCAGTTCACACCATCAGAGCTGGAGGTGATGGCTGTAAAGGAGGAGAAGAGGGGGCCATCTGCACAGTGTTGTAGGGGAGCAGGATTGGTCTTGGTTTGTAGGCATCACCTCTGTCCTGGTCTGTGGGTGGAGGAGGAGAGAGCTGGAAAAAGGCAGAGATAAAGGGAGTGTCTGTCTCCCTTCAGGCCCAGGAAATATCAGGGAGCATCCCTGGACTCACAGTGGAGCTGGACTGAAGTCTGATCCTAGCACTCTCTATGCTGTGGATGAGAAGACCAGCATCAGTCAGATCCTCAGGCTATACCCTGGACTAAGTGGGGGACCACAAACACACTGGAAAGAATGTTCTTACTCTTTATCCAAGATATTGATCAGCCAACTGGCAGCCTGAACTGGATTATACACATATTCACTGAAGAGCATTAGCAAAGGGGAAATACAAGAACTCTTCATAAAATCTTCTGGCTATCCACTGGATAAGACTCCTCTGAGTGTTTAGTGTGGGGCACTGAAGAGATAACGGCCCCAAAGCCGAATGCATTTGGAATATACTCAGTGTCTTTTCCTGTTGCTGAAATGAGCATCTTGCAATAGGAGAAAGGAGCAGCAGGTGTTGGCCTTTTTGTCTCCTGCCTCTGAGAGTCTAAGAAGGGTGGGAGACTGTGGTGAGCAAGGGGTGCAGGCATATCTGATTTCTTTTTTTCCTTTTTTCTGAAAACAGAAGGAACTGAACCATTCATTAAAAAAAAAGTAATAGAAAAGTTGTGCACAAGATCTAAAAAAAAAAAAAAAAGTGTCTCTCCAGAAACAAGCTATATCCTTTCCTGTATCCTGGTCTTGATAAAAGATGACAGATTCTTTCCCCTGACAAAACACCAGTGGTAGGTTTCAGAGCGGCATGTTGAGACACCAGTTGCTCTGGGAGATTTCTCATTCATTCACAGGCCTGGAATACACGGGGTGCTTCAACCACTGGGCAGGCTTGTACGGTCAAGTTTTCATTCCTCCCTGTGGTTTTAGTGGCTGAGGAAGCTGGAAATCAGGATTACTAGATATTCTTCTGCCCAGCTCCAAATGGTCCTGCCCTTTTCCTGCAGCAATCTCTTCCTTTAAAAAAGTACCGCCACCCGAGACAGCAACCCTCTTAAAGACTTCAGAGCTGGTTGGAGACAAATCAGTGTTGGCTGGAGCACTGGCATGCAGGAGAAGACCTCATCTCTAAAACCTGGGTGAAGACTTGGACAGCAACAAGAGAATGAACTTCTATTTTCCAGGGCATTTTGCTGAATTTCTATATAACACAGCCTGGTCCTATGAACAGTTCAGCACTCCTAAAAGGAGCTGGCCTCGTTTGGCATGTCATCAGACTGGTCTTTCAATGAGTCAAGCCTCAGTCTCCAGAGATGGCTGAGACGGACTCTCCACATTGCTAGGACCATTTTCTGTCATGTGAGTGCCCGCAGTCCTTTAAGAGCACCAGAGCTGGTCAGTGGCACCTTTCCCTCTGTGGAGTTACTCCAAGAAGGGCATAGAGGTAAAGCTGAGCATTTGGGACAGGAAGGGTAGGGAAGGAGGAGGAAAGAGAAGGCTTCCACCCATCCCTTCCCAAGGGCACGGCATGTCCCACCTGCACCCTCTTGTGATGGAGGCTGCTGCAAGCTCAGCGTAGGTCCCAGGAGCACCGGTTTCCACCCCTTTCCTCCCAACGCTGGGCAGACGTGACTCCTTACCCTCTGTAAATCACACCGCTTTGGAGGGCTGTCTCTCCTTTCTCAGCATCTGGTCATCGCTTGGCCTTCACCATGCTGTTCGTGTCCTACGGAGAGGGGTTTCTCTTCCTTAAAGGGGGCTTATAAGAAAGATGGGGACAGACTTTTTATCAGGGCCTGTAGCAACAGGACAAGGGACAATGGTTTTAAACTAAAACAGGGTTTTCAGACTAGATATAAGTTTTCTAGTTTTCAGACTAGATATAAGGAAGAAATTTTTTACAATGAGAGTGATGAAACACCGGCACAGGTTGCCCAGAGAGGTGGTCGATGCCCCATCTCTGGAAACATTCAAGGTCAGGCTGGACGGGCCTCTGAGCAACCTGGTCTTGTTCAAGATGTCCCTGCTTATGGCAGGGGGGTTGGACAAGATGATCTTTGAAGGTGTCTTCCAACCCAAACCATTCTGTGATTCTGTGATTCCTCTTTGCTCTCAGAGCAGCAGAGACTGGTCTCTGGCTTGTGGGTTGCACACAAAATATCTCAGAAGATTTCTCAAGTTGGCAAGACCTTCTGTCCTCCTGGAGCCCTCATCCCACTTATCCTGGTTGCTTCAAAGCCATCCCTACAAGAACCAGCTATGTCAACAAGAGAAGGCCGTCAGGGCTGCTGATAGCAACCCAGCATCCCCCAGTTACAGGGGACATTTGCTGCGGAGATGGTTTTTAAGGCAGGTTTTCATTATGTAGAAAGTGTATCCAAGCTGTCCTGCAGGGTGGCGTGGTGCCTGTATTTACAGTGCTGGCAGCTTTCAATAGCAATCTATTTTTAATGAAACCAAGCTGGAATGTGGTGCCTAAACCCTTGATTTAAGGCAGATTTCTAAAGGGAAGATTTACGCAAATTTGCTTGATTGGAAATTAATTACTGCAACAGTCAAGTTCAGCTCAAATAATCTTGCAGAGACAGCCGCAGGAGTCAGATAATTCATGTCGAAGACATCAATTTACATTCCTTACATTTCCATTTGGAAGGTTTCCTAATTCTGGAGCAAGCAGGAGGCATCACAAGGAAAGTGAAGGGCGAGGGGGACTGGTAGCAGCCTGAGTCGTTCCCCGAAACCCTCCCGAGAGAGGCATTGTGCCTGAGTTACAGCAAACCTGGTTTCACAAGGGGTTGCGAAATACTCCAGACCCATTTGGTGTGCCAGTTCTGCCAGATGCTTCTGTGAAATCAAAGGGATGCTTGGGGGCCCAGGTGTGAGAGGGAAAATACTTGTCCGTCTTGGTGAGTGAGGGGCTCTGACTTGCAAGTGTGGGTTTTTTTGCTTATTCTTCTTATTTTGCTGTGACGAGCCCTTAGAAGGTTTACTCCTGAAGTGGAGGGGTGTTGTGGGCATGGAGGCTCTCTTGGGCTCTGGTCCTGCTTGCGTTTCACAGCTCCTCTCCCATTTCCTGAGCCATTAGACAAATTCTGGGAATGGGAGAGGAACTGAGCCAGCTCCAGGACTCAACAGGTGATGAAGATATGCATTGTTAAAAGTCATCCTGCATTACAGCATTGTCCTTAGCCACGTAAGTTGATTATTTCCCATTTAATTGCACTCCAGTCCTTAAAGCATAATAGGAAACCAGCAGTCTGGATTGCACACAGAGATGCGAGTCCCTCACCCTCTCAGACAGGACATGCCAACATGGTATTTCGTTTATTTATGGCAGGATTGAGACACGGGGCTTGCTCTCCTCCATCTGTGCATTGCATGATGAGCTGAATGTGTACCCCTAACATCAGCTCTGGGACAGGTTTAATTGCCAGCGAGCATCTTCAGAAAGCTTGAAGGACATGTTATCTCAAGTCCTGACCGGGATAGCCTCTGGTTTGGGTTTTTCTGAGGGTCAAAATCTGCCCCTATTCGCAAGGTCTGAATTTGGGCATTGTTGTGTCTGAACTCGAGGCAGGAGGGAGGTGGCAGGGAGCAAAGAGTGGGGAGAAGAGGATCAGGTTGGGAAACCCGGCAGTTCCTTGGCAAGGTGCCTGCCCTTAGCCCGTCTCTCACAATGGGGAATGATTAACGAGATGAAGTTCTCCTCCTTTCCCCGCCGCATCCCGCTGGGCTGTCCGTGTTGGCAGAGACTGTGGTCTGGGTTTCTCTTGTTCTGTTGGCTGAAATGCGGTTCCGGTGACGAAGAGAGAGGCTCTGACTAGATTACTTCTGCTGTTTTCAGCAGCATCTGCACCTCCTCAGCTTCTCCACTGCCCCGCAGGCTCCAAATCCGTTTTCCTTGCCTTCATCATTGCGCTGCACTTCAGGACAGACCCAAGATAGGAAAGAAGCTCCAAATCTCTGGAGCACTGAAGGCTATGTTTCTCTCTGAAGCTGGCTTGTTTTTCCAGCCTTTTCCAGTTTTCTGTTGATCAGCGTGACGTCGCTTCTCCCCCGCCAAATGCACTTCAGGACTTTCTCTGACTCTTTCCTTAGGCAGAGGGGAAAGCCGGACATGTCATCCCTTCTCCTTCCAGAACTCACAAATGAAAAGACTTCCAACCAAGCTGTTGCACCCTTGAATTAGAAATGACGCCTCATGGGTGGGTATTGAGGTTCCCCCTGTTTGCCCACAGTTATCAAGAGCTTCACGGTCACTGTGGCTGCAGACCACAGGCTGGGAGCTGCTGAAACCCCTGCCGCCTCCTTGAGGGATTTCTCTGAGGAAGAGCTGCTGGGTTTGATCCCACCCATCTTGCTAAAATGGTGGCATCCTAATGAGGTCCAGCTCTAGCCTAGTGCAAGGTTATTAATACATGAAAAAGGAACTGTTTGCAAATAAGGACATAAAAACGGTCATTTGTCCTGGACTAAAATGTCACCTTGCCCAGTCTCTGCCAGTGGACAGCAGTGAAAATACAGGAATGTTGTTGTCGTACTTCCCCAGATACTCTCCCAGCCTCTAACAATTTGTTTAGGGTCTTCCTGAACCATAGGGCTCTTTATGTTTAATATCCTGCGATGCATTTTTCTTCCCTGAATGTCTCCCCTCACGTTCCGAACAGATGTAAAGCACAGGCAGTATTCCGCTGGAGACGTAAATTCTGCCCCTACCTCTGCCATAGGTTCCCTCAGCGATGCTGGGCAAGTCAGCCCAAACTTTGCCCGCAGAGTCTTGCCTCCAGTGAACACCGCTTGGGATGCTGAGGTCTAATCCGCCATGGGGCTGAGCAGTCAAGAGGGTCCAGACTTTTTCTGGAAGATAATGTGGAATTTAATCAGTGCTAGCTCTCCTCCAGTTTCTTAGAACTGACAAGTGGCTTGGAAACACATTGGGGGGCAGACAGATGGAGCACACCATGGAGCACAAACTGCATTTCCTAAGGAGATCTGGATAAGAATAAATAATGGTAATATTAGCAATGATGAGTAGACAAGTATTTTGTTTTCCTAGCATAGGATGCTATGTGTACAACGAATAACATAGAACATTAAATCTGCTTCGAGAAAGTGGCTGACAGCATCCTTTTAAGCTAATTAAAGTAATTCTGGGTAGCTTTTTCTTGCTTGAAATTAGACAGGGTAATTTTACCAATATTTAGGTCACTCTCAGTGCACATACTGTATTTAGCAATGCAGGCTTTTTGACTAATGTGACTGTCTTTGCCTGCATTCATGAATCTACAGATTTTTTCTTTGTAGATAAATTTATACCTGAACAAAAGATGAAAGATGAAATCTTGAGGATTGCTGCTGGTTGTTCTAGTCAATGAATATACACCCTCCTTTGAGCTTGAGGAAGGAAAGGATGACCTATATTTTGTATGGGAGATCATGAATAGTTTTACATAGATACAAAGATTGTGTTTTCTCTTTTGTTGTTCACCATGCTCTAATTAGTTCAGCATTAATGGGAATTAAGTGTCCTATTTAGCTGGAGTAGGTGCCCATGCTAATGTTATTAGTGCAGTCAGCTGCATTTGATATTTCTGAGCACGGGGTCTTAGGCAGGAGAAGGTACCTCGGGGTGATTCTCTCTTTGCTGAGGAGTCCAAAATTTCATGTGCAAGTGGACTTCCATGCAGGCACCACAGGCTTTCATGTGGCTTTGCCTTCTCATTCAAGGAGCAGTGCTAGCTCTGGAAAACTGAAAGGCAGTAGAAGAGGACAGGGGTTTCAGCAGGCTTGTGACACTTGGCCTTACATCAAAGTTTGGGGAGAAGTGGAAGGAATGATTCGGTGTCTGGGGGAGGTTGCAACAAGGATGAAAAGCAAACAGACCCTGACCTGGTGTGAAAAAAAGCACTTACTACACCTGAGAAATTCTTGGCTAGCACCAAATAAAGGGCCAGGGACAAAAGGATGTCAAAACTTGGTCATCCCAAGGTCCATCTAGCACAGTAACCTGTCCCCAAGAGGCAAGGAGGGGATGATGAGAGAAACAGCAAAAGAAAGATGACAAGTAGAGTGGCCCATCCCCTGCTGCACCCCCCAAGCTTGCAGGGATCAGCAGGTTAGAGCTCCCAGGCCAGAGATAACAGCTGGAACATCAGCTTTTGTTGCCAGTGGTAGAGCTATCCTCCAGCAATTTGGTAATCCCCCCAGGAGCATATTGATAATTTGTCCTTCTCGATGTCCAAAACACTGAGTTCCACCAGATCGCAGCACACTTTATACAAAAATAGTACTCACTTGTGTCTCTTTGCTCGGTGCCGCATCTTCGGCATCTCTGAATTAAATTAAACCACTATCTGCCCACTTTGCCATGGACTTACATCTTGGATGGCTGGCTCCTGGTGACAACTTGTCATTTGAGGAGGCTTACCGATCTCCTGTAACACTGCTGGGGTGACCTTATGCTTCTTCTGGAAGGATCTTGGTACTTGCTGTTTTATTTTTGTCATCATGGTCCCAGAACTGAGGACATGTCCATGTGTTTTCCCCTTATGTATTAGATGACACTGGTTCATGGTTAAGGACTACAATTTTGCATGGATTCCTACATCAACTGCAGCCCTGGCAGTGAACCCGCTGTGTTGCTCCTGATCTATGTTCTCACTTACACGTAAGTGAGAAAAAGATCAATTCCATGAGATGTAGGTTTGTGACAACTGGAATCACTAGCTATGGCCGGCAGCTTTAGTCCATGTGTACTTCGGTTTACAAAAACAGCTGAACCAAGGGCAGTAGTATCTAGTTCATGACTTAGTGTGACATTTTTTTCCCTATGGAAAACCTGATTTTTCCATAAAAAATAATAAAAATTAAATACTTTAATCAAAAAAATCACAAGTTTTGGAAATATCACTGAAAGCTGTCCCTTTGTGGGCCTTCCGCACCATTCAACTGCAAGGGCTCACGGCTTTTCCCGTCCCATGCCAGATCCCCTCAGGGTGCATGATGAATTTCTGTGGCCGTGGTACATCAGGGAATCTTTTGTCCAGCTGAAGACCTTTCAGTGAGAAGTAAAACACTTTTTTCAGGGGGAAAAAAAAGAAAAAGCTGTCAATTTCTTTTGTCCAGTTTTATTATTCGTATTATTGTAGAAACTCAAAAGTACCAGTTGTGGACCCAGCTAGAGCTGTGCTAAGTGCTGTGTATAGGATGGAAAAAAAGTCCCTGTCCCAAATTGCTTACAATTGATGTGCAAGACAAGAGACACTAAAATGGTTTTCCAGGAAGGTTTCTGACTGCTACCACCGGTAATGAGGCTGGCACCTTTGTTGGTGGATGTCACAGGTTCTTTTATCCAATTTATAGGGCTGTTACAGCCCGGAAAACACAAAGATCATCGCAGTTCCTTATATTTATGACTAAGAGCAACCTCCCTCTTCTGCTGTCAGATTGCTCCCTTGGGTTAAAATCCTCTTGAGCTGTAATCACCACATCATTGTGTCACCAAGGCAACCTCAGCATCCACTTTGGGAATCCAGGCACACATAGCTTTAGCTTTGCCCTTTGGCTCTGAAACGCTTCGTAAAACTCCCTCCGATCTACTTCCATAGGAGGGTCTGTTTTTCCAGGGATAAGCCTTTGGAGAAGGCAATTTTCTGCACCCAGATGGGAAGTCCTTAAATTACAGGAGAATGATTTAACTCTGTCCTGGCCTGCTGAAGTTCTCCGAGCTTTAATTACTCAGTGACACAGAAATGGCCAGAGTGTGCCAGAACCAGTGGCCAGCCTTACTCCAGATCTTGTTTTTGACATTAATCATTTCCAGCTGTTTCAAAGAAAGATGTAAGAAACACTAGGCTTGATAAATTATGCAATTTTCCCACAGGGGAAGTTGCATCCTAATGGGCTGTTGGTAGCTTGTTTGTGCTCTGCAGTACGAGAATTGATATCGTTTTTCAGGCCAATCTAAAGTTGTTGAAGATGCTCCAACAGCCAGATAAATGTAATTTTTCTGTCCTTTCTTTCCCCCCCACCCACCCCCAATCTTTCTAACCCCTGAGCTTGCATAATGGCTCTTGGTGATGAGTTCCACAGCTTCATTAGGCACTGGAATCACACATTTTAAATTGATGAGGTGCTCTATTTGCCTTTTAACTGAGTTGGGTGAGTTGGTTTCTTTTTTCTCTAGATATGATGAAAACAGTAAAGTAAGGGATTCCCAGCCTGGTCTCTCAGAACCTTCCATCATTTTGTGCCCTTCTTTCATGTCACCTCTTCTTCCTCTCTGCTCAACGAGCTGTGAATCCCCCAAGGCAGGGGAAAGCCTTCGTCAGTTTTCTGAGCTGAAATCCTTTTGAAACACGGGTAGAATAATCCACCTTTCTAATTAGTGATGTGAATGCTGTGAAAAGCCAGAGAAAATATCTGATGTGGGCTTCAGCAGAAGGGCTCGCAGCTCCAGGAGGAGTTTTGCAGGAGTGGAGTGGTTTCACCGGCGCGCATCAGGTTCGACCAGGTTCGCCACAGAGGAAGACAAAACTCAGACTTCATCACCCCATTTTATTTTGACTTCTGGGCTAAACTGAGTCAAAACAGGATGAAGCAAGATGCTGTGAAGTTATTTTTTTTTTTTAAAAATCCCAATAGTTGGTGAGATTAAAAAAAAAAAAGAGAGATTTCAAACTTACAGCTTGGAATTCATTTTTTTTTTAATAGAGATTTTAAATTTTATGGAGGAATAAATATCCCTCTTGCCCAGGAAGCCCAGATTAGAACCTCCAAATTTCCCTATCAGGAGATAAGATGAATTATATTGCAGTTAAGAAAACTTATTGGGACTCAGGGAATGTGGATTTATTTCCTGGCAGGGTTACAAATCCCCTCTGTAGGTCTGAACAAGCCATTTGGAAATAAATCTTACCATGGATTTAAACACCACAGTCCTGAGTGCTTCATTACCCCTTTTTGAGGTGTTTACTGCCTGCAGTGGGACTGAAGTCCCCAAAGAGAAGGGAACAGAGGCCAGGGAAAACATCCATATGGGAACAGCAGATTTTGAGTATACCGGGTTTTCTCATTCAATATTCCTCCTCTGTTCTCAGCTGGCAACCCTTTCCTAAAAAATCCCCACGCTTCCAGTCCCCTTACAATGCACAGGGCAGGGCAAAACAGCAAGTTGTGTATAATTTGTTTGTGCACAGAGATCTGAGATGGTGGCAAAAAAATTTTTTGCCCTGCAGTCGTAATGGGGTCTCTTTGCTTTAGATTAATAGGGGTTTTTTTAGCTTTTGGGGACTTTGTTGAGTTTCTTCTGTGATTCCTGCACGTATCACAACTTCCAGTTCAAAAAATTACAAACTATTCTTTCCTGTACAACTGCAGGATTTCCCCTGCACTAATGTCTCAGGAATATGGGTCCAACCTCTCTCCAGATGGTGTGCAGACCAAAGGGGAGGTTAAACTTCGTTATAGGAGGGGCATGCACAAGATCAACCCTGCAGCTCACGCTACAGAAAGAGCCGATGAGCTCTAAATACTACCACTATTTTTTATGGTGATGGATTTTTCATACTGGAAAAATGTTCTTGGGCAGAAAGATGACCTGCAAAGTTGGATAGCAAAGGAAAATGTGACTGCTGTGACATGGCCAGCTCTTTCCTGCTCTCCGTGGAGGGATGCCATGGCTGAGCCCGGGCGCCACGTCTGGGAGAGCATCTCGATCCTGCTCCTGCCTGCCGAGAGCAAGCCAACACACAAGTTTGTCTTTTTGGCAGCAGATCTCAGCTGCCAGGGCTGGAGATGTGAGACCTAACTTTACGGTCGAGGCAGGACCTTCGAATTGGGGCATATTTCTTCTGAAATTAATGCAAACCAGAGCTGCGGGACAGGTCCGTGCTCCACCATGCCTTGGGCTGAGCGAAGTGTCTTGCTAGCAGACAAGAGCTGCTGGGGGCTGGTCCCTCTTGCTGAAGGGTCATTTAATTGGAAACTTGCTGCTCTGTCAGGGCCTAGAGCCACCAATCCCCTGGGCATGGTGAGACCCATCTGTTTACTGAGCTCTGCATGTCCAGGGCATGACAAGGAACTTGGCTTGGTTGGGTTGAGGAGGCTGTTTTGAATCTTGCCTCTTTCTTGTGGGATTGTGTCGGGGCAGAAGTGAATCCAGAGACGGTCTTTGATGCTGCCACTTGCTGGCAGCATGCTGCAAATGTGGACGGGTGGTTCCCGCACTGCGAATGTGCTGAGGGCATGGGCAGTGGGCACAGTGACACTAAAATAAATCAAATATTTCTCAGGAATGGGGTGGGGACATCAACAAAACCTCTGCCTTATGCAATTGCCGCCAGCACTACAACAGATTTAAAGCAGCTGCTGTTGGCTTTCCCTCTTTGCTTTCATAAACCAGTTGTTTGTCTGTTTGCTAGATCCTGGTGGACAAGGCGGTGGGGGAGGGAAGAGGGGACATGTGGGTGGGGAGCACAGAGATGGCTGAGTGAGGGGATGGTGCCCAAATCTTCCATCTTTGGCAGAAGAGAGCTGGACAGCTTGACGCTTGGCCAACCTGACACGGACAGCAGTGCTCTTGTCATCCCAGGCAAGGAGCGTGAGCTTAGGAGGTCCGTGAAGGGAGGACTAAGGTTGAGCCAAGAGGATGTTCCTGGAGGCACCAACTGTAAAGGAGCAAGATGTTGCCGTCGAGGCCAGACAAGAGGCAACTCCTACAGGATGAGAAGGGTGGAAGTGAGGCCGTTGCTTCCTCAAGCAAACAGAGAAGTCTGATTTTTTTTGAAGTAGCAAGGAGTGGAAGTGGCAAGATTTGGACAGAGCCTGATCGGGTGGTTCAGAGGAGAGCACTGGGTCTAGTGTGACACTCGGGTGGTGACTTCAGGTTGCAGAGAGGTGACTGACCCTGCTGAGGTTGGGTTTGGCTGTGCCGGGCCTGTTCAACTGCCCAGTGAGAAGCGAGGTAGAGGACAGGATGGTGCAAGACCCACTTGCAGCAGGGAGGGAGGACGTGACGCCCTTTTGTATGAAAGGAGCAAGAGGTGGGGTGAGGGAAGGAAGGAAAATAAAGGAATGGAAGCAGGTGGCACAGGAAAATCGGCAGTTGAGCACTTGAGCCTCTTCTCTTCACTGCAATCAGGATAATTCCCCAATTTCAGACACAGCAGAGCTTTGGATTTACTGCTTTGACCAGCCTGCTTGAAACTCTGTAGGATGAGAGAAACCTTCACGCCCAAACCACAGTCGATACCTAGACATGCGGAGCACCTGCCTATGGGTATGGCTCTGCCTACATGTCCCGCAGGGAAGCCTGGGATACATTTTCCATCTCACCCCAGAAACAACATCTCTAACACACAGCACTGTAGCAACATCCTGGGCTGTAGCTTCAAAACTCAACCATTAAAAGGAATGACTGGATACCTCTGATCCGGGCCCTTTCCCAAACCAAATATACTTGCCTTCAGCCACATATTGCTGCCTTTATTCAGCCCAAGTATTCAGCAGCTTCTTTCTATTCAAATAATACTAAAAACATGCTCACACAAGGGTCAGCATGTCTTAATATGTAACTAGTATTTCAGCAAAACCCCAGGAGCAATCAAATCATCACTCAAATAGAAACAGTCCAGCCAGATATCCACAAAGAAGCCTTTTCCATCATTCCAGGAAACAGTCCCTCAGCTGTCTCCAGCAATCCTATTGTGAATAGATGTCTTTTGCCACTTTCCCAGAACATCCACAAACACAGGGGGTTTCAAATCCAGAGAGGACAGCGCATGAAAACCAAGATTGAGAGTCTCAATGGAAGCAAAGGAATTGCCCTGTCATCCAGCCCTCTCTCTTCAATGGAGGTGGAATGAGCTCCAGCCCTACCAATGATCCTCACGGTATGAGGCAGAGAAAAAGTAGACCTTCTGAGTTTCTTTTGGCCTTGACCAGTCCTTAAACGCATAACTGGTGCAGTTTAAGTGTTGCTTGGCTTGACAAGGAGTCTCAAAGTCCAGTCCATGATGAGGTTTGGAGACAGGGTGGCAGTCAAAGACTGCAGAGGGTTTTGAGCATTCATTCCCTTTCCATTCTTTTCAAGCCCAGCCATCCCTTTGCAGGGAGTGGGTAAGTGATATACCAGGGAGCAACTGCTATGGAAAACACCTCCCAGCACATCAGCTCTCCATTTTCTGAGGCTGGATTTTATCTGCATGTTTTCTTTGCTCTCTGGGCTGGTAGCCGCATGTGTGTAAGGTCTCTCGGTTTTGCATACTGCTCTAAGTGAACAGCTCATTGCTGAGCTTCCAACCTCACCGTTTCTTTCATCTTTGCATGCTAAAAAAAGACCAGACACCTGCACGGCTGCTGGGTTTTTTGTTTTTTTACTGTTTGAGCTTCCCTGGTGGGAACGTCAAAAGGAGGAAGAACTTGCTCTGTACCCTGGGTTTCTTACCAGCCTGGTATTTATTTTCACATTAGAAAAACTTTGTAGATGGAGCTTGTGCCCTCCAAGTGCTGAATCCTCACTCATGTGCCTGAGACATCCTTCCTCCCGCAATCCCGTGACCGCTCCTTTTAGGAGAGGCAGAAAATAAGCACGGGAGCATACTGCTCACCTTCACCACAGTCATCCTGAACCTGCAAGGCATCCTCACCCGGGGTCAGGGAGTTAAACCAGATGGAGAGACCTCCACAACCCTCAGCAGACGTGCTGGTTGCATGCACTCTTTGAACTCCTGCGTCCTTCCCCTTGCCCTTGCCAGGCTTTCCTGCCCTGGCAAAGGAAGGTCCAGATGTGGGTCTAGTTCAACCAGAGGTGAACCCCACAGTCTGAGGGTAGGAGTCACCAGGCCGGCCCAGTCCATCAGGCAGTCTCTCCCTGTGTCAGACCATCTATTTTGCAGCCTGGCTCCACAAAAAAAGCAAGATCTGTCCTTTCTGGAGGGGTCCTCTCCATCTTTTCTCCTCACTGCTGCCTGGCTGGCCTGGACACATTCAGCTGACTCTCCACCAAACATCCCTCCAGGATTTGCAGCGATAACCACGCCAGCCGGCGAAAATCTTTTCCTTGACTTACCTCCTCCCAGCAAGAAACTTTCCCGTCTGTTTGTCAGTCCATTTTTCCCCATCGGCAAGAGGTCCTGGCAGGATGCCCCATCTCCATAACTTGCCCTCTAGCTTTTTTTTGGGGGGGGGAACAACTGGGCAAATTAATAGAAGAAAAAAATTCCATAGAAGACTTAAACACAAAGACCTCACTTTTGGCTCGGGAAGTCTCTGAGCTGCAAATTGCAGATTGACCGAGTATTGTGGGGAAGTATTGCTACATACTGCCCCTTTTCTTGTGCTCATCCTTAGGCATTGGCTGTTATCGCCACTGCCAGAAGACAGGACACAGGGTTACTTGGACCTTGGCTCTGAGCTGCCGTGGCTGCTCTTGTGTGCAGGGCTAGGTCTCTGCTTCTTCAGTTACAGTAAAAGTAGCTTGCAAAGACCTAGAGAGAGGCGAGCTGAAGCCTTTCCTCCCCTTCCACATTTTCCTTTCTGCTTATTTAGTCAAAGATTAAAATTTTGCATTTTGTGTTGTTCGGTATTGGTACTGTGATTGATGTTCCCTATTGTTTTTGCATCATGCACCTCTTTTCCTCTTGTTTGTTGTTTAGCATTAGAAACAGGAGCAGTATACATTTCTAGTTACATTATCTAGCTTTGATGTGAACTGAAAGTTTTCCAGTCCCCAAAGTGAAAGGACAACTATGTTATGTTACCAAAAAACCCTTCTTTCCCCTAAAGGAGACTTCCGAGCCAAATGAAGACTTAGCTGAAAAAAAGGTTTATAAATACTCTGAACAGAAATTGCTTCTCATTTCTTTTTATCGCAGTTTCACTCTTGGTTTAGTTCTGATTTCACAGCTGTCCTAGTTGTAAGAAACTATGGCAAACAAGAAGGCTGAGAAGCCCTGTACTGCATATTGCTATTCCTATATGCTTGCTATTACTACAGCAAGAGCAGCAAGTGCAACAAAATGTAGAAAATCTTATAAAAACTTAAAATACATCACATGCATCCAAATTAATGAGAAAAAGAATTAAATATCACCTGTCCTTTTTTTTGTTCAAGTGCATTGAGTTGTTTTCTCACCCAGCTGAAGTTGCCTGTTTGTCAGTCAGTTCAAGGGTTGCAGGGAATATTTTGGCAGCTGCTTCAGCCAAGCAGCCTCTCCAGAGCTCTTAGTGGGATGTGTGACTTTGTCTTTGGCCACTGTTTTGTCCTCCTTTCATTTAGCATCTCTTTCCTTTACATTAGTAAAAGCATTGGGTTAGGGATGCTGCAAGGGGAGGCTTTAGACTGCTTTAATGCAAGCCAGAGAGGGGACTGGCAGGCTGAAGGGTTGTGCAAGATGCGAGGCAGCTCTACCCGCATTACCTGAGCATTAAAGGGCTCAGAAAACACCTCAAAGATTAAAAAGGATTTGAAACAAGAGCCTGTAGTGCTTTTTCCCTTACAATAATACCGTGAGAGTTTTAAGGAGTTCCAATATAAACAAAGAATTGGTGTCCTGGTTTCGGCTGGGACAGAGTTAATTGTCTTCCTAGTAGCTGGTACAGCGCTGTGTTCGGGGTATGAGAAGAATGTTGATAACACCCTGATGTTTTCGGCTGTTGCTCAGTCATGTTTAGACTAAGTCAGGGACTTTTCAGCTTCTCCTGCCCAGCCAGCAAGAAGGCTGGAGGGGC
>JAVKLA010000053.1:45335921-45354989 GCA_034782735.1 Sagittarius serpentarius | reverse complement strand
CTCACCGGGGTCTGCCCCACGGGCCGCAGGGGAATCTCTGCTCCGGCGCCTGGAGCACCTCCTCCCCCTCCTTCTGCGCCGACCTGGGGGGCTGCGGGGCTGTTTCTCTCACATGTTCTCACTCCTCTCTCTGGCTGCAGTTTCTGTTGTGCAGTAACTTTTTTTCCTTTCTTAAATCCTTTATCCCAGAGGCGCTGCCACCATCGCTGATTGGCTCGGCCTTGGCCAGCAGCAGGTCCATCTTAAAGCCGGCTGGCGTTGGCTGTATCGGTCACAGGGGAAGCTTCTAGCAACTTTTAAAGAAGCCGCCCCTGTGGCCCCCCCGCTACCAAAACCTTGCCATGTAAAACTATTACGCCCTTCAACTTAAGTTGCCTTTGGTCTTCTTGGCCCTTTTACTGGGAGGTAAGGGAATCAGCTCTTTTCTCCTAGGTGTTTCTTACCAGAGCCAGTAAAGATCAAGTGAAAGAGGGCAAAAACTGCTTACGTCAACAAAAGATGCTCTCACATCAGCACAAAAGTGAGCGTCACAACAACCCTGTTCGTTGGCCAAGAAAAGGTCTGGCACAGAAAGCCACAGCTTCAAGCTGAAGTTCAGTCCTGTGCCTTCAAAGGGCTGATGGGCACCAAACTCCAGAAAATTACTTTACTCCAGTAAAATCGGTGAGAAAGCTCAGATTTACCCAAGATCAGAGTATGGTCACAACGGCTGGTTGCTCCAGCTTAGTTCAGATGGGGGATTTAAAACACACCCCAAAATGCAGCACAGCATTTACTGCCACGTTGCTTGATTGTGTAAAGCAAAGACAAACTTGTGGGTTTTGCCCTAAGAAAATGCTTTCACTCCTCTGACCCACTGTAGCTGAGGGACGCTTGTATCACTGAGCAGTTATATTTCATTCTCCCAAGGATAAGGCCTCACCCAAAGCTCACCAAAGTCTGTGAAGAGACCTTATGGAGGCCAGTAGATGTTAGACTTGGTTGTGCTAACCTGCTAGGAGTTCATTGGAGCACATGCCAGAATTGTTCACTGCTTGCTTCCGTCCCCTCCGGGACAGTACTTGCTTTTATTTACTTATCAGATTGATATATATGATTTCACAAATAAATAGGAAAGATAAGATCATAGTAAGAGCCTTAATACAGACAGAAAAGCAGTGGAGAGAAATGGAATGTGATTATTGTTTGCGAGCAGATTAATACACCATCAAGCAGAAATGCTGTTGGATTTCTTAACGTCATGTAACATTTTTTGTGGTCACTGCTTTCTGGGACATCACAAAAGAGCTTTTGTCATCAACACCTGAAGGGTTCCTAGCTGCCTCTTCAAGCTTTTATCAAGTGGGGACTGCAATGGCAGATCCAAATATGCTTGACAAATTCTTCTTTATTCTGCTGCTTTTTTTTTTTTTTCCTAGGGATAAGTGGTTTCTTTTAATAACGCTTAATCAACCCAATGCTTGATAACATTCATTCAACATGAGAGAGGGATCAAGCATGCAGAACTTGCAGCTGCAGAGTTCAGATCGAAGTTCAGCTCCAGCTGTGTCCTCAATTCACTCCGGCACAGGGCAAGCGTGGCGGGACGAGATGCATTTGACATTTAGGCAACTTTCCCATTTTTGCCTGCAACATCTGCCCTGGGATGAGAGCCCTCACCTTTTCAGTGCCTTCTCCAGTAGTGACATTTCAAACAGCCCCAGTGAACTCAGGGGCAGAGTTAGCACAGGGCTATTCCCACCAGCACTTACTGACTTGTAAGCGATAGTGTCTTCTCTAAAACGTAATTGCATGTTATCTGGTGAAACTCGGGGCTCTATCCTCATTGGGAAAAGGGGAAGCTCTTAAAATAAAGTCATGGAATTCAGTCAAAAATAAACACAGCTGAAATTGCTCAGTTTGGATTACGCTGTAAGGACTTAGCAGCTGACGACTGCAGCTACTTCTCTTTTTCTCAGAGACAAATCTCTTGTCTATTGAAAGTATGCAGAATTTTTGGCTGAATTCAGAAAAAAAACCCCACACTTTCTGTTGTAAGCTTGACTGACAATCAATTAATGGTGTTTGGGCACCCTTAATTTGCAAACTGCCACAGACAGGAACTCATCCTTTGCTTCACGAGCTTCTGCAGGTGACACTGGGAGAGGATTATACCCTCCTTCCTAACAGACGTCTGCAAATGTTGTCGAGAACATTTTCATTGTGATTTCCTCCCTTTGATTTTTTTTTTCCTATTGTGAGAAGCTTTGGAACTATAGGCTTAAATCTAATCATGAAATTTGGAAAACAGTTATCCTAATTAAAAGTTGATGACAAATCTACATACAGCCTCATAGAACTTGCTTTCATTTTGCCAGTCGAGGCTGGCATGAGAAGATGTCCACACTGACATATTCAGTCAGCAGCCTTGCTCCACGAGAGAATGTCTATTTGGGTTAATATAACAAAAGCAAGTTGGATTTACTCTTGAGAGAAGGTATGAGTTTACATAAAGAGCTGAAAGCCACGTGTCTTCACTCGCAGCCTTGACCAGGCTGGTAACTGGGACAAATGCTGTCAAAATATAGTCTTTCTAAAAGGTGATGAAAGGAAGAGTTTGAGCGCCACAAATATTTCGCTCTCATTCACTGTTTCTCCAGACCACATGAAGAGATTTTTTCTTTACTCCAAAGCCAGGGCGCATCTCTCCTGTGTTCCTTGCCAGTTGTTAGCCTTGTGTCTTTTGCTTCCATCCTGCTGTGTTTTTTTTCAAGAATGGATGTTCAGCTGCTTAAATATATCTACTGTGATCAAATTCACCTGCACAATCTTAGCTTTCAGCACAAGTGTCATCTTCACCTCTTGATAGCATTGGTGAAGTTAGGTCTCAACGCTGACTTGGTTGTCCTATCAAGGGACACGGGTTAATCCCATGCTGGGGGGGTACCTGGTAAGCTGCTCTTCCAGACTTTCTGTTCTGCTTCCCAATTGCTTTTCCTCAGCTCTCACCCCACTGGGCTCATACTGGTGGAGCACCCAACATGCTGTATGTCTGCTGATACAGTCCAGCCCAAGCCGACCATGAATTCAGGTGGCTCTCACTGGGAGCAGTGTGAGGAAAAAGCTATCATCAGGTCTGTTTTGATATGATTCAATGTCCATTTGTCGTTGTTGTAGGCCACCCCAATTTCAGTTTGCATTTCCACAGCAAATTGCCCTGTGAAATAATTCCCAGCACTGTGAAGACATTGACAAATGCCAGCACTGTGACAGAGCAGCATCACTACAGCTGGAGATTTTTCTGTGTGTTTTATGTGGTTCATAGAGAATGCACACTATAAAACTGAAAATACTTTCTAGGAAAATGTCTCTGTTGACAATTCACAAGAAAGAAATGTTTTACATGGCACAGCGTGCTCAGCACGTCCCAATTCTTGCAGTCCAAATCAAGTCCAGTTTGTGTGCACCATGCTCCTCTCTCACTTGTAGCCTTGACCCCATCTTGCCACCACATCAGCCAAGGTGAAATGCCATGTAGGGTATCCTGAGAGCCACACAACCACGCTATGCCATGGGAGACCCAAGGGGCACCGGTGAGCTGCTGGATGGGTCCAGGATACAGTGCAACCATACAGCAGGACATCAACATCAAACCGTACTATGATGGTACCGCTTCCTCTAAAGCAACGACGGCAAGGTGGATGCAAGTGATCTCCAGGCTTTGACCCAATCTGAAATCCCGCCATAGAGTCTGGCTCCTGGCTCAAAAGCCAAACTTGCCCAAGATGTGATGCACAGGCCCACTGTTCCCATTCAAGTCTTGCTCCTGCTTACTGGATAAGGACAATTCAAGAGCTGTAGGACTGCAATACAGTATGTAACTAACTTTCAGAGAGGCTGTAGCTCGCAACTCTGCCTTTAAAAACATATTTTACAGTTCAACATCCTTGATTTCCAGGAACTCATGAATAGAGAAGATATATTGTTCTTGGTAACTAAATAATATCATTAAAACCGTTATGAATCCTGCAAAAATTATTCCTGTCTACCTAATTTAATCATGTAACGATGACTATTATTAACTTGTCTTCTGCTGTTGCCATTTGAGATTATGGCCCTGGATGCATGGGTAGCTATTATATGATTCAGTTATTGTAGATGTGCATTGCTCTTAAGTGCTTGAGTGCCTGTCCTTCAGTTAGCTCCCTGAATGTATCCATTCCAGGGCAGTATGGTGAAACTGAAGAAGAAAATGAGGAGTACAGGGAACAACAGAAAGATTAAGTCCTGTCCTTGTCATATGGATTAGTGTCTCATGGCTGAGTTCTTATGTCTAACTACGCAAGAGATCCAGTGGAAGCTCTTCCTATGATTAACGATAACGTCTCTCTGCGTGGCTTCTCAAGTGTCTATGAAAGGCTTGAACTCCTCGACATCATGGTCACCCCTATTTATCTGTAAGGAATGTTGTATTCTTGAAATGTACAAGTTTCAGCCAACTTTGGCTCCATACCCTCAGGCTCTGTCCCACAAGTCCTCAGCTGCAGAGTAGAGAAAGTGAGTCCCTGTCTGTTCTCATCCTCAGATCTTGACCGCATGCTCCCAGACTTCACCTCAAAAACGTGGCATATTGAGCAGATGGCACTCTCTAATAGTGTGACTGTCTGACCTCCCCCTCCGCACACAGCTTAATGGAATAGGCCTCATTTCCTTAGGAAACTGGCTTCTAGGGAAAAAAGAAATCATCCTCTACCTGTTTCTCTCCTTCCTTGGTAATAAAAAAAACAGGGTATTTTTTCCCTGACCACAGATTTGAGCTGAACCAGACAAATCCATGGGAGCCCCCAAAATAAAAAAGAATAGTAAACATAAAGTCTGCCTTACTTTTGGATTAAATCACTGCGGGGACAATATCAGCAGAACATCTTTCATGAAGGCAAAGTCCCTGCAGAGAGCAGGGCAGACTAGAGCTGGGGTTCACCTGTGTCTGTAAGGGTGACTGCTGAAGGTGCTCAACGTGCCTCCACTGAACTCCCAGTTCTCTGCTGCAATGGTGTTTATCCTCTGCTCTACAGGAACAAATAACAGTAGTTTCTAGACATCTCTGGCACAAAACAGTGGTGTTTCTGGTGTAAAAAATGGAAAATAGGAAACATTATTAGCCTGCTTTTCTAATGCAATGGGGTACACGGGAGCATCATGTGTGAATGTACGTGTTACTCCCACCCCACTCCTCCCTGGTGTAACTTTTTACCCCTTTCACCAATTCCAACCAAACCCCACAGAGTCACAAACCGACTGATTTTCTGCAAGTTTCATGAAAACAGACAGCTGAGCAGAGGTAAGAGACCTCAGAATCTCCTGTGCACCCTTCCTCCCATGGTATGTCCATGTGGACAGCAACACCCACCCGCCCCCACCCCTATAGGAAAGGAGGCACCGGTGTTCACTTATTGCCACAACTATTTGGTTTTAGGTCTGGGTTTATGTGAGAAGGGTTAAGGATGCCAGATTCTGCTCTGGAGGTAGGTGCTCACCCAAGAGCATCTCAGGTGCTCAGTTACTGAGACGTGTGTGATGGTATCATCCTGCCTTCTTGAGACACTACATGTCTTCATTAAAGAGTCTCTTGAATGAAAGATGCTCCATCTTTCACACTAATAACATCTCCGTGAAGTTATTGATGCCACTATCGAAAATTGCAAGACAGATCCCAATTAGCGATTGTAAATGAGACCAGCCGGAGGAAATCCCTCTTGATGGGTGACCTGATCTCTGATTTGAGTCCAATCACACTGCCGCAAAATGCTGGCACCAGTTATGATGTATAGTATAACCTAGCTGTCAGGGACAACATGTTTGAGAGCTGAGGTAATTTCCATGCTGGGTGGAAACTATTTTCACAGTGGAATTCTTGCATTTCATTAATTATGAGTTATTTTGCAAAGCAAACGGGTTGGAGGATATCCCCTCCCCGTTCCTGGGCGGTGTGCTAGGGATGTACAGTCAGGGCACTGTGCCCGTCAAGGCTGTCATCAGTCCCTGCAGCAGCTTGCCACAAAATGGAGTCACCTGCAGAAAACAGGGGCTCAAATTGAGCATCTCCCCCTGATCTCCCAGGCTGTA
The DNA here is from genome assembly GCA_034782735.1 of Sagittarius serpentarius. Lineage (NCBI taxonomy): Eukaryota > Metazoa > Chordata > Aves > Accipitriformes > Sagittariidae > Sagittarius > Sagittarius serpentarius. Next base: position 45,348,884 of record JAVKLA010000053.1, on the reverse strand, counting down.
GAGGGGACAATAACCTTATCCCCCCATTTCAGAGCTTTTTGCAAGTCCGTATGTACCACCATATAAAAACCAACATGGAGTCTGCTCTCCAAGAAAAGTCATGCCATCTTCAGGGAAAAATTTGAATGATGGGCTTTAAGTAAGACCAATAGCTTCACACCAAGGATGGAGGGTATAAAGAAATAGCAAGTAACTTTCCTTCTAGTGAAAGGCTCTGATGAGAGGAGGAACCCCTAATATCTGTAACTGAGCAGATTAAAGTGACGACACAGAACAAAATACTGTTGTGGTAAAGCTCATAACTTTGCAACTTTAATGAAGTTTTTTGATTATTTTTTCAGACCCAATACAAGGAGCAAATGATGAACATTTGTACCTGGTAACACGAAGGTTGTATGACACGGCCCTAGGTCATACAATACAAAAGAATGAGATAGTGTGTCATTTACCTGTCACTTCAGTGGGTGCTTGGGTGTATATTTTTTTCTCTCCTCATACTGGGATTAAAGCCTCTGCCTGAGATATGGAGTCTGTAATGATACCAACCAGTTGATTTTTTTTTTTTTTATATGGTTGACGTTTTCCATCTTAGTTATCAGGAGCCCAGTATCAAGAGACAAAGTAAAAAGAAAAGCGCTCTGATACCAGGACAAGCAGTTATTCTAGAGAGGTATCAGGAGTGTGGGATTGTATCGGAAACCCTCGTTACAACTCACAAAAGCATACCTTGAGAACAGCAATGAAAAAGCAGGGAAATGAATAAGAACCAAAAGCAAACTTAGTTGTGTGGTCTAAGCTCTCCCTATCAGGTAGTCTCCAAAACATCTGAGAAACACAAATCCCAATTATTTTGGAGATCTTTCACCTTACTTATCACTCACCATGGCTTCTTCAAAGCCTCTCCAGTCTCTAGAGGATGGCACTGGGAGGAACTTTTGGGGAAGAGCCCTTTCCTGCCCCTGTCTCCAAGTGAACCAAGTTTCCCCATCCGGCTGCCCACCATCACCTGTGCAACCTCCATCCCACCCCAGTGCCTTGTCCCACCCCAGCCCCAGGTGCGTTTTCAAACCCCAGGAAGATTCCAGCAGTTAAACGATCACCACCGCCACACCAACAGACCACCAAGCTGAACATCTCCAGCTACTCCTCGTTGACCCATCTGCCTGCCTGGAAGAGAAATGCTGCCTGGCACCCGGAATACTTGAATATTCACCTCCCCAGGCAAGTCAAGCTAGGGCTGTGGGACCAGGGGGCTTTAACCCAGTGAGCTGAGGAACTTCCCCCACACACACAAAGTGTAAATGAGTTTATAGGAAATAGCTGAGGGTAAAGGCTAGGGTGGGCGGGGAGGTTGTCTTCCTCCCCACCCTTATTAGAGGACCTGGCCTTCTTACTGCATGCCCTTTTCTCTGGTGGGGGAGAAGAGCTGTTTCTCTAGGGCTTGTGGTGGTGATGAATGGGGCAGCCCCTCTGGGAGTTACCAGAAAGGGAGGAGAGGGCTTTGCCCTCCATCCCCTGAGCTCTAGGAAGATGAAAACTGAGTCAAAGGAGGTCCTGAATGATGATGATGGGCTCTCAATCCAGCAAGGTAAGTTGTGATTTTTTTTTTTTTTTTTTTTTTTGGTCTTTTGCTGCTTTCTTGTCTTTTTTGTGGCTGTTGGAAGAGAAGGGAGACAACGTAAGCGATGCAGTGAGTGGATGGGCTTTGTATGGGCCTGGTAAAGCAAGTGAAGTGGAAAGCTGTTCAAGAGCTTGGTTAAAGGGTATCCGGTTTCTGGTTTGGGTTTTTTTTTTTTCCTTTCTTTTTTAAGGATTTGGAGTTCTTTAATCTGTTCTTGAGGAGTCTTGTTTGTCTGTTGTGCCTTTCCTGAGAGAAGCAGTGCTCGGGGTGGTGACTGTAGAGACCTCACTGTAAAGGGAGGAGGGTGAATGAGCAAAGCTGTGGGATGATGTGAAACAACGAAAGGGACAGAGGTGAGAAATAAACTTTTTCCCCTTGCCTACAAAGGCTGATATAGGGGCGGGTATCACTTGAAAGGTCTTCTGATATTAAGTTCCTATTAAAAAACCCTGCCGTGTTCTGCATCCCACAACTAACTTGTACCTTTAGCTAGTAAAAAGCTATCGGCAGAGAGACTAGACCGCAGCCTGGGTAGGGGGGGAAGCCAAAGTAATGAAAGGCCATGTCTCTTCTCCCTTAAGTGGTGGCACCTCTAATGGTGCTCGTCAGGAGAAAAAGCAGCTACTGCCTGTAGCTCTTGGGAAGAAATTTCCTTGCTGCTGTTCAGAGGAACAGCCAAGAAAGCTCCTTGTGCCTCCTGTGGTAGCATAAGCTTGTGGACAGGGTGATGTATGAGCTATTTGAGCTAATGCAGCAAGATTTTCCTCCCCAGGAGAAGCTAAGTGTCTGGGTAGGAGGCTAGGCAATGACGGTGCCTAGGGATTTCACCTAGTTCCTAATAAGAGCCTGGGCTGGAAGGGGATGAAATAAACTGAGTGTGGAAGGAGCTGTGAGCCCCTTGTCAGCAGGGATGAGGCCACAACCTGTGTGATGCTGCAGTGAGCGGCCTGGCACGGCTGCCTTGGGAGATGGTGTGAGAGATGAAGCAGCTATGGAGATGGACCCTGTGCAATGGTTATTCCTCTATCCACTTATGAGAGCAGCCTTTGGGCTGTGCCTGTTACCTCTGGCTAAAAAGCCACCTTTGAGCGAATGTTTGTGGTGGGGCAATGGGGAGACTTGTTGTTCCAGGAGTGATTTCTCTTCCTTTTCTTACTGTTTCTTCTGGATAGATAGTGATGGACCCGGTTGCTCCTGAAGGGAAAGAATGAGGGATGTGGGTAACCACCAGGCAGGAACTTGTATGTAGGAGACATGAAGGGGATTGACTTTTTGGTCCCTTTTTCAATCAGTGCATTAGGTCTGGGGCACAGGCAGCTGAGATGAGCTCAATGGAAAATGTTCCTAGGTGTGCAACTAGACGTCTAGGGAAATACCTCCCACCCCCCAAGGCTGCTGCTGATGTGGGGTGTTCTGTCTAAAACGATGTGTTGTAGCTGGCGGACTGCTGTTTAGGAGAGGCTCGGGTGTGTTTTATCAACTAGAAAGTAATGCAGTTGTCTGCTGCACCCACCCGTGTGTCAGTCTTGCTGTGGAGTTGAGATATATTCCGCAAACCAGCCATCCAGTACTTGTTTCTGCTGCTTAAGACTTGATTCAAGGATAACTGCTGTGAAAAGTGGCATTTTCCTTCCTTTCCAGGGGATCTCGATCTGTCCCTGTGTCCTCAGCTCTTGCTGGGGAAGGGCTATAGGGGAGCCAACTGTCCTCCTCCTCGTCCTCCTCCTCCTCCTCCTCCTCCTCCTCCCAGGAGCTGAAAAACTTCTCTCTGCATGGCCCTGGGAGAAAACACGCAACTGAACTTTCTTGCAGTTTAATCTTCAAAGCAATAATCTAATTTGCTTGAACAGCTGTGAGATATGGAACTGACCCAGAATATTAAATTGTCTCCCTGCCCTGCTGAGAACAGGAGCTACAGTTCAAAAGCTGAAGGCCCCTGTTATCTCCCGTGATGAACGCTCCCTCCTGATGAATGTCTCCTGTGATGCCATGTACTGTCCCCACACATCAGGTTGGGGGGTGGGAGTCACATGGGAGCCCCAAGGGAGGCTCTGGGGAGCAGAGGAGACACTTTCCTTTCATAAGTCAATTGGTCGTGGCAGAGGAGCTCCCTGCAGGGAAGCAGTGGTTGGGAATCTTCTAATTCAGTGTGCTTAGCCGGGCTCCCCTTCCTGGAAAAGCCTTGGTTCAAAGGGTGGCTTTCAGCTCCGAACTTCACAGCTGTCTGGTGTTTGAGAGTGACCTTAGCTAGAACTCTAGTCTACTGCAAGCTTTTTTTTTTTTCTTTAAAAAAGACTGGAATTGAAATTCAGACCTTAAAACAATCCTTGCTGCCTTGATAGGATAAGGCCTCTGCATCATCTGCTTTGTTGGCAAGCTCCACGCCTGTTTTCCTGGTTGCCCTCTGTCACCCACTCGAAAAGCCAAACCCCAAATCCTCTGTTATTTAACCCACTGACCAATCTTAAATGTATTTGATAGGAGTAGATGGCCCGGAGGCATTTGGGTTCCACCGTATCCAGTGATGATTTATTCCAGTCGCTTCTGTAATTATTATTTCTGGTAAAGTGAGAATCTTTAATCCCCAAGACCTGTCAGCAAAGGCGGGGGGGAAGAGGAGCTGGTTTCTCACTTGCTTTCGGGATTGTAAACACAGGGAAGGGTTTTCCCTGGCAGAACCAAGGGTGGGTGCTGTAAACCTTCGACCCTTCATCCCACTGATGGACTCAAAATACAACTCGCTAGTCAGACGGTGCCTTAGAGGATGCAGTGGCTATAGTTACCTGCCAAAAGCTTCTATTTCACACACGTGCATGCACATACAACTGGGCTAAAGCCTTGCCTGGAGCGAGCTGCCCTTAGCCAAGCCCTTCTTGAGTCTCATAATTTACTGGTATTGATGTAGAACTGAGCGTTCAAGTTTTGTTCTCTCAGCAGAGTGCAGAGTCAAAAGTAGGTGAAATAGAGTATCAAGTAATTATCCCGCTGCATGCTTGTGGCAGGAATTGAGGTAAGGGACGTGCTGATATCCTCAGCCGTACAATATATAGGCTAACAAAGGAGGCTGAGGGGATGGGACGAACTCCAGCTTAGCCAAAGGCTTCTCCTGATCTGGATAGGGGACAGAATTCTGTAATACAGAGGACAAGGAGGGGCTCCCATCATGTGGAAACAGTGCCTAGCTACTCCTATTTTCTCATGTCTGCTTGACGTCTCTGGTGTTATCCTTTGGACTGATGTGTGGTATCTTGACATCAGTTTGGGGGAAATGGGGACAGGTTGGTTTGCCGTACGGGGTAAGAGTGAGAAACACTTGATAGCCTCTGCTCTGGGATATTGGTGGCCTATGTGGGTAAAAATGGAGGATGGTGTTCTCATGAGACCTCAGATAGGTGGTTCTTGGGGAAAACCAAGCCATGCCCTACTGCTTATTGTTGAAAGGCGAGTTCACAGGACTTTTTTTTTCCTTTTTTCTTTCTTTATTTTGAAGTGGGGTATTCCCAAGGAGGGAGCTATTCTTTTGTGGAAGGAAGGTTGCTGTGTTGTGGGTTGTTGCAGCTGGCACCTGCTGACCCCCACCAACCTACCGAGTGGGGATGGAGGGACTTGGCATCATGGCTCAGCAGCACCAGTGCTGCATGTGTTGCTTCCTCAGTGGGAGCCTCCAGCCACACACCTGGTGTGTAGATAAGATGATGTAGTGCTGTTGGGAATTGAATCTGCTGTGTAAATTCTATGGTAGAGCAGCTTGAAAGGTCTGCTGGAGCTTGGAGAGAGCCCTTTGCACAACTTCCCCCCTAAGCCCTGGCAAGGGGCTGAGTCATTCTCATGTCTGGGGTTTTCCGATCTGTGTGGCTCTTTCTAAAGGTTCTGTGCAGTTGGAACTAATGGATGTATGTTCCCAGAACAATAAAAAAAAAAAAATAAATCAGCCGTTCCCATAAATGGAATTAAGGCTAAAGCCTCCAGATGTTGTGCATTGGGTTTTTCTATCTCCATTTGACTATAGGAACTCTTCCTTAACAATTCGCAGCTAATGAATAGAACAAAATACAGAAATCTGCACTGGGTTATAAAGAAACGAATGAGTTTTTAAAAACGTAATGCATGTTGACAGGGTGTGTTAGGGCTTGTGGCTGTATCCATCTAGGCAACGGGTATATTAACAACACATGGTAGCTATGAGTGGTGCCTGTAAGGCCAATCTAAAATAGCCTATAGGTATTCCATCTTAAACATCCTTTCCTCAGTATGTGCTGAACATCTTTGCTGACGGTAACTCTCCTCCTGTGGGTGGTACTCCTGCTCCTAGGAGGTTGTGCTTTTGCTCCTGTGATGGCAATGCGATGTGTGTCTAAGCCTGTTAGCTGAAGAACTGGTCAGGACCCACTGCTCCTGCTGTGAGAACATCTTGATTGCTAGCTTCCTCATGCTAATCAAATCAAGCTCATTGCTTAATTTAATTGAAACAAAGAGGGATCTGATATGTGGCATCTGTCAGCAACCTCAGAAGGAGGTAGGGATGTGATTTGTGTGGTAGGCGAGAGCATTTGAAGTATTTCCTAGAATGTCATGTTTCATGGGAAATGCCTTTAATTAGGTTTGGATATTTCCACGCTTCCTCACCAGACTGGGAGTGGGTTGCTCAGCTTGATGCCAGTAAGGATATCTTCTTTGTGAAGTTAATAAAGAAAAAAGTTAAAGTTAGCTGGCCAGGCCTTCTGTATTCATAGTTTGTTCCACGGTATCTTCTTTAAAACACAATAATACATTTATAATTGTTAATGAAAAAAAATCCCCAAAGCTCGTAGCACAAGACTACTGCAAACACATTAAGATGCTTTTTGAGGAGGCGAGTATGAGAGGTAATTTTCCTACCCAGAGTGTTGACTGAAATCAGAGCCAGTGACATAAGGAAGCTGAAGGCTGTGAAACTTTAATATCCTGATCGATTAAGTCCTGCTGGTGAATGCCAGTTGAGGATCCAACTTCTGCCAGTTGAACACGGTGCTGATCCAGTACCAAACTGCATGACAGCTGGCTAAAGTTGCCTTCCTGGGTTTGTTGTAGAGCCGCAGGAAAACTGAGGCTTTAGCTTCCCTCAGAAGTCTCTGAAAAGCCTCAAGTAAACGGGTAGGTCTGTCACAGCAAGAGAAATGCTGCTCGTGTACCTAAGTAACTTCTTGTTCTGGGGTGGGTGGATGGATGACAGACTGGAGCCAAGCGACTTGCAGCTCTTGCGGTCGGTGAACATGTTAATGGTGGATGTGGTGCATCTGTCCCACTAGCCTGAACTTGTGTGAGCTATGATGTGTGCTGGCCTTCCCAAGTCATTAAACATAAGCTGAAATTGAACTTGCATGAACCTGTTTTGAACTAAGAAGCTGTTGCAGTGACACACGAGAATGTTTAACTGGATGTGGATTCTTCGTAAAAGTGTTTCAAGTGTTGCTTCCCTAATGCTTGTGTGCTTGATGGCTCCTGATGTGGGGCTTGGGGATGCTGGTCCTCTGCTGAGGGTGGTAGAGCAAATACCTGCAACAAATGCCCATCTTGATTGCCCAGCACAAAGCTGCGAGTTGCAGGGCACAACTCCTCTAAATATGAAGCAGGGGCGAGTGGCTGGTGGGAGCAGAGCTTGGGAGGCTGCAAATGGGCAGATCTGCGAGGAGCTGCCTGGCTGCTGCTCAGTTCACCTGCACCAGCAGCTCTTCTTTTTCCCCTCCACGCACTCATTTTCTCATGTTTACATACCACTTTAATTCTGTGAAAATGGCAAAAGCCAATTTAAGTTATTGAAAGGATAGTGGCAGGTAACTACACTTTAATGGCTGAGTAGTAAGAAGCCCTGACTGGGGTAGCTCCGTTTGCCTTTTTCCAGGAGCGTGTTGCAGCTTTAAAGCTCAGACTGCCCATATTTGAGATCAGTTGTGTGCTAGAACAATGAATGAACTCATCTTTGTTTTAACTGAAATCCAGGCTGGGTTGTTGGGAGCTCCTGTTTCTCCTTTTATCCGTGTAAATGTTTTATGAAGTGAGTATAAAGTCAATAAACACTTCCTGTTTAATGTCTGCCTCGCTGCCTTATGAAAGATGCTTTATAAAAAAACATCAGATCTCTCAGCACGTGGCTTATCTCTGGTTCCCTGCTAAGCATGATATCAAAACTCATCTAGTAAGAAAAAAAAAATAAAAAATCCCAACTTAGAAAATAAACTTGCATCTTCCTCTTAATGATGCTGCACAGATCATGCAGTAACACAGCGTATTGAAACTGCCCTGAAATTGGATTTCCAAGCCAGCTGAGCTTCAAATCCTGATGGGAAGGCTCATGGGGAAAGCTGGTCTGCACCTAGTATGGAGACTGAGCACCCAGCTTGTTTCTTTCTTGCTGCTTTTCAGTGTGACAAATGAAATTTGAGTAATTGCTATGTAAACGGAGAGCAGTTGTTGAATCTGAGGGCTGAAAAATATGTGCTTTTCAGCTTTGTTTGCTCTGTTGCTGATGTTGATTCATGTTGATCCTGGCTGGACTCTTAATACTGTGGAATATGGCGAGCATTTATGTTATACAAAGAAAAGGTAGGCAGATTCCTGTTTTGCATGACTTTGCAAAGTTGCAGCTGGCATAGTCAAATTGGGCCCTGGCTTGCGGTCGGTAACTGTCTGATATTGGCAAGAGCTTTGTGCCGCCAGCATCTGTCTGCACTTGGCCAAGGCAGTCCCAGGCCAAAGGTGGATGCAAATATAAATGACTGATGTGATGTAGCTCTTAACCTTGTCTTTGCTCTTCTTTGTCTGAGCTCTTGGCAGATGTCTCTGGCAGGTATTGGGCTTTGAGTTTGCTCTGCATATATATATATTACACACACATAGTTTTTCTTGTTCCCAGCTCTCTGCAGTGCTTCCCTCCCTTTCGTGGAGGGGAATGGCCCCTGTGAGAGATGTTATTTGGACTCTTGCTCTGCTCCATCAGGTGAAATGTCACCTGAAAGGTGCAGTTAACACACAACCTATGAAGCAAGGAAGATGACTTGAAGGAAAGCACAGATTTATTTTTTTCTAATGGCTGTGCTTATGTCTGTATCATATCTGAAGTAGACGGTGATTATTTTTCAAACTGTCTGATCCTCTGGAAGAAGTTTCCTGACAATAATAGTGCAGTAGCTGGCTTGCTGCTGAGGGCCGCCTCCTCAGCCTTCACCAAGATGAAAAGATGAGCTTATCTGTAGTTCAGTGTATCAGACCAGCGTGGGGTTGAAGGAGGTATTGGTAAGTTTCTAGAGACTCTCTGCTTTTCCTCCTTCTTTTCAAAAAGTAGCTTAGCCACAATTGCAAATAGCAGGATCTGTCATGTGTTCCTGGGTCAGAGTGCTAAAATCTGAATTGGTTTAGTAGAAAAAAAAAAAAAATGTAATGGAAGAAGTTACTTTTTGTTCTCAGGGGACTTGTTCCTGATCCCCTTAGTTTTGGGAGCCCTCATGTAGGTGACACATTGAGCTGTGCATCCACTGAACAACTGAAGCAAAAGCCAATCACTGTGCTAACTGGTGTCCAGTGGAAGTGAGTTGGTAGGAAGAGTGTCCATCTCCCTGTACCTGATGAAGCTGCTCTGTCCTGTGCAGCCTCAGTTCTGATTTCCAGGACTACTGCACCGTGGGCTGCCTCTACGCAGCAGTTCAGCAATTTTAACTTGACTTGCATCCTTGCATAAGGTTAGAAAGGACTCTGGTTTACAGCTGCCTGTCGCCCAGATACTAGTCATTAATGACTTTAAAAGTCAAATTTATTCTTCCCCCAGATTCTTTTTCTTTCTCCACCTAAAGCCTGGTAACTGCAACTGAACCTCTTGTGCTCCTATTCTAGCCTGGGCTGCTGAAGCAGTTTTGCTTGAAAAGTTTAGGGCAAAACCTACTTCTTCCATCCTCTTTGATTTTTCTGACTGCTCTTCCAGTAGACAACTGTGTTGGACATGCCTTTTCTCTTGCGGGAGAGCCCCTGCTGTTCAATTAGAATGATTGCTCTGATGAGACCTTACAGGTAATGACCTCGGTGTTTTGCCCCATGTAGAAGAGACTGAGTCGAGGTGAATTTAACAAGTAACCCCTAGCATCGATGCTGATTTACTGCTCTAAAGCTCTTTTGTGCCATTATAGATAAAATTAAAGGACAGACTTAAGATAATGCTCTTCACTCTGAATGTGTTGTATCTTACAAAAGTCAACAAGCTGTGAGTAGACAAGGCAGCAAAGCTCTCGGAGATGGAGCTGCCGGGTTCATACTACTGTGCAGGCATGACTGCTTGCTAGCTTACGCAAATCTGGACTTGAATTGGGCTGGGCTCTCTGGGTTCAGAGGATACCTGCTCAATAGCCTCTCAAATCAGTTGGAGATGGCTCCCTATCTCTGAAGCGCACATGAGGAAGACTAGGGAATGGAGGTGCTCACAGCATCCCATTGCTTGTCAGGGTAGTTATATGCAGCCATGGTGAGTCTGAAAAGATAGGATCTGACACCCGTTTGGATGTGGTGAGGTCACACTGACAACAGAGACAGCATGTTTCACAACTCCCATCTCATCAGCTCCGAGTCTGAAGGAACCAGGATTTGTGATAGCTGGAGCCTGAAGAGGACTTGCTTGCTTTTGAATGGCTCTGGGTCTCGGCGCAGATACAATCTGCTGTCGCTTTTTGAAATGGCTTGCATGACAGTGGAGTCATGGTCTTGGTCTTGGTCCCTTTCCCACCTGGAGGAGGGACTTAAGCTGATGTGCTTGATGCTTCACCTGGCTGGGGAGCCTATCTCCCCTGACGCCTTTAGGTGATAAGATCTGGTAGGTAGGCTCCAGAAACCCTACAGCAAGTCCCAGCTAGCTGCTCTTGCTGGCATCCAGTTTGCAAACTGCAGCACTATAAACTAATGCCCAAGAGACCAACTGAGTGTGCCTCCGGGACAGAAAACAAGCCACAGTCTAGCCTTGGTTGACACTTTTCTGTTTCATGTCTGTGTTCACAGCAGCCTGCAACTGGGCTGCTGTTTGCGATCTCTGATCTGAAGCTGTGATGCTCCCAGTGTGACCATGCACATCTTCAGAGGCCAGCCCTCCTCTTGCCTGAGGAGGCTGCTGAAATATTAACTGAAGTTTTTGGTTTGGGGGGGGGGGGGGGCGCCCCCAACTGTTACCTTGTCACTGTTGCTGAACTTGGTGGCTGTGGGCTCTGTGAAATGCGGGTCATAAAAAGGCAGTTCAAAGGAAAACACTAACTTGGGTTTAGCTCTTTCTTTGAAAGATCTGTCTTTTTCATTAGTGTTTTAGAACTCTATTTTAAATGTCTCTCGCTTGTTAAAAGCCCCGAGGTGAGACAGAGGACTCTTGGTGGAAAAAGTATGGTCATGATGGCAGCAGGAAAGTAAACGTTTCACTAGTATGCCTTGGATAAGGCATACGATATGGCGAGGGTAGCTCTTCAAATGCTTCTCAGTCCATTCTAGGAAGCCACTGCTGTGTAGCCAGTCTGTTTGCATGGTCTGCCTTGGCTTGAGCTACTCGGGTGGGCAAATGCCACTATTTTGGAGCAATGTTTCCTTGCTGAGTGGGTGCTCGCCTATCCCCAAATTTTCTTGGCCTTAGCAGACTAACCAGTATTGCTTGTTGGAGACTTGTGTCTTGTAATGCATTTTGTAAACAAGAGAATCTGCATCCTGGAATGAAAAGACCAACCAAACAAAGAAAAAAAAACCACCCCAAAACTAACACCCCCCCCCCCCCTAACTTTTCTGTGTTCTCTGCAAATGGACTGTATTTTCTTCCTTTTGCTCTCCTGGAAGATTGTGTATTTTCTGCCTCTGATTGCTATCTCCTGGCAGGCAAGACAGGGTTTCCTTTCATTTGACTGCGTTTACAAACTGTAGTTCTGCAAGAAAAGCTTGTGATCTGCAGCTGTCAGAAATGCCACTTGCTCCAAGTCCAAGTGCTCGGAGGCAGAGAAGCTGGTATGGGAAGGTACGTGTGCACTGCTGTGGCTATCTGTAGTCCTCTTAAGAGAAAGTTTAGGAGGGCATGAGTAAGATGACACAGAGGTTGTTTGGCAGCACTTTGATAGAAACTATATACCGATGTTCCCTTTCAGCCGTGCAGCGTAACTGCTTTCTCTGGGGAAAGAGCTGCGAGACCAGCTATGGCTACAAGGCTGAGGGTGGGACGTTAAGCGTAAGTTGTGGGAGAAGAAACGTGAAGCCTGTGAACTGCTGAGGGCACCTCATGCCGATCCAGGTTGACAAAGCTAATGGGGTGTGCTATGGGTCTCTTCATCGCCTTTCTGCGTGTGCTGACAGCAGGCTCCTCCTGCAACATGTTACTGGGGCTGCGAGCTGGACAATAGTGAGTCAGTAGTGGCCCTGGTGGGATCTAAACCCTCTGAAACTGTGGCGTGCCATGCATCTCCAGAGGACAGCCAGCATGTGTGCAAGCAACACGGTGTTCTGTGCTCTGTGGGACCGGGGAGCTGTTACGAAGGCTGGCAGGAGGTTCTGCACACAAGCGGTCCTCTGTTCCAGCAATGCTTCACCTGATGACCTCTCTGGTGCTGAGCCTCGGCTGCGGTGCTTGAATAGCCTGAGAGGACGGAGCATATGCAACGCTTCCTTATCCCGGTCTTGCGCGAAGAGCTACCCACCGCAGGGCAGCTTTCCTGTAGAGCCCACGCCGAGGGAGCAAGCGTGCGAGATCTTTGCCTTGGCCATCTCGCAACTGAAAGACAAAATCCCAACGATAGCATCCCTCTAGCCCTGTTCTGTATAAAAGTACCTGTCCTCGGGGTCACTCCAGGTAAACTTCCAGGCCTGTTTTTAAGTTTCCGTCAGGGACAGGAACTGATGTTTGGTCTCATTCTGTGACATGAGTCACCAGTGCTTTCAGCTGCAACAATGGCAGAAATAGACAGTGTTTCTTACAACGTGGTTATTCTGAATTTGTGCAGGATAGAGAAGTCTGGAGTGGAATTGTACTTTACCTTTGTGGCTGCTGTCCTGAAGAGAAAGTGCCTTTAATTTCTTGAGTAAAAAGATTGGCGGTCTTGCATTAGTAAAAATTTAAATTGGAATTGTAGAATAAATGAGGTTGGAAGGAAGGTCTGGAAGTCTCCAGTCCAACCCCTGGCTCCAAGATCGGTGGCTTTTAAAGCTAGGTCAGGTTTCCAAGAGCTCTGTCCCGTCAAGCTTTGAGTACTTCCGAGGGTGGGAGACTCTCCCACTGCCCTGAGATCCTGATCCAGTGCTTAAACACTGTCATTAAGGAAGAAATAACATCCCCCCCCCCCCCCCCATATTATTGAGCTGGCACT
>JAVKLA010000053.1:45301837-45335821 GCA_034782735.1 Sagittarius serpentarius | reverse complement strand
CCTCCACCACCAAAGTCCTGCGGGAAGATCACAAAAAAAAGAAAATCCCCCCCCCCCCATATTATTGAGCTGGCACTTCCATTTTTACAACTATTTGTTACCGCGCACCTCTGAAGTCTGTCTTCTGTATTGCCTTATGCTAGGTAGCTGCATGCAGCAATGAGGTACCTCCTTAGCCGTTTCTCCAAGCTGAACAGTTCCCTTTCTCCCACTCTTCTCACACACTGTATGCTCCAGTCCCTGGTGGTTCTGGTATTTCTCTGCTGGTTTCACTTCACTTTGCCTCTTGTGCTGGAGAGCCCGGGACTAGATGCAGCACTCCCGATGTGGTCTCACCAGTGCTGAACAGCGAGGGGAGGAATTGCCAGAAAGTTATAGAAGAGCTTCCACAGCCATGGTACCTGCAGACGGTGCGGTGGCTGAAGGTGCGAGGGGGAAGTCCACTGCTTCCTGAGGTCCGAACTAACATGGCCTCAAACAGAGGTGGTTTGAGATGTTCTCAAGTAGCAAATCTGAATTTGGCTCCGTGTTGACTTCTAACGACACTTAAGAGCTGCTTGCTTTAAGACAGTGGTTAAAAGCCTTGCAGTGCTGTGCAAGGGGAGTGTAGCTTTACTGGTCGGTTCTCTCTTCAGAAGTTCTTCCTGCTCTAAGGTAAGGCAGAACACAAAATAGCATAACATCAGACAAGTAGGAGCTTAAAACTTACTCTGAATCTACAAAGGAATGGTAGTGGTGGTACTTTGCCTTGACCTAGAGAGAAACACCATGGGCTCTCGGTTGTTTGAAAGTGGGCCTCTACTGCAACCTGCTTCACATGCATCTGTGTCAAAAGCAGATGTCCCACTGAGAGAGCCCTCATCCATGAAGAGCAAACCCACAGCTTTAGCTGTTTCTCTGGGTCTTGCTACATCAAGAAAGTGGCTGATGGCATCCTCCAAGCTGTTTCAAGAATAATAATAACTACCCCACATCTCTGGTATCAGCACATTCTTTCAACAGTTTAAAATGCTGGCATTTCCCCAAATACCTTGCTTCTTCCTCTGTTCCTTTAGGAGAGATGACACACTTGCATGCGAGGCAGGTGAACTGATGCTTAGGCTCATTCTTGTCTTACGTTAGGGCGATAAACAAAAGGTTTAAGCCTACAGCAAACAGGCTGTAGCTTGGTATCAGCTCTCAGATTAGTCATAATTGAAAGGTGTAAAACTTTATGCACCAGCTGCTGCTTTAACACCAAAACAATTGGCTTCTCCAGGCAATTAGCCTGTTGACTTTTGAGTTGAAGGCTTTCACCTGCACAGACAGTGAGACCAGAGGACTCCTCGGGTGACTTCTGGATTCCTTTGTTATGTGGCCAGGCTTGTTAATGTGGCAACTCTGCCTTGGCCCTGCCTCGTTTCCTAATCTGGTGGTAACTTTGGCATGACAGACACTTCTTTCAAGTACAAGTGTCTGTATCTGATGCCTCATTAGGATTTCAACAGTGTTATGCAAAAGTTTGCTATTGTCCTAACAAGTTGTCTGAACCCGTGTTTGCTAAAGTTTGCCTTTGCTTATTTTTTGTTAGGAAGTCGGACTAGTATACCTCTTGCTCCAGGTCCAGCTGTGCTCTGATGGGAGCAGTTCAGGCCTTGATACATTTGCCTATATTCAGTGGTGGTTCAAAGCGGGTCGGTCTGGGATGGCTGGTTTACGGCATGCTGAGGAGCATGCCCTAGATCGGAACAGTTGGACAAGGCTGTATGTCTGCTGAAGCTGTCCTCAGGACTGGGTGGGGGTTTTTTTTGTACAAGCTAGATAGCTAAGTCATCTTGCTAAATCAGCAGCCAAAGGTAAAATAAGTGAGTGCTGGGATTTTCCTTTTTTCTAGCATATGGAGTTTGTCCGTAATGCTGCTACAGTCCCCAAACTTCCTTTTCCCCTCCCTGATGGGTTCAGTTGTAGTTTCCCTCTGCTCCTGGGAATGGGACAGAGCACTGCAGCTGGTCCCTGGGGCAGAAGTGGTGGGAGATAGAAGTGCCCCCCACCAACATGCCTGGTGTTGATGACAATATCTATTTGCAGTAAGGTCTCGGATTGGGGTCCGACGTCTGCATAGTCAGAGCCTCCACACGTCGACACAAACGTACATCGATTATCTTTGTGTGTCTGCTTGTGCAAAATGATCTTTGGACTAATCCTAGAGGCTGTTGGCTTATTAATCTCTGGATTCCTGTGTTCTTGCAGTTATAGCTTCCCTTTAAATTAGCTATTCTTCTCCTAAAAAGCAGGAACATATCTCCTATGAACAGGAGGGTTTGGCTGTTCAGGCCCCATCAGCCCACTGGCATCCCTCCCTCCCTGCCTGCTCCCCACCCCCACCCCCCGCCCCACGGTAGGGGAATTAAGGAGTGAGTTTGTAATAACAAAAGAGCACAGTGATGCCCTGTGCAGCGGAGATGAAATGGCTGCTTTGTGTGCTGGAGGCTTGTAGCTGACAGCTTGCTCAGCCTGGGGATGCCTTTCATTTCACTTCGAAATAAAAATAAATGTCAAAGTCTCTGCAAGCTGTTGTTGTGATGGAATGAGGTACTTCATCCTCAGAAATGTTCCCCTGGACTTGTGTGTGCCCTGACCTGTCACAGTCCTTGAAGAATCGAACATGATTGAGCCTCCAGCACTGTCTGCATCCAGATCTTGTCACTCTGAGATCTATTGTAGTCTCTGCACTGGGTATTTGAAGTAGGCTAATAACTATGTAGGAGGTGCTCTTAGCTGCTTTTCCTCCTAAAGGAAGTTGGGTTTTATGTCATGGTACCATGTGTGTCCTTCCTCTAACAACCAACTACAGCCAAACTTGACAGGTGATCTCAAAGCCTTTTACAAGACTAAAAGAAAGGGGCACTCGGAAGGAAATAACTAACTAGCATCCCCGCTAAAGGAGTTTCCTTGTGCTATAGTGGATGCTGAGGAATCCACCTGTGACTTTGAATCCAGGGATAAATCTCAGTCGCTGACTTCTGTTCTTCTCAAGGAAACACTTGCTTATCTGGTGCTGGTCTCAAATACTAGAGTCCTGTCCCACTTGGATCTGTAGTCACTTCTAACTAGCCACCCCCTCCCTGGTCCCTTGATGCAGGGGAGGGTTGGAGGCCACGCTTTGAGTGTTCAGAGCCCTGCAGTCTCATTAGATAATGCTTGGAGGAGGGAGCATGGTTGTATTAAACTCTTGCTCTAACAAACTCCTTAATTCTGTGCTGTTGAACCTTTTTGCCTTGGCTGGCATATTTCATGATGAATAATGGTAGATGACAGGATAGCAAAAACTGGCTTGCCGCGTAGCATAGTTGACATGAGATGGGCAGCAAGCTCAAAAAAAAAACTTGTTCACTCTGATCTTGGAGCATGTGCACAAAGTAGTTGTGCAATTGGATTTAAGAACACTGGCTTGCAGGAAAAACAAGCTATTTTGGAAGAAGGATATTTTGGTGGGGACACAGCCATGTTCCTGTTGCTTCAGGAAAACAGGATACATCCAGGTTATTTGAGACCTGAGAGCAGACGGATGAGCCCAAGAGACTCTTCAGGTTTGAGAGGTGTTGCTGAAGTCTCCTGAAGCAAAGCCTTTGTGTGCACACCCACAGGTGTAAAACCAGAAACAGCACGTGGCTGAGCTGAGAGTTGAACCTTCCCCAATGTTGGTGTCAACTAGTTTCTCAGCTTGTTAGGGCAATATCAGTTTGTGTAAGAAAAGGTGGAAGTGGGTGAGGTTGTTCTTAAGACTGAGAACTTATTACAATTAGGATGCTAAGATGGGTAGCAGTGCCTTTCTAAGAAAGGAAGAGCTCTGCGGCTGTCTATCCTGCAAGACAACGTGTCTTCAGGAGTTTACTGCACAAGCACAGAGGAAGTGATAGTGTGGTTTAGCTCATCTATTCATAAACCTCTGCAGCTCAAACTTGGTTAATGAGACTATGCTAAAACAAAACACAGCTGGAGGGGAGAGGACCTGGCACCTGCTGCTCAGTCCCTTTCCAGTAAGGGAAAGGCGGTGATGAGCTGCAGTGACTCATAGTGGGAATGAGAGGATGGATGTAGGATTGGTCTTAATGTCAAGTATGGAGCTATAGGATCTGGGCAGAGCAGCACGTGATCTTTGTGGTTGAAATGGGAGAAATGTGACATATATGGGGATCTTATGTTGGACTCCTTAAAGCTTAATTGGAAGGCTCTTAATGCTGTAAATAAAGAACTGATCCTTGAGGATGGGATTGGGATTTTTAAGAAGCTGATGTAAGGCCTCAGGATCTCCTGAGGAAACATCTTGTGGAAAAAGCCTGTGGAGTGAGAGCAGTATCCCAACCACTCCCAGTGGTTGGAAAGCCAAGAGCTCACCATCTTATCTAGATAAGTGTTCTCTGGCATGCTATCAACAGGTTCAGAGGGTGTCCTTTTTACCTTTTTGCTAGTCTTGTTATTGCCTTTAAATTTACAAGGCAGGCTTTTTTATAAAGGGATTTGCTGTGCCCAGCAGTTGTTATGAGGACGATCTTGCAGAACGACCTGAAGTTGTTTGACATACTTGGGTCTGAGCTGAGACCACTAACAAGCACTTGGTTTGGCAGAGATTGAGAATGACTGTTCAACCTATCTTATACTAAAAGCACAGCTGTTTAAAGCACAGTAGGATTATAGAATTGCTAATGAGGCTCTGCCTAGGTTGGAGATCCAAAAAACCTCATTTATGAAAGCAATCCTATTGTAAACAATTTTTTTTAGTCTCAGTAAATAGACACTAAGTGCTGTGAACTTGCAAATGGTGAAACTGAACTGCAAGGGGTAACATTTAAGGGTAGACTCCTGTTCTGGGCAGGCTTCATTACCTTTCTGCAAGCCATTAATTCAATAAAGCAGTGTAACAGATCCATTTCTACCTCATTTTCAGATGCTATCATATGCTTTTATTGTACCCTGAATAAGGTATGAAAAACTTTGTGTGGACGGAAAGCTGGCAAGGCTAGAAAAACAAGATAAAAATCATATAAAACTGACCTTCTTAAGTGTGGGCTGGTGGAAGGGGAAGAAAGAGTTGCTGGGGTCAGAATGGAGGTTGTTTCATAATGTGTACCTCTAGTTGCTTACAATTCTAACACAAACCTCAAAACATGACAAAATTCTTACTCTTCAGCTCAAAAGTGAGACTGAATAAACTGAGGAAACCAGCCTCTACAGAAAGAGGTGGTATGTTACTCTTGGTCATGGGTAAATTTTCTGCTTTAAAGATCTGGTAGGTCACTGACTAGAAGCAGGTATACTTGGCTTTCACCAACAAATGGTGAAATTCTCAAATACTGCAATTAAGCCTTTGCAGTTGCATTAGCAGAGTTTCATTGTAAGCATGAATTGTCACAGTTGGGTGTTACCAGACTTTGTTTGAAGCTGCTTTGAAGGAAGATGATGAGATCGGAGCTCTGACTCTTCATGCAATCTCTACCGCACAAGTAATAGTAGACTGCTTTGAAACTTCTGCATATGTCATTGATGTTGATACAAGCTTAGGGTTGGAGATGCATCCTTCATCTGAACGCTCTAGACATCAGATGGCCAGGCACTTAACTGGGCAGTTGTGTTTATAACCCTTGTACCCTGCATGGCTAGTGCACAACTGATTTCAGTCTTTTGGTACTGTGTAGACCCCCTGATGACAGCTGGAAATCTCTGGAGCAATCTGTATGGTGGTAGAATAGTCTGTCACTGACTTCATGCAGGAAGGTGTGACCATAGCTCATGCTCTTCCATCTCTGTTCCAAAACATAAAGGCGAACCGAGTAACAATCAGATATAAGGTTATACAAATGTTGAATAAGGCTTAGCAAACACTACTGTTTCGGATCTGTTTCCTTTGAGCATGATGATGCCCAATGCTCGACTTCATGCCAAACTTAAAAATGCGCAGGCCACAAAAGCAGTGCTCTAAAGCACAGAATAATGGAACTAATGCTGTATGGTTTATGGTTGAATAATTAAAGACTGACTTACTCTTTCACTCACAAAACAAGAAAAACTTGCAGAAGCTAATTCCTGCCTGCTACTGTGAAAGTGTTTCTCAGTGTGCCTCTGGTGTCACTGCTGTCCATCAGCAGGTTGGCATTTCCAGAGCTGCTGGGCAGACTCTGCTCCTTAAAACAACAGCCTCCAACAGCAAAGGGCTTTTCCAGTTGAGCAGCACTAGACATACAAAATATACGTTGGCCAACGGAGCCCTCCTGACAAGGAGGATGGGTGAAATGAGTATCCACCCCATGATATAGAAAGGCATGTTCTGTGGTGGAGCCAGTAGAGGAATTCTTGCCACATCTGTCTTGACGCTGTCCCCTGTTACAACGCTTCAGCCTTTCAACCTGCTACTCTGGCCTATTGGCTTCAAACCTGGGTTTTGGATCTCCTTTGGTCACCAATTCTCTTAGTATATCTCCTGTTGCTGTGTATTTTCTCCTTTTTTTTTTTTTTTTTTTTTTTTTAACTGGCTCCTATTCATTACCTCCTGCTTGCCTCATACCTGCTTCCAATTTTACTCAGCAAAGCCAAAACCCTTGAGCCTTAAATTCTAAAGTCTAAGGGTTGAGCATATGCAATTTAGTTCCTTTCTCCTCCCCTCAAAAGGCTTATAATTTGCCTAGATTTTCAGCAATGACAAAAATTAAATTTGACACAAAAAGCTATCCCCTACTCATTAATTCCCAGTTCTAAATCATGGGTCCAAGGCTTTTAAAAAAAAAAAAGTCACCAGAAATTGAACAAAACAATGTGTTTATTCCCATGCTGCTTTCTGAGAAGCAGTTGAATTCACATGTTCCAAAACAACTCTGCCTGAGGCAGACCCAGCTAGCATGCAAACTTCTATCTTGAACAGCCAGGACTTGGTGAATTTATAAGAAACTGAAAACAGTACTGGGAAGGGTTAGGCAGCCTTAATAATATTGTCTAAAGATGCGCTCTTGGAAGGAAGATTATCACTTTAAAAAGTCTTCAAAAAAAAAAACAAACCAAGTCCTGCTGAATTCCCATAAGAATATGAGGGATTTAAATCAGACTTGCCACACTCTTGTGCAGACCACCACGGACCCCGCATCATTTCTGTTTAAATAGCCCAGTATTCTTGAATCTACCACAATAGCACAAAAGACAAATGGAAGTGATTGTGTGCTTGTGAGTCTATTTGCTTTAATGGATGCATTTCAGGGGTCATGGGCCATGTGGCCCTCCCTTAGATATACAATCAGACCCTGAAAGAACATTGTCTGCTGGAGAACTTCCTCTGACACACCACCCTGCTGAAACAGCATGACAACAGCCGTGTTTCATTTTTCAAAGAGCTGCATTTAGGCAACTTTGTAATTAGGACAATGAGGAATACGTATCTCTAAAGCAGTGTGTCTTTTAATAGTTGATTTATTTTTAAGAATGGGTGTGATTCAACAGCTTTTTAAAAACTTCATCTCCTACTGTCTGTATCTTAAGGAATAAGCCTGGTGTTGATCTAGTGATCCTTTAAATGGAAGGCTGGAGTTGGCTGACTTTGTTTTGAATGTATTTTTATCAATGTTAGACCAGTGTCTGGGTTCTCAAGACTTGCTCCTTGGCCTTTCCATTACCGGCAGTCTCACAGTGTGTTCGTCTGACCTATTCAAACGAGCGCCTTGCAACGGAGATGTTTCCTGTGAGAGGTTAGTGGCATTTGTCTAGTCCGACATTGGCGCGTGAGCTCTGCAATCGCCAGCACGAATGCGTATGTGTTAGATAGCTCTGTTTGCGAGGGGGGCTGTATTATCCCAATTTTGGTGGCTGAGGGGGAGAAGAGATACAGGGTGTTCTGGGACTTGCGTTGCCTGGCTGCCCAGGTAGGAGGTTATGGTGTATGGCTTGCTGCTTCACAGCAGACCTTGAGAGAATGTTTTTGAAGTCTTTTTTGAAGTCGGGTTTTTTTTGTTCCCATTGGTTTGGCCATCACTTGTGTAAGGGCTGTAGCATGCTGGTAACTTCTGCAGTCCAAATTCCCCACAGGCACTTGGAGGATCCTTGCGATCCCTCAGCCTGGATGGGAAAGAATGAAGAAATGGTAGCTGTGATGCTCAACTACAGGTTCCTCTTCTGCCCTTGCAGCTTTTTTTAATGCTGCCATCTATAGTACTGGAGTATGAGGGACATCTGCCCAGATCCTCTTCTATGCTAGGGCCCTCCTATTTCCTTACTAGGAGGTGCTGACCTGGGAGTAATCACTTTTATACACTTTTATATGTATATATATATACCTCTAGACTGCTTTTCGCAGGCCTGAATTATGCTGGCTGATGCTGGCACGCAAGGCATGGTGCTGCCAAAAGGAATGGGCATTGGGTTTTGCAATGGGGAAGATGAACTGCAGTGGGTGATCTGTGTCACCTAAAATGGTCTTGAGTCTTCTGTCAATTCAGCTGTTTCTGTTCCCATCAGAACAACTATCCCTCAGTGTTCCCTGAATCCCTGTCCGTTTGGGTAGGGTACTCAGGCTATCGTTGTGTACAACTGCTATCTTTAAAGCTGAAGCCCTACATCTCCGAAGCGCTTCAGTGTATCTTTTGCCTTCTCGGTACTTGCCAAGCTTCTTGTGCTCTGAGCCTTAAAGGCAGTTGAGTGTCTAATATGCAACCTGGGATGAACATGGGTGCCAAACTTTGAGACGAATGAAGTTGACCACCAGCTTGCCCCCTCCACTGCACTAACTGGTCACTTCAAATTCAAGCTACGCTTGTTGATGGAAACTTAAATTTCTCTTGGCATCTTGGGTGGGCTGAGTAGCTCCCTAATAAGTCCTTGAAGGGTCTTGCTTGTAATGATGTTCCTTGGTGCTTGGCGTGGGCGCACAGCACTGAGCTCGTAACACAGCTCCATGGTAACAAGCAATGGGATTAACAAGAAAAATAGCCAGTTCTCCGGCTCGCTAGCTCTTATAAAACTTATAAAACAGCCTTGCAGCTGGAGGAGCACATGCCTGGATCAGGAGTGACCTGGGTTCAAACTGAAGTAGCCATTACCTCCACTTTGTGGACCTACAACCCAAGCCTTGTTCTCCTACTAAGCTCTCGGGCTGGGGATTACGTTGGCTCTGCAGGGCTTCTCTGGAGCTGGAGTAAGTTCAGAAAGGGACCGGGAAAGCGCAGGCTGTGAGCACAGTGACGGGCTTCAATTTCTGTGCTTGAATTGAGGATTTCCCTTACATACAGGCAGATCTCCACCTGAAGGTGAACACCTCCAGGTTGGAAGAGACCAGTCCTTGTCTACTGAAGATGCTGTTCAGCACCTAGAACCTGGCCAGGGCTTCAGCTGACCAGACAGTACAAGAGCTGTCTCTAGGTCACAGACGTTGGAGGCTTTCTACTGACGGTGCATGTGAAATGCTGGGTTGCTTCAGCCTTTAACCTTCCCAAAGGAAAAGAGTCCTCATGCTCATCTCTTACCTATTGCGTACTGGAGTTGTATGAACATAGTCTACTGGAAAAACAAGCGGGGGACCACAAGGCGCAGCAACCGATGAGTTTGGGTACTGAAATTTGAGCCTGGGTTTGGGGTAAACGGTGTAGGATCAGCTTGAGAGGGTTTTGGGCACCGGTTTCTGTCGTTGTCAGCTGTTGAACTTGGGAATCCGCACCCCTCTGAAAGAGGCAACGCCTGTAACTATGCAGTTACTGAGCAATGTCCTAGCTCAAACTTCAGAGGACTGCCTGGACATGAGCACTTGGATGCTGGTGGCAAGGGAAACTGTTGAAAGGCATTCGTCCCCTTGGTGGGCCTGACACCATATATAGGTGTAGGGAGCTGGTGTGCGGCATCTGGCCACATCTCCATGTTGCATGGTAGTATGGGGAGAAGGAGAAGGTCAAGAATAAGTATGGGCAAGGAAAGGACTATTTAAGTGTCCTACTCAGAGGTGGGGGAATAATTTTGCACATTGAATTTCTACCAGCAACAACTGAACTCACTTACTGATTTTTACTTAATGATTTTGTTCATGCAGAGTAGAGAAACAGTTAACCTGAATGGTGGTAACTCTGCTGATGAAGCACTAAATACTTGTTTCTGACAAGTTAAGACTTTTTTATTTGTTTGCTTCTGGTAATGAAGATTGCCATAGTACTGCTCCCTGACTGCATTTTGTGTAAATGTATGTGTGACTACCATCTTGATAATTAGGGGATGAAAACTAAACAGATAAGGTATGTCTGCTGGAAAGGCATTTAGAAGAGAGACCCTTTCTTTATGAGAAACTTAAATTATTTTCCCTGCTGAATTATCTTAGCTTTTCTTAAAATGGCTTTTTTTTTTTTCGGTACTTTGTGATGGCACTTAAATAACACTTTATATCTCAAAAGTACTGAGTGTGCACTAAATTCTACTGTAACTATGAGGAAATAAAGCTTCTGGCTATTGGCAGAAAATGAATGTGGTGCTTCTGTATCTGAGTAATTTACTACCAAAAATAGTAAAAGATGGGGGTCTGGCAGACAGTTATGTAGCCCGAGTGCGACACAGATATCTAGTAAGGAGACCAATACAGACAGGCACAGGAGGGTGGAAATGATGAGCACTAATTCTCTGAGGCAGGTTTCTATTAACGTGGCTATTTCTTGAGTAATGTTCAGCTGTAGCTCTTGTCTCAGACCCTTCTATGTGGATATATTAAATTGTACATGATGTACTAGAGACTGAGAAATGTACTACAGGGAAGGGATGTATCCACACTGGGATGTGGATTCTTCCCCCAGCAGATAAGGGTTTATAACCAGAATTGCCAAATACAAAGATAGAGACTAGCTGTGTGAGGATGTTATCTGTTTTGCTCGACTTGCTTTTAAATAAATAAACCCCTTTTTCTTAAGTAAACCTCCTTTGGCAGAGGGGAAGAATGATTTCTTTAAATACCGAGGTTTTTAGCTTAACTGGCATGTTCATCAGCACTGTGTATTTGTGGGTGACTGCTCCTTTCTCCTGAAGGGAAGGGTAATATGGGTAGTGATTACACATCTTGGTTTTGTTTTTTCTTCATCACTGTGACTTTAACCTCTTTTTGTCAGCTGATACTGATGTCGTTAGCTTGGTTTATCCCTTTCCCTTTTTGAAAACACTGCATTTTTCAGCTCCTCTAGCAAGCTGAAAACCAGATTCATCATTAGCTCCTGTATTTTTGTGTTGATACTTACACATCTCAGATGTACCTTGTTCTTGTTGCTGATTTCTGTAGAGGTACTATAGCACCGTAAGTCCGTCTGCTTTTTGTCTAGCTGCTATTAGTTGAAAGTAGGAATTCAGCTCTTTTCACGCTGACAGATGCATTGGTAAGTTGTCACTTCCCTGCAGAACTAAAAAATCTGCCTCTGATGTGTGCAGCTATCAACCTGAGCTCAGCACAGCGCAATCTTTACCCGTGGCACTCTTCAACACCAAATGCCCCAACCCTCCTGTTCAACTTTTCCAGGGTTTCCTGTGTGCCATGGGTCTCCCATATCTTGCGCACTCCCTGAGACAGCTTTTGTCCACCCCACTTCCACCTCCTAGAAGGTGGATTGCTTACTGATCTAGAGGTGGTTTTTACTGATCTAGAGGTGGGGTTTTTTTTTTTACATGCAGGCATCTGTTTATGGTGTTTCTCTCTTGCTATGCATGTAACTCACCTGGGAGCCTGGTTAGTTATGATGTCCCTGATGTAAGCCAGTTCCTTTAAGAGCTGCGATAGTGTTCATCAGGAATGATACTTGACTCTGAAAACAAAGCAGCTGGAAGCTGAGCCTCTTAGGGAGCCTAATTGCTTAGAAACAGGAGTAGCTTTGCTTTCACCTTCAAAAGGCAATAGGTGACAGCTCTGGTGCAAATTAATCGGAGTTTGGGCACAGAGCATCAAGAAACCAAATGCCTTGATCCTGCAATGCCTTGACTAGCTGCTCTTAACTCTGTGCACTTGGTACCACGTGTGTCATTGATGCTGCGTATTTAAAGTTCAACAGAAACTGTTTAGAGCACTGGGGTCCCTGCGATGGAAGCATTTCCCTGTGAGGCAGAGGAAGTGGTGTCCCTTAGCAAAATGCGTTTGTAAAACTTCTACTAGAGATCCTTAGGCTTGTTCTGAGAGATGGGTTACTTCATCCCTGGTCAAATTCCAGCTGAGTTCTACCTGATGGCAAGCTGTGGGAGCTCTGGTAGGACATGGTTGTCATCCTATGCCATACGAGCAGTTAGGTGGATCCTGATGTGTTGATGCTGGACTGTTGCCTTCTGTCAAAAATGGTGGAAGGCATGATGCAGGTACTGCGTGCAGCGGTGGAAAGACTCCTGGAAGAGAAGAGGTCTCTGTGTGTAACTCTGACCCTGACTCAAAGATCACATGCAGATAAAAATGAACTGGAGAGTATTCAAATGTCATGAATGTGCCATGGTCGCTTGGTCTCTCCAGCTTTGCAGATGAGAGAATGTGAGAATGACATGTTTTTGGAGGAGTCTTAAAGGATAGACTGCTTTGATATTTAAATACACATCCGGGGAGGCGGGTAGTTGTGTGTCTTGGAGAAGAATGCAAGTTTGTTTGCTTGCTTGGATGATTGCTTGACCACCACTTGTAGCGTGAAATATGAATTTGGAGAGCAACTGATAGAATGGCTCCAGTGACTGCAGGCAGATGTGGGGTGGGGCGTGCTGTCTCTGATGCCTATTTAATGAGCTCTGTTTTAAAGGCTGGGTATAGAAACACAACTACGCATGCACGTTCTCTTTAACCCTTACAAAGCCTTTGACTGTTGGATTCTTTCTTAATTACAACTTTTAGTTACACTCAGCAGGTCTGTGTGAAAGAATTGAGGGGAACCTTGAAAATGGTGTCTTGGGAAGCCCTGGAGAGCAGCACTGCAAGTTTGGCCTTGCTTTACACATCTGCTCGGTTTTGGAGGCTTTTGAAACCTTAGTTGTTGCTTGAGTGTATAGAAGTAGAGTATTGCTTTTAGCTCCTTGGTGTGAGAAGGAGCAACCTTGTCCCTAGGGTGACAAGCCATCCAGCAGCAGAGTTTTTCTGAGATGGGGTGACAGGGTCTGCTCTGCCTGACACGGGGCTGGATGGCCGCATGGAAGGGTGGCACGAAATACATCTGTAATACAACTTCAGATAAAACATAGTGTATACATGCAGTTTTAGCTGCATCTAGAGTCCAATTAAGAGCCAGTCTGGCACTGACAGCTTAAAAATGAATCTATGGCAGGATTTTTTGGTATGCTGTGTTACTACGAATAAATACGATCAGTCCTCTATATCCAAGCACTAGCAAAGCAGAGCAGGAGATAATAAAAAGTTAACACCCACCCTACTTTGTCTGAAAACCTCTTACAAAATAAATGGTGCTGCATGATAGACTGAACTACTTAAGTCTACTTTCACCGCAGATAAGTGGATGGGAAGAAAAGAACATCTTTAATACCTCTAGTATCTTTGACTTCTGCACAAACTGTGGACAATCCAGAGCACTCAGCTGCAGGTCCACGGATGTCCTTAACACAAAAAGGTCAGTGTCCACCAGCTAGTCCGTCTGCCTAAAACAAGCTCTGTAGCTGCTTGTGGGTCCCTCCGTAAGGGTGTGTTTAGAAGTCTGAAGGTAAAACCATTCTAGTTGCTCTGGTCACTTGTATCTGAGGCCACAACACTTCTGAAATTAGGAAGCAAGTCTGCTCATGAAGCTTATTTATTAGGGTACTGTGCTGGTAGTAAGGTTTGTGTTAAATGACCACTAGTGATGTATCTTAATAAGAGTGTTTGAAATTGCTAGTGGAAAAGTATGAGGCACTTGGTGTTTAGAACAACATTCTAATACCTGCTTATATTACCAGGCTTTATCTTAATATAGAAATATTGGTATTATCTGAGCCCTTAAAATTAAATTTTACTTAAGGCCCCCCCCAGGCTAAGGCCATATATCTATTACATAGCGCTCAAAATAACCTCTCTTAAGTATCTGAAATTCCCTGTGGGTAGCTGAGCCTTTGGCTCATCCCATGGGTCGTTACAGCAAGAATCTGCTAACCAAAACCAGCCTGATCTGCTTAAATCGGCTCTTCCCTCAATGTCATCAGCCACTGGGGTCTCTCTTCCTCTCGAGTAATATGCATGGCCTTCTGGTCCCTCATTTTCTGGGGAAGCTGGGGGAGCAGAGGTCAGCCTTGTGGCTTGTGCAATGTAGGTGCTGTAACGTTGCAGACCAGAGGCTCCCTGTTTTCCTCTCCTCTAGCAGTGCTGGCGTGGCTTTGGGATGCTCTGTTCTGCCTGTGCGCACTCCTGTCGTGGTTTAACCCCAGGCAGCAACTCAACACCACGCAGCTGCTCACTCACTTCCCCCCAACCCAGTGGGATGGGGGAGAGAATCAGGAAAAAAAAAGGTAAAGCTCGTGGGTTGAGATAAGAACAGTTTAATAGAACAGAAAGGAAGAAACTAGCAATGACACTAATAACAATAAAGTGGCAATAATAATAAAAGGATTGGATTTCACAAAACAAGTGATGCACAACGCAATTGCTCACCACTCGCTCACTAAAATGTGAGCTGTGCTCCTTCTCTCCCCCCGCCAAGCTGGGCGTGATGTCCCATGGTATGGAATACCCCTGTGGCCAGTTGGGGTCAGCTGTCTGGGCTGTGTCCCCTCCCATCTTTCTTGTGCCCCTCCAGAGCAGGAGAAGCTGAAAAGTCCCTGACTTAGTCTAAACACAACTCAGCAACAACTGAAAACATCAGGGTGTTATCAAGAATCTTCTCATACTAAACCCAGAACACAGCGCTGTACCAGCTACTAGGAAGACAACTCTGTCCTGGCTGAAACCAGGACAACTCACCTGCAAAATGAAGGACGATGACTGCATTAAGTAAGACTTTCTTTTTTTTTTTTTTCCTGTACCAGGGCATCCCCTTTGCAGAGTATAAGAGGGATGAGTTGTCTGCAGTTGCGCATCTTGCGTGAGCCTTCGCTTAAGTGATGCACCCAGACACGTTAGCCTAAAGCATTCCTCCATCTTCTCTGGCAGTGGTGTTTCAATCTAAATGAACTTTGAAATGCAGAACAACTCTTTGAAATTAAAGCTGCTTAAGGTTAAAGCACTGCAAAAGTCATGCTGGGTTGCAAGATAGGTCTGTGTCTGCATCCCTACCCCCCCCTTAAAAGTCTCCCATGTAATGTCTGCCTATCAAAAATCTAAAATTAACCCCTGGGATAACACCCCACATTACAGCTGGAGAACAAGTTTATCTTATTCTGAGGCACTGAGTGTTTAATCCCTACAGACTCTCTGCCTTGAGAGGCAGCTTGGCAATTTATGGCAGATCTGAGAGTCTTTTGAACTTGGGCTGCAGCAACTGTTATTGGCTAAATGTCCAGCTTCACATCTGACAAACTTTTAACTCCGAGTGTGTGAAAACAAATTCAGAACCTATCCATCTGCAATCCAAAAGGCTGGGAGTTCAGGCCCGCTTCAGAGGGCTTTTTGTCGAGCAATTCTGCTGATGGGTCTGATGGCCAAATCATACTGCAAGCCTGTAGGCTAAGGTGGTGGTGTAGAGGCGGCATGAGAAGTGGCTGTGATAATGATGTGTGAGGTTGGCAAGGTTGCAAGGGCTAAATCATGTGTGATCTCACAGGAGACTTTGCTATGAAACAGCAGATGTCATGGCAAGGCCAAGAGCAATGCTAGCCAGAACTGAGCAGAGCAGGCTGTACGTACCTATTCTGGACTTCATTCTGCTGGCTTACAAAAGCATGGTTGTTGCATGGTGGTTGGGGTTCCTCCTCACGCTGTCCTTGGCCTTTCTGGCTGTACAAATATCATGTCCCCAGAAAAGCCTCTGAGGCTCAAAGGTGTTCATGCTGGGAGATGTCGGCTCTCTAAAATGTTCTTTTAGGAAAAGCAGAACTCTGCAATGAAATTCAGTCAAATTAAAGATGTGCAGGACGGGAATCCTATGGTGCAGGACAAAGCAGGACGTGCTGTGCTGTGTATTCTGCTGGGGTTTCCTTTCTTGTTAAATGACTTAACAGAAGGAAGTCATAACCCACTCAGTGTTCCTCTTTTGTCTGGAAGAGTTAACTTTGCAGCACAAACAATCTGGCAGAGTAGAATGACTGCGCTGAGCGCAATGCAGAAATCCATTTGCTAAATGGTGGCTTTCTGGGTGGTTTTGCAGAGTGCCTCTCTCTAAAGAGAAACTCTTACGCTACTGTGGGGGTCTTTTCGATGTAACAAAGTCCATTTTGACAAATTTAAGACGTTTATAGCGTGTGACCTTGCTACAGATTGCATTAAAGCACAGCCACCTACTGAAGTGGCCTCAGTCACCACCTTGGCTTTGGCCACCCCCAGGAGCAAGGATCTGTGTGCCAGGACGGAGTGGGCAGGGGGAAGTGGATGCGAAACACTTGTCACTAACAAAATGAGGAAGCGAAACAGACTGCACACTGGTGCCTACTGCTAGAAAAAACACTCAAGTTGTCCAAGAGCCTTCTGGTTTCCCTGGGAGACGTTATCAAGAGGAAAATAACCAGACAGTTTGTCTGGCTCCAGTTAGAGAAGGGAAACACCAGTGGAGGTTGATGAGGACCTGTCCAGATGCAAGGCTATAACAGGAGTCGAGAAAGGTGTTGGTAGCGCTGGTGTCCCTTGCTCTTGAGTTGATGAGAAGCAGCCCAAATGACTTCTCCCAGGTCAGCTAGTGCTGTGACGTTGGGCCAAAGGCTACAGAAACTGGGGGAAATCTGGAGAGTGATTTTAAATGAAGATTAACTAGCTACAGATGTTTTTCTGCAGCGTACTTCTGTCTACACCTGGTTAGACCTCTTTGGATCTAGGAAACGTTTGGGGATTGCCCAGACTGCTTTTATTGGGCACCTTAAAGTCTGTTAGATACACGTGCCTAAAAGCAGCAGCAGATACATTTACTTTGGTGCTTCTGGCTTCCTCTGGATAGCTGAAAACCTAGACAGCAGCCTTTGAAGGCCTGCTGCCTGCCCCCATGCCTGCTACTTTAATATTTCTAAGAATTGAATGCTGGGAATATTCTGACACGTGGAAGTGACACCCTTAATTGGGATCTGCCTAACAAACTTGTTCAGTAATAAACCGCAGCATTTATTGCACACAATTCTTAACTTTCTTACTTTTTATTATTATTCCCCCCATGTCCCTGATCCAGGAAGCTTAAAGTGAATGTGCAGTTCTCAGCTGTAGCATTCTTCCCTGCTGCTCCTGGTAGGAATAGCCTCTGTCCAAGCGACAGCCCCTCTGCAGGCAAAAGGAACAACGATGCGGATGTTTGGCTCATCTGAGCAAGGAATGAGCCACCGGGTATTGAGAAGAGGAGGAGGAAGAATCGCCTAGATGTATGGCTGGGACTGGAGACACATAATCTTTGCTCCTGTTGCTCTATTCCCCTCCTGAACTTGGGCATGTGGCTTTATCTCTGCCTCAATCTCTTCCAAAGCTTTTTTTTTTTTTTTCTTTGAAGGTTGGGGGTAGGGGGAAGCCCATGCAGGAACTGGGGTACCTCCTCAGGAGATGCTGAAAGGACGAGCCACTTTTGGACGCTATTATCTGCTCCTGTGGCTTTGTTCCCAATGCCCAAGCACGGCCCCCGGGGCTGTCCCTGGAAGTGGGTAGTTGTTACAAGCCAAGACGAAACTCGGCGGCATCCCCTGTCCAGGGCTGCCAGAACAAACAGCTTCGCTGGCCGGCGAGCCAGGAAGCTGCCGAGCGAGCGCTTCCCCTCCAAGCTCCTTCCGGAGGCAGGGGGCCTTCCTGCATGGGGATGCACAGCCCTTTCCCAGCTATATTTGGAGGATTTGTGCAGCACAGCCTTGTGTAACTCTTGCAGCATCAGTCCAGCTTGGGCTGCTGTGGTGGAGAGAAAAAAATAAAAATAATAATTTAAAAAAAAAAACAAAAAAAAAAAAACAAAAAAAAAAAAAAAAAAACCCACCCCAACCAACCAAAAAAAACCAACCCAAACAAAACCCAACACTTCTGGGTTAGGATAAAGCAGCAAGCCTGGAGGAGGCAAGGTGGTTGCAAAGTGGTAGAGTGGCCCGTGGCAATGGTCTGCTTCCCCCTTGTAGAGGTGGTGATGGCAAGGCTGAGAACAACTAGCACTGATTTTTGGATGGTGAGGCTGGAGGCAAGGCTAGCCTTAGGAAATCTACTCAGCTTGTGTCTTTCTGCCTCGCCCTTGGGATGAGAGGTCCCAAGCAGGCTATGAGGCAGATGGCAAGAGCTTGTCCTAGTGAGAGTTGGCTCTTGTTGCTTTGAAACTCACTATTAGCGTGGTGGAGATACATCTCGTTTTCTGTTTTATCCGAGCGGTGAGTGCCCTGTGGGACAGACAGGGTGTTATGTGGTGGGACATGCAGTTGGGGATGAGGTCTCTCTGCTCTGCAGAGCTGCAGGGTGGATGGAGGAGGAGGGCTTTCAGGGTATCCTGGATAGCTCCAGCGCTTGCTGGTCCCGCAACTTCACTCATGCGCCTAGTGCAGGTATGCAGGCAGAGGCTCAAGTTGGCCATGACTTGGGATTCCCAGCCCTTGCCAACTCTCAAGAGTTTGGGTTGGCCAGGAGCTGTTTGTGAAAAGTACCTGGAACCCACCCAAAAATTGCTGGTCCTAAAACCACGGGGAGCTTCCAGCCCTGTGGAGCTGCCTCCAAAGGACACAGGTAGGAAAGGGTTCCTTTCACGTTTTGCTCTGCCAGTGAACCATGCTCCAAGATTGTCACGGTTTAAGAGGAGCTTTTGGCAGCCTTGGGGTCTCTTGGATATTGGGGACTACCTGGTCATCTTAAACAGATGTGGTGTCCCCAGGAATCCAGTCCCCATCTCTCGTCAGCACAATAGCCTGGCCATGGGAATACCACCCAGAGGGCACTGTCTGCTCAGAGCGTATGAAAGTCCCTGCTGTAAAGTGCAGGAACTGTACAGGCTGGGGAAGGCTTGTTGCATCTCCTGTCCTGATCCACCCCCGCATCAGCCTGTTCTCAGGGATGGTTGACTGGAAGTACGTCTGTGTGTATCTCCCTCAATCAGGGAAGCCTTTACCTGCAGGAAGCCTGCTTCAGAGCATCTCCGCTGCTTCCCCCAGAGCTGCCTGTTCTGTTCTGGGCTGCCATGCTTTGTCCTTTCCAAAAAAACCCCTCTTCTAGATGGCTGAAATCGCTGTGCAAATCACCTTGCTTTGCAGCAGAGGTGCTGTTGCTTCATCAAGCACCAAACTTTTGGAAGTCTGTTGTGTTGGCAGCAAGTATTCCGTTAGGATCATAACTGGACAATTATTTAACTCCCAGCTTTGGTTCTGTGGTGCTCTCCTTCGCACTGTTAATCAACTCTCTCTTCATTAAACTCTGTTCCAGTGTCGTTGCTGGGGCGTGACTTACGGAGGGAGGTGGAACATAAACTGGTGTTATTGAGCCAGATTTGCTTAACCCATCTAAAATAGTCTGTCAGTTGTATTCTTCCAGGTCGCTACTGTTTGTGCTGCTGATCTGAATGACTCTGTGATCCGATCTCCTTTTGATTTAGGGTCTCTTGG
Source organism: Sagittarius serpentarius (assembly GCA_034782735.1). Lineage (NCBI taxonomy): Eukaryota > Metazoa > Chordata > Aves > Accipitriformes > Sagittariidae > Sagittarius > Sagittarius serpentarius. The sequence continues at coordinate 45,316,213 of JAVKLA010000053.1, read as the reverse complement.
TTACTGGAAGTGCAGTGAGAAGTTTCTGGCTTACCCAGACTGTAATGGAGGAAAAGCACCATGACCTCTGGTAGGCCAGGAGAGGTGTCCTCATCTGGTTTTGCTCCCCCGTTCCTTTAAAGCTGGCTTGTGTTTCTGTAAAATGTAGTACTCCTAAATGCAGAGGTGTCTGCGCTGCCCCTCCAGCAGCCCTAGGCATCACCAGAGAGTTAGAAAGGCAACAGTGAGGGTCGAGGTCAAAAACAGCTTCTGTACAAGGAATAATGAAAAGCTCAATTATCTCCAACTTGGAAAAGGTCGCAAGGAAAGAGACTGAAGAATGCAGACGAAGGTGGGAAATGAAGGCACATTATGCAGAATTTTTGCTTCAATAGCTAGCAAAAGAAAACTGTTCTTGTGACAGCGTGTTAAGTTGTGGAGCTCGAGCTCCCTGCTGCATGATTTCGGAGATGCTGAAATGCAGATGACCTCAACGAATGAGTGAGCCCTTCTGCGGGAGGGACGCGTGCTGCAGGCTATGAAGTGCAGAGACCCACCTCTAACTCTCAAAGTCCTTGGTCTCCAGACTTGTTGGAGGATACCCTTGGAGGCCTCCCTATAGGCTGGGCTGGTGCTAATGCGCTCTTGTAGGTATTTGTTGGTATCTGTTATCCAATCCAGGATATCAGGCTGGATGTGGGTTTTATTGATCAGTGGAAGGAGCTGTTCTTAAGCTCTTGAGGTGCGCTGCCTTTCCACCGTACCCACCATCAGCAATTCCCATTATGTTAAAAGGTAACATGCTGATAGCAACAGTGCTCCAGGCCTTAGCTTTCTCTGCAGAACCAAAACCTTAATGGGATGTTTGTGTGGGAAGTGTGGTCAGAAACACTCCCTCTGTGCGGATGTTGTAAGGAGATGAGCAGAGTCTTCAGCTGTCTGCATCCTGCTCTCTTCCCCAGTTCTTACTAAGCTGTTCCTTGTAGGACTTGCTAAACTCTTTCCTCATAGTTTCTGTTGCTTGTTGATGATCATAACTCTTCTTACAGCGGAAATGTACCAGGTGAACCTCTTAGTCTTTCAGAAAATCAGATTATAACCTTGGATCCAGCTAGGGTGGTGCTCTCAGCACTTCAGTATGCTTTGTGGGATCGGGACACTGCTAGTTCGTGATTTCAACCTTTTTAATGAGTGAGGTTGAAAGCAGCCTGGTGACTCAACCCACACCAGATCTAGGCAGTGATAAGTTTGATATAGACTGAAATCAAGTGCAAGTTGTGCTAAACTGTTCTGAGCTGGAGCCTGTACCTTGGGCAATAAGGAATAAGACTTTGATAAGGCTTTGAACTTCTCTAGAGAGCTGTCAGATCTCATCTACCTCGCTTGGGGTAGAGCTTGAAACCTGAATTGGGTTTGGTATTGAGACAGAACCAGCCTGTCTCTGGTGAGGACGCAAATTCCTTCAGTCTGCTGCTGAGGGACCAAAACCAGGAATGTGATGTCTAGGCAGGCTGCCTGGGGAGCATTGCTCATGGTGAAGACACACAAAGCTGGGTAGCAAGCTCAGGTCAAGTCTTCAGTGATGGTTTCTTGCTAAAACTAACAAGAACACTTAATTTATCAGTGTGGACCAAGATGGAATATCTTCATCCCCATCTGTTGGGCACTGAATGCCTGTATCCTAGGGAGGCGAGAAAAGGCCTGGGGAGACTGTATTACTCAACCAATATGACCACAACTGGCTCTCGGTACTTAGTAATCCCCATAGCATTGCTTCAGAGTACAGTAAAGTATTTTGACTGTGATAGTTCAGGTAGCAATCATCAAAATAGCCTGAAGAAGTTAGAGGGGAGTCCTGCAGCACTTCCTGACAGATGATGACTGGCAGTTAACTTCTGTGGTATTTTCAGCACACAGTCAATAAAATACTCGTAATGACAAGCAAGCCCTCTGTTCAAATGCACTGTGGGTATCTGCTTTGTATCTCCAGGCTGAAAACAGGATTGTGCTAGAGCAGCAGCCTGCCAGGGTTGCTCCCCTCAAACGCTGCCTTGATTTCCTCCCCTCTGTTTTTGCCAGCTGGCAGCGGTGTACAGCCTGTTGGTAGCTTAGTCTGACAGTGAGAAAAAGATTTGAAGAAATAAAGTTAACGTCAGCTACGACCTGGGTGGGGAGAGATGGACAACCATCTCGAAATAGGCGCATGGCCAAGGAGATGAAGTAGATAAATGCAACTTCTTACCTAAATGGTTCTGCATTGTTTTAGGGAAGAGCATTACTAGCTCCTTAATGCCCAACGTGAGTACTTGGCACATTTGCGTATAAAGGCAAATATACTTGTAGGAATTTTTTACAAGGTGTCTCTTATGGATCAGCATATTGGGTACCTGGAAGGGGATGGAAGGTCAACCTCTTGCTGCTCTGCAGGAGGGTTGCTCTGGGAAAGGCATCACTGGACCTCTCCTTCCCTAAAGCTTAGAACAGTATGGAGTTACAGTAAACTTGATTACTTAAGGACATCTTCTGCTTGGCAGCATCGTGCATTAGTTGGTTTAATAATGTCAACTCTGTGACCCCAATTCTAGCTACTTACCTGGTTCCCAGCAGGTCTCAAGTTCAAGAGGTCAGTGTTCAGAGACAAAATGATCTGAGGCTGGCACTGTCTTGGGGAAAGAAAATGCTGAGAATAGAGGACTTGTTTCTAGCTCTGAACTAAAATGTTCCCAAAAATCTAACTGCTCTCTAGCTTACCAGGGTGTAAAAATATTCTCTTGTGGGAATAGCAACTGCAGGCCAGTCTAAGCTGAATCTAGCTGCCTCGCGTAGTATCGGTCTGCTGGAGCTTCTCGGATGCCAGAGGCTTTCGGAAGATTTGAGATGCATGATTTTTCTCGGATTTTTTTTTTCATCAGGGAGGGAGAAAAACCCTTAGACTACCAAGGGTATTTGGCTTCATATAGAAGCTAAATGGTTGTTCTGTAGTGGGTGTTAAACCAGTGCAAGGGAATATTCCCTCTCTAAGTGAAACCCTAGTTTTGGTTGTTCTGGTGCCCAGAGATCAGAAATGACATCGAGGTTCCTTCTACAAGCCCATCTTTGTTTGGATACTTCAAACTGGTTGAACTCTTGTGGACTTTGATCACCCCACCCCACCCCCCGCCAAAAAAAAAGGAAGGACATAATGTCGTGATGGAGTTGTGCTCACAACATGCTTTATTCTGTCTTTGGGTGTAATCACTTGCCACATCCTAGGACTTCAGGACCTTCTTGCTCACTGGAAGGCTGGTAAAAGGGCAGGGCATGTGGGAGCTCCCCAGAGAAGGAAATTAATGTTAAGTTACTCTCTGCTTTAATTTCAGTCTTTTCTACCTACTTTCTCAGGATTCCTAGCCAGGAGCCAGTCTGTCTGCAAGAGGAAGCCATCTGAATGGATGGTAGTGTGCCAGCACTTCTGTAGGTGGCTCTTTGAAGTCTATTTGTTATCTTCAGCTAGGACACCCAAAAAAAAAAAAAAAACCAATCTAGAAGCAAAGGACAGGGTAGGTGTTGTAATTGCAGCTGTGTGCAGAACAGGATCTGCAGCTTGGCACACACAAGTCTGTCATGGTGAACAATTCTGAATGCAGCTCTCAAACTGGGAAATAAGGTTTGGTTTTCTGTCAGCTGGGTGTATAAAACTTGTTTCTGCTCACTGTTAGGGTAAGAGCCCTACTAACAGAAGTACTTTAAGACATTTCATATAATTCTGTACCTCAAGTGGAGAATGTGGAAAGGGGAGTATGGATGGGCTATCTAAAAAAAAAACAAAAAAAAACCCCCACCAAATAAATTAAGTGATGGAGTCTCAGACTTTAGGTTGAAGCTTTCAAGCCTGGCCCGACACTTTGTGGGTTTGTCATGCACTAAGGCTGAGAGTGCTCATTCACATCTCTGAGTTGAAACTATCTGGATGGGTTATGAATTCCTGCCTAGGTAAGAAAATTTCTTGCTAAAGAGCTTGCTGGTGTCTTGAGGTGTCTGTGTCTGAACACGGTTACATAGTTGTATGCAGTTGCAAGGTTTTGGAAATGAATCCTGCATGGAATATCTTGCATCCCTTTACATGTAGGGATCTTTCCTGGGACAAGGAAGTAACTTTATATTCTTCTGGCACAGGACTGATGGCAAGACACTGAATTCAGAGATAAGAACTACTTGTTTTTCTTCCAACTTTCTGCTATTAAAAAAAAACCAAAACACCAAAATCTCCTTGTTTGCTATACAGCAACCTTTGGGTTTTTCCAGTTTGTGCAGGAATAATACTCTCCTGGGAGAAGATGACTAGACTGCAGTCTAACTGGCTTAATAGTTGAAAACTTTCCTGCTAGTGAGCCAAAATTACCTTGCTTGGTTTTGTTCTGTTCCTTTCCAGTTCCTCTGTCTCCAGGCCTGTCCACAATTATTTTCCTCGCAGGTCAGTTTTCTGAGAAACTGCAATCGTTTTATTGTACTCTCAGGATCCTGTTTAGCTCTGCCAACAATGTTGGAGTGAGTGCTTCCAACTGCAGGCTTTAAACCTACCTGCCCAATGCTCTATGCCAGGCAATGGAGCTGAATTATTAAAATGCTGACTGTTAATGCTAAGCTGCTTGATTACGGATATCAATGGGACAAAGGTAGGCCACAGAATGGGAGCTGTAAAACATGGCAAAATCTTGCAGTCTACCTGGAAGCTTTCATGGAACGGTTTCTCCTTGCACCTTTTGTAGACTGGAAGGTGACTTCAAGCTTCTTACTTGGGTACCAAATGCTTAAGATTTTCCCTTTCTGCCTTGCAAAGACTGAAAAGAAAGCTACAAGCCCGCAGATCACTCTTGAAACAGTTTAACCCTTCTACAAAAGGTTGTAAAAGCAGGTTTAATCATCTCACAGTTGGACTAGATGATCATAGTAGGTCCCTTCCAACTGAAAATACTAGAATAATCTCAAGAATGGCTTGTCCAACTGTTTATTCTTTCTTACCTCCCGTGGAAAATGGAGGTGGTGTGGCTGGTGTTAAAGAGGGAGGTGGGAAAAAAAACCCCAACCAACCAGTGAGGTCGTCTTTGGTGGCAGAGAAGGTCTGCAGATGGTTATGACCCAGCCTCAGCTACGTAGATCTGTCTGCAGACCCCCTGAGCTCCTGCAGAAGGTCTCGTCCGAAAGTGAGCTTGGCCTTGTTGGCGGGAAGTCTATGGCTTAACAGTTAAGGAAGCCCTGGGTTGAATGAAAACTGGCTGGTTCAACACAGGCCACGGATAGCTTGCGGTGGAATGGCGGACTGAAATGCAAGGTCGAGAGGGAAGGCCCTCAGCTCTGAGTGAAGTCCACCTATGCTTAAAATACAGCTCCACAGTGTGACTACTTGCGTTAACCAACAGACAAGAAACGCAAGTGTGTGCGTGAACAAGAAAGATGGCGATCTGTCATGCTTTCAGGCTCTTTCTTCCTTGGCCTTATACTTTGTCACTGTTCACAGAGGGAGTAGGTAAGTGCCTGATGGCATCAATAACCTATGGCATTTAATGCAAAAATATGGGTACTGAGCGGCTTCATAATGGCATCAGGGGTTTGTTTATCTAGTTCTCCAGGTGGTGGGAATGCTACTGGTCCAAACTAGTTTTAAGAACACGTGTTATGTAATAGTGTGCATATTTGAGTCAGCTGGGTTTTAACATCAAAAGAGCTTGGTTTTGTTTAATTGGGCAGTAGGGAGAGTAACTCGCTCATTGTCTGGGAGGTGGATTACAAAATCTTCAATTTGCTGTTGAGAGGTGCTGCTAGTGTTTATGCTGGGGTGATGGCGAGGTCTGTGTACCAGAGTCCTAAACCATGCTAGGTGATGGTCCCTCTGCAACCGTCTGGCCTGCCTGTGTGTGGAAATGAGGCAAAACTGTGGCTGTATCTTCAGGCAGTGGCTCCTGCAGTCTATTTTGCCACTCAGTATCAAGCAGCTGATTAAGTTTTTGATTAACAGCAGCACTATTTTAACGGTCTGTGCTTCAGTATGTGCATACCCAGCTACTGCTTTTCATGCTCTAATTAGCCCTGAAAGGCTGACTCGTAAATGGGAAAACTTCTATCCCATATCTGTAGGGCTGGAATAGAATGGAAATCTTTTATAATTATAAAACTTGAGTGATTTTTGGTTTTTAAGGAGGTAAATGCTGCCTGGCTGCTCTGTGCTAGAGCATTTCTTGCCAAGGAAGGTGGTGAAGGTGGCTAACACCTCCTTAGGTCTGTCCTGTAAATGACCAAAGAGTGTCCCTCGAATCCCTAGTAGGGGTAGGGGACTGCAAGCTAGACAGCTCTACGCTTGTCCCTTAGTGCCCCCAACCAAACCGAAACAGCTGTTAAAAGGGTTTCATCCTTTCTGTGCTATTGAGGTGCATTGGTAACTACTATGGGTTTTTACTTAACAGAGGAGAGAAAAGGGGGGTCCCCTTGTTGCTTCCTTATTGCAGCCTGGAAGTTGTGTTTGTGCTAATGGTGGGGAGGTGAAGCCACAAGTTGTTGTTTGGCTTAATCCGAGCATCTATTTCCAAGCTTAGTTCTAACATAACTTTATTGCTGGTGGAGCCTTCGGCTCACCGTAAACTTCTGTACCTGGCTGGCCAAGAGGCCCCGCGGTCCCTGTAGGGACCAGGTATTGGCATCGGCATTCCCTTCCTAAGAGAGGAGCAGAGTCCCAAAGCGGTGTTCCGCTGTTGGGCTGAGCTGCTGCATTAGCTTTTACTGTCACTCCGCTCGTTTCAGAGGGCAGGTGTCTCTTTGAAATTGATGTTGTCTTAGTGATGGGTTCTCAAACCTGAGCAGATGTGATAACCCATGGGTATGCAGAGACTCTCCTGCTCTCGGTGAATCCACAGAGGATCGCAACGCCCCTTCTCTGAGAGGACCTGAGCAGGGATGCTACATTTCTCAGACTCTTTGCTGGCTACTTGGACTTGACATGTTTCTCAAAATGCCTCTTCTACTGCATGCTTTTACCAAATATCCGGTTCTGATCCCAGTCTGCAGCGTCAAAGCTAGAGGTGTCTAGTTGTAATCAACATGGAAAACCAGTGCATCCCTGCTACTTGTACCCTACTGTCCCATCGCTGGAGGAGGGTGGCACTTCAAGGAAAGAAAAGCAAGAAGATTTTCGTGCAACTCTAAGTGAAACAAGCACAGCAAACTGTGAATCTGTTTTAGCAGCGAGTAAACTGCTATTGGGCTTTGGAGCTTGTCGTGGAACTCGGGGCTTTTTTCTGTTCTTGTGTATTTGCTGCCAGCAATTTTATCTGCGCGGTGAGATGGAAGTCATCATCCCAAAGTGTGAAGAATCTTCACAACCGCATCCCAGAATATGGTCCCATTTTGTGTTAAAAGTGGGGCTTTTAGCTTGTCTGGAAGCTGTTAGAGTTGCTCCCAACTACCAGCTTCTCTGTGCTGCAAGTCCTCATGAACCTGCCGCTGAGTCCATTAAAAACTGCTCTTTGCCTGGAAAACGTTGGCCTTTGTTAGGCTTGTTTTCACCTCGGCTGCTTCCTGTGTGTTTTGCTTGGTGTGAAACTGCACTGCTGTCTGGTGCCCTCCTCTTCTTGGTCATGAAGGTTTCAGGTAAATATTTATGTCCATGGATGTTGTGTGATCTAACTGGATGTGTTAGGCAAGGGGCTTTGCAAGTGTGCATAGCGAAGATTTAAGGTTATTCCTTATTACATCTTTAGATGTTGCTGAGTGTTCCTGTTTTTATCTATTGCCTTCAGTTGTGTAATTCTTTATTGCTCTATTACATGACATCATCTGGATCTGCTGCTCTAGTCTGTTCTTTGAGCATGTTCAGCTGAGTCTTGGGTAAGGACCATCACTTATTTCTAAATCCATTAGCATTCTGAAAATAAATAAATGCCATGCTAAACTCCTTATCGCCAGCACGTTCCCTCCAGCAGCAGTGAAAATATTCACATTGTCTGAGTTGCTGCTAACTGCAGAAGAGAGGCTGGGTTGCCAGTGGCTGGACTAGTTACTGAAGGTTTTCCTTTAAATTGCGCTCTTGCACAAAAAAAGGCTGGCAAGTGTGTTCTCGGCTGGAATCAACAATCTCTTAATGCTCTGAGGCTAAACGAAGGCTGAAGTCAGCTATTCAGCTGTGGCTCTGTGCAAATCTATTGTGTTTATCTCTACCTAAGACATACTCATTAGGCTGGCAGGACTCTTTGTATAGCTGTAACATCATTTAAGGGTAGGCTTTTCCCATGAACTTACCCATGTAGAAACCAAAGCAATGGAAAAACCATGTTTTGCTGAATGTCACCTCTTGGGTGACTTCAGTGGCAGGGCTGGGTCTCGGCAATCCTGCTGTACCGGTATATGCTGTGTCCTGTAATGATGAGACATGTTGGTTCTCAGGCCTGTGCTGGCAGGAGGGAGATGGAGCCTGGGCTTTCTGGTCCTTGGTCAACAGCTGCTTGCAGGCTCCAGGGAACAGCGATAGAGGTGGAGACACTGGTTCCCATTGTTAATGAGCCATGAAATGGAGATGTGCTTTGACAAGCTCCATGGAGATGTCCTCTGTTTAATCGCTACAGAGAGGTAAACTGACCCTCAGGTGTTAAAGTGGCAGGCTACAGCTTAAGCTACTTCTTGGGAGATGGATTTCAATACCACACTCCCTTTAAAAGTAACCTTTTCCTTTTCCGAAAATAACCATGAGCAACATTCCTTCAAACTCTGGTTTGAATCCTGCCCTTGGGTGGAATGTGCTCAGGAGCCTGAGGCCAGCCTGTAGCTGTAAGAGCAACGAAGTCCATGTGCTACTGCTCCTATCTAGAGCTTTTCTCTCTACATCATCTCCCTCATCTCTCTTCAGGTCTCCTGCCCTATTTAGGTGTGACGCTGCACCTCTCCTTTCCTACAAGAGGTGGGAAGACCTGAGATGGCATTTGGTGCACTGTTGGACTCCAAGGTCTGGATTAGATTTAGATCAGGCTTTGTGTTGGCGCTTCCCTGGGGAAATTTCTCTCTCCTGCTGTCCACACCTACCTCGCAGGGAGCTTGGGAGGCCCTGTGATGTGCTGTACCGGACAGGATGCTTTAATCGGTCAGCCAAGGCAAGGGTGTGGGGCTGTGCTGTCTCATGGCAGCTTTCAGCGGCCACAAGCCCATGCCAAACTTGCAGCTTGCTGGTTGCAGCCTGGAGAGATCTCCAGACAAATCTTCTGCAACTTAAGTTTTTAGCAGACCATCAAATGTCCCTCTTGTTCCCTTTGCTTCTGAGATAAGCCCAGCTGGTAGGGAGCTAAGCCTGACCAAGTCTTGTCTTCCTGTGGTGCCACACCGCCTTTCTAGTAAGGTGTGAGTTTGGCCAGTCTCGGACTGCCTGACTTGAAAGGTTGCTTGTGAAATGTCTGGCGAAGATAAATGGCTGGATGAGGAGCAACTCCTTTAACGTCCCTACTGAGAGGAAGGCCTGAGCATCTCCCGTTCCTGGACACACAGGAAGGGTATGGCCTTCTCAGCCTGTGGTCCTGGCAGCTTCCAGGGATGGCCCTGGAGTCTCTGGCGAGTGTTTTGGCCCTTAGGGCCCCAGACAAGGAGAATGAGGGGTTCATTCAGTCCCTCCTAACCGACGCGATCAAGAGACAAAAGCGTGAGTAGCATTGATGTCCATCACATGAACCACAGCTTAGTATTGCAGATGTCCAGCCATGCTGGCTCCTGCTCTGCTGGCAGGTGGGATCTTCACACTTGGAAGACCTTCCAGTCAGGGTGCCTAGGTTTTGGTAGGGCGTCCATATTTCTGCTGCTCCTGCAGAGGCGAGATGTACTTGGAAAACTCCTCCTCTTGGGAAAGGTTCATTCCTGCCGCTATCCCCTGCCCCAAATGCATGTTCCTTAGGAGGGCTGGAGTGGGGTCTTTGCAGTCAAATCCTCACCAAGCTGCAGTTCCCTCCTGTGGCATTCGGCTCCTTTCTCAGAAGGCAATGGTTGGGTGAGAGTTGCTCCCTTTATGTGCTTGTGGGGGACCCTTAAATATCTCATGGAGGTGGAAGTATCTTTGTCCCAGGCAAAATAAATCGTATTTTGGGCCGTGGGCAGGGGGGCTGGAGTACAAGCACCAAAAAAATAGGGGACAGTTGCTAAACTCACCCCAGTGTCTCAATCTGCAGGCTGCGGTTGCTCAAATTGCAAGGTCACTAGTTACCTTGGCCTCTAACACTGAGCTTCCGTGACTCTCAGAAGCAAATCTGCCGCCCCAGACTAGCCTGGGTCTCTGCAGAGTAACTTCAAACGTATGTCCCGAAACGGGATCCTCCGTGCTGTGGCTGAGACCTGTGGGATTCAGCTCCGGGGCTGAGACCAAAGACCACTGAAGCAAACGATTGGTGGGATAAACAGTTCAACCCCTTCCCAATGACAAGAACTCGAAAAGGAGCTGTTTTATCTGGTGGTTCCCCCCCGGGAGGGGGGGTCCCAGCAGGACAGCGTGCTCCCTCTGCTGTGCTGCAGCATTTATTGCACTGTCCTGCAAGCGGAGCTGGCTACAGGAGCTCGGTTTGGGAAGCAAACTGATGTTTTACTTGAGTTGCAGTCAAAGCGGCAGGAGGTGGGGGGGTTTAAGGAGTCCAGGGCATGATTAAAACAGTATAAAACTCTGGCTGCAGCTATGGTAGTACTTAATTTTTTAATTTTCTTTTTAATCCCACGAACAGCTTCGCTTTTGTTTCAAGTCTTGGCTGTGTCACAGGCATGGGAATCCCAGCAGTACTTCATGCCTGAGTGTTGGATCAGAGTTTCTCTGCAATGCTTGGGTCCACCTAGTGTTTCTTTCTGGGCTCCAAACTCTTGCAGTCTCCAATGTTAGCCCACCAGAAAAATCAGTCTTGGCAAAAGCAAATATACCTGGTACCTGTTCCTGGCTTGGAGGAAACACAAGTATCTTCTGCTCGGCTACATGGCTGATCCTGCTGGAGCAGGTAATCGGGTCCTGCGTGATCTGGTTGGGAAGGCAAGCAAAAATCTACTTCCCGCTGACTTCTGGCCACAAACCAGCTACAAAGAACTCCTTAATGCCAGTCAGACAGTCAACAAATAACATGCTAAGAGAGGATAATGACCATCTGCCTTGAAGGAAGGTTGTCTTTGTGTATAAAGTTAGTAACCTGCTGGAGGGAAGTACTTGGATGAGTCTCTTCAGAAGCTGAAGGACTCTGGGCAGGGTGGAACTCCTGCTCCTTGGCTCCAGCTCCCTCTGGGTGACTGTGCTTAGCTGGGCTGGTGGACACTGCTTCCACAGAGCAGGTCTGGAGACACTGGGCTAGACCAGATAGCAACAGACAGAAGATATCTGATGTCTTCTCTGGTGCCTGGCATCATATCGGATAAGGTGATACCTTCCTGAAAGCTATACTGGTAGTGGGGCTAATATTTCTAGCAAGGGACACCTCCTGCTATAATAATTCTTCATCATCATAGGGAAATACAGTTTGGTTTGTATAAAAGGAAATTTAATATGGGGCCCAGTGTTCCACCATTAGCTGTGTGCCCATAGGATGTAGGTCTCAAAGGAATCCTGCAAACCCCTGCAGGAGACTTGTATGAAGTACAGTCCTGCAAAGTTGTCCTTGCATGTTCTCGCAGGTATTGCCGTAGTCCTCTTCTTTCTGGAGGAGCTGGCAAGGTCAGGTCACCACTTGGGAGACTGGGCTCCCATCACGTGATGTAACTGGATGCCACATCTTCAACTTGTGCAAGGAGTTAGATGTTGTATTAAATGTGTACACTTTAAACCATTAAAACAAGTATTAATTTCTGCAACGTACGCATCTTCCAAACCAACGTAACTGGATTAAAACCAGATCTCCCCACTCTTCCCCTGATGATTTTTGGGTGGGAATGGGTTTCTCTTGTGACCTGAAGGTGACTTAGCATTTGAAACTGGAAAATGAGTTGATTCCTTGAAATTAATCTATGTGCTAAATAAGCATGAATGCTCTCTTCTTCAGTTATTTGCTGGATCTATACGGTAGTTTAAGCCTTCAAATCTTGGTGTTGGGAGTGTCCTAGCTCTAGCTAGAATGGTGTCAAATGGTTTTCTAGGTGGTTTTTTTCCTTTGCATGTAGTTTGCTGATTTAGAGGGTGGGGAAGGTTCACTATGGATATGCTGCCTTGAGGCCAAGACCTGTAGCAATCAAAAGCTAAGATGTATTGAAGATTTCTTTAAACCCCCTTTACCCCTAACTTCCAAATTTCCCAAAGTACTTGCTGCAGCTGGATCAGCTCAGATACTTCTGGAGAAAGGAAAGATTGGGAAATGGAAGAACAAAACAGTCCAAGTTCAGCCTTTACGGTAGTATGGCTATTTATCCTAATATGATACTGTGTACACACTGGAGGAGATGCAAGTGTCCTCTTGCCAGTCTCTAACTGCTACCTTGCTTTTATTTCAGCAGAGGAGTGTTAAGCTTCATTCGCTGCTTCCCCAACTGCTTCGTGTTCAGTGCTCCTGGTGTTGGCACTTACCTCCTCCTGGGGAGACTGACTTGAGCAGGGAGGCAAAAAAACCACCAAGGCTTGCTCGGGTTGTGAGCAAACAAGGTAGCAGCAGCTGGGGAAAACTCACCAAAAAAAAAAAAGCATCAAAGCTTGTAAGAACTTAAGAAATGTGTCTGTTTTTGTTAAACCAAAGGCTGCAGGTTAGGGAGCATCACTGCACCTGCTTTTAAAACTCTGTTGTTGCTGCTTGATTTTTGTAAAGAAACCTGAGGTATGTCACTGTGCTGTGCCTCGGGGATTTATTTGGAGTCCCAGCTAGCTGCTTTTGGCTCAAACGTGTTTGTGCCAGGTTATTTCAGAGGAAGCTTTGAAGGGGCAGAGAAAACCAGTCTGGATGATGGGACCCTGTGCCGTATAGCAGCATGCTTTATGGGAGAAGCAAGATTGGTCAGCTCGATGCTTTTTTTTTTCCCAGCTCTGAAGCTATTAGCAGCATCTCACCTGCTAATGCTTCTAGTGGCCTTGCATCCCTAGAAGAGTGAAAACATTTATTTATTTTTTTTTTTTTAATTGAAGTGACAAGCCTCAAAACAGGAAGTGTGTGTGGAGGGAGAACCGACTTTAAATCTCATTTTGAGTGCACCTGGGGCTGTCCCGAGGGGTCGGAGCGGGGTGCCCCCAGGGCCTGGGCCGGAGCCGGTGCGATGGGCAGGGGCTGCGGGGAGGGCGCTAGGACCCGGGCAGGGGTGTGACACCGCTCCGTCCCTTCCCCTTCCAGCCCGCACTCCTGCACGGCGAGTTTCTTTCTTTTATTTATTATTATTAATTTTTTTTTTTTTGCCTGAGCTGTCTCTTCTGTTTGGGTTGTTCGGGGTGGTTGGTTTTGTTTTGTTTTTTTTTTTTTTTTTTCCTTTGGGGTGAGGAAAATAAATAGACACCACCCCCCCACACCACCACCACCACCACCCCCCCCACCCTTTGAAACTACAAGAAAGCCCGAAAAATGTCGAGATGGTGAAGACGGAATGAGAGGAGAAACCGAGGCAGCCATGGCAGCGAGACGGGTGTTTCACCTCCAGCCATGCGGTGAGAGGCAGGACCCCGGGGCGGGGGCGGGGGGGCACAAGTGTGATGAGTTTTGCCGGCAGCTTGCGGGGTGTGCGTAACACCACCACCCCCCCACCCCCCCCGCTTTGCCTTTTGCAGCAGCGGGGAGGGGTCGGGGCTGGCGGTGGGATGCGATGAAGAGGGTGGGCTGGAGGGGGTGAGCATGTATCCTGGTTTTCCTTCTTGGAGGGGTGCCGGGGGAAGGGGGCAGAAATCTGGGAAATCTTCGGTTTGCATCATTGCTCAGGGCTTTTTGTTCAGGAGCCGGTGGTTGTCTGCGGGGAGGTAGTGACACCCCCCCAGCCCCCCCCCCCCCAAAAATTGGGCTCCTTGGGCAGCAGCGCGATGTCTCAGCCCAGGGAGCGCAGATGGGGGAGGGGGAGAAGTACCAGGGGCTAAAGGAGGGATGTAAACTTCGTGGCTTGTTGTTCTGGGGGTGTTGTGTGTCCCCGTCCCCCCCCCGTGCTTGTTTATACCGAACTGAGGGAGGGAGGGCACAGTGTGGTGTTTAGCTCCGCCGCGGATGCGGTTGCCTGACTTCATGTTGGTAATGGTGGAAAAGCTGCAATAAAAAGGGGGGGGGGGGACCCAAACAAAAACCCAAACCGCTATATGGCTCAAGCTGAACTAGTGTAAAGGGCTTGGGCAGTCGTGTGGCAAAAACCCCAGCGATGTGGGGGCTGTTTTGCAAGGCGGGGAGAGGGTGGGTTTAAATGCACTTTGTGATTTACGGTGAACTTTAAAAAAAAAAAACACCTTTTAAAAGTTATTTTCTGAAGTGGGGGGGGGGG